>CM075185.1:22595873-22605873 GCA_037577475.1 Chaunax sp. Z400
TTTGTGTCATTAACAACTTGTATTTTTTTCCTTATCAACTTAAAATGATTATCTTAATTTAAGCAGTAACAAAAACAAAGAGAAATTACAAAAACAACACTGAAGAATGGCGCTTAAGCTAAATGATATATTTATTATCATCAAACCATCCTTGAATGAGGGTAAACGGTATTATTATGCACACGTTTCCTGGATCTGACAGTATATGAGTATATGTTGTGTGTTCATTGTCACCTCGAACAAATCTAAGCAATTACAGGAATCTCACAGCCACAACATCCTGGTTGAAAGTCCAAGTGGCTCAGCAGCTTTGAATAGTTGACAAATCATTTCAAAATCTTTCACACACCACCACCTCTATCTGAGCGTGAAGAAGCAGAAGCAGAAGACTCAGCGAAAACAGCAACATAACATAAAAAGTTTTTTTTTTGTAATATAAAAAAACAAATTCATTTTCACCCCCCAAAAAAACACTACTTTTCATTTATCAAAGTGTTATTGGGGTTGCACATGATGGTAAAATGCAAAAAGCCATCCAGACAACCCTCCACTGACTGGAACTGGAGCTTATACATGTTACTTCACAGTCCATGTCCATATGTGTGCGTGTGTATGTGTGTATGTGTGTGTACGCAGTGCATGACTGTCTCTGTTCTGTGAGAATTATGGCGGAAACACTTCAGCCTTGTGACTGTTTCCGTGTCTGTAAAAGAAAGCTGGCACAACCACAGAATGTACAGTAGCACAGACATGGGTTACAGCAGCTACGATACAAAAAAAAAAAAGAGTTCAATCTAATTTAAGTTCAAACGAACTTAAATTAGATGTCATCTCTAAATGAGAAGCAGCCTGTTATCATTCCTGCATCACTGACACACTGTTAGCACTGCCACTGTATCTGGGGACTGTTTGTACAGGAGGAAAACAATTATTATCTCTAAATAGAAGGGCGCCATCCGTGGAAATTTTAATTAAAAGACTGGCAGAGTTTCGTCTCAGTGTGACAACTCCATTATTTCACAATGATAAAGCAAGTCTCCTCGCAGAATGAGTTTAGCTTAAGAGCCATGACTTCTCCTGGCAGTTTAAGTGGGCAGGTCCAGCTAATGGTTTTCCTGACCTTTGCATTTTGATATCCAGCTAAAGCTGTGAGGTGAGACTGGAATGAGAGTAATTATTCAAATGTGGCGTCACTGAGCTTTGTGTTGGCTTTGACTCTGATCCCATGAAAGAAACTCTGGCGCACATTTTTAGAGAGTTGCTTTGTAACAAGGAGACTAAATCTACAGCAGTTTCCAATTTGTGTCACACCTTGTGTAGTTTGTGTCATCGTGTTCGCTCCCCATGAATCCAAACGTCTACTGTCCTTTTTTTAGCACGCATCATAAATATTCTCGACAGCCCCTACCTTCATCTGGATCATTCCTGGCTGATGCCTCCAGAAGTGCCACACTGGCGGCGAACGACACATGCCTCTTGGACTCTTGCGGGACGTTGTTGGCACTGCGCCCCTTCTTGTCGGCCTTTCGCTTTTTGTGTTGCATCTCCTTCTCGTACACAGCCCATCTCTTCAGCTGCTGGGTGCGCCGCTTCTGAGCCGCCCGCAGCCTCTCCAGGCTGGGCACCTTGTCCAGCTGCTGCAGCTCCTGGATCAGCTCCAGGTGGTTGGCCATGGTCCCAGGGGAGGGGGCAGCACAAGTGGATGATGGCAAGAGGGGTGAAGTTTGGGGAAGGAGTGTGACTCTAACGAGGGCTGCACCTTCGGCTGTGGCCTCCTCCCACCATCGTCATCGTCATCGTCATCCTTTTAGCAGCAGTAAATGTCCTGGGTGAGAGACAGAGAGAAGCTGAGCCACTGTTTATGAACATAAAAACCTTTATTACCTGGCACTTTCATAAATGCTTCAGTAAATAAAATGTGGACGTAGTTTAGTGAAGCCTGATAATGAGACTTAAAGCTCTAGTCTGATGCACCACAGCAAAGTGCACAAATGCATTTTGGTGACCTAGTTAGAGAGATCAATCTACGGAGCCACAGAGTGCAGAACAAGCTGTTTTCTGATCATGTGTTTCCATTCTCTGTCTCTAATCTGTGTCGTTTCTCTGATGTAAAGATGTAAAAAATATGTCTTTCTCATAATCGCTCTATTTACTCCCATTTGCATGATATACACTGAATCAAGACGATGCTATTAAGGGTTCAGGAGAACGGACAAATGGACCTGAGGATGTAGTTTTTTTCTCCATTGCTATCTAAATGGGCTGCAGTTTTTCCATATGCTTTTGTGCGCCTCCACCAAGTTTAACCGCTTCCTGAATGCTACAGTAGGTTGACACCAGTATGAGAGGAAACTGATGAAGACAACAGAATAAAACACAGGAGGCCGTGAGGCGGGGATTTTTTATTTTTTGTATTTAAATATTTCATCAATGTTGCCCGGCTGGCTGTAAACATGGACAATAGTCTAAATTCCTCGTTTTCATTTTCTCATCTCTCTCTGACAATGAAAGCTACGTCACGAATAGAAGGTAGACGATCAACACAGTGACTTGAGCTTTTTCAGATCTCTTCCTTTGAACAGCACTCTCAACAACGTACAGACATTTTATTACCGGAGGCATGGTGATAAAAGTACAGCTCATCCCAGTCACTTAACGTGCAAACACATACCAAAATTAATTACCAATATTAAGATTTCCATGACTAAAAGACCAAATATACATATTCTACACATGAAACATGTTCTTACCTGCTGTTTTATAAATGCTAATAACAATTTCCTCACGTCTGCATCCCTTCACTAATGAAACCCTGCAGTCCAGCAGCATCGTCTGATGAAATGCTACAAAGTGCAACGTCCTACAGCATCATCATCATCATCAGTCTGACGTGGACGTCATACATTTCCTTTGCAGCTCTATATCTACCAAACTTCTAGAAACATGGACAGGAAACAAGCCCAACAATCACTTCCTACAGCATCTTCAGTCACACACATCGCTCAGTGTGTCTGTGTGTGTGTGTGTGTGTGTGTGTGTGTGTGTGTGTGTGTGTGTGTGTGTGTGTGTGTGTGTGTGTGTGTGTGTTTAAGTGATAAGAAGTTGTCTGTTGCAAGTGGATGGCTCAAAAAGTTATCTGGAAACAACCTTGCCACACTGACTCTGACTCATTTAGATGTATAAAAACCTCCCGACAATGAGATACCAGTGACTTCTTGACTGTGGTCCATTAAAATAAAAAAAAAGTTTAGTAAATGAGAAGTGGCGATGAGGAGAGCCTGTGTTGAAGAGACGCGAGGTGGAAACACCTGTAAAGCACAACATGATACAGAAGTCGATCACAAGACGATTAGCAGCAGGATCTCAAATTATTCTGGAGAAGTTTCAAAGTAAAGCTGTCGTTCTCAAGGCATGGTTTAATGTGTTTGTATAACATTTTTCTAAAAAGAAAAGACTTTTTTTGTGTTCAAAGATAATGTGTGCCAGTAGAAGCTTATAAGCTAAGTGTAGTGTTGGTGATGGAGAAGTATAGGTATCAGTTGGTGATTTGCACAGCAATATAGATTTTTTTTTCCACTTCCCATATAGTGGTTATAATATCTTGATATTCAGTCTATTTTAAAAGGTGTATCATCAACATATGTTGTTTCATCTGTTGTTTCTGTCAGTATCACCTGTTCCTGACACAGTTCCTACTAATAGAAGCAGATCCATTCCAGTAAACACATGAACACCCTCCTTCATCTTAATGCACTGTCACTGCAAAAACAGGACTACGCTGGCTAATAGGGAGACTGTGTGGCTGAAGATAAAGCTTATGAGACATTGGCACAGACAGCTCCAGAGCTCATGTTCATCCCCTTTCCCTTTGTCTTTTTAACAAACAGCAACCACAAATGTTTTGCTCATTCTACAGTTTACAAGTATGTTTATGTTTGTTATGTTTTTCATGGTAAATTGTAAGTTTTAACAGACTTATTTCATCAGTGAAATCATGATTCCTAAACTGGCCATGATAGAAATGCAATAATACACAAAAAAGTGTATAATTATAACATAAATACAAATAATAATATTTGCATTTATTATAATATATTTATATTATTTAATAACATAAATAATAACACAAAAAGGTGTCCTCATTGTGGTGAACGCTGTCTCCGCCTTGTCCCTTATTTTTGTAAATATGGGTTCATCACAAGGATACATCTGAGCATCTTGTCAGGAAGAAGCATCAATAAATAAATTAGTCAAATAAGAGAATAATTGTCCAACAGCATATTACAAATAATATCACCAGTGTTTCCACTGGGATGGTTCATGTTTAAACCAGTAAAGGCCCATTTATGCTCTACAGAGACGGAAGGAGCCTTCTGTATGTCTTCTGCGTTCTTTCCATAATCTGACAGGTTTTCAGAGAGCTTACGGATACGGTTAAGACGGACAACACGGAGCAATACCACCGGTTGAGGGCAGTGTAGCTACAATTCAAGCAAGGCACAACAAATACGTGCGGAAACAACGAAGAAAAAACTAAAGCGATAAAATGTATTAAAATCCTCTCCATCCTCAAGTGTCAATGTACTTGATGAATGTAAATGAAATAATATGAAATAATTGACACGCTGAATTCAACCAGGTTATCATTTCCTGTGAGATAATCCCATATAAGGCCTCTCAGTGTCGCAGG
Source organism: Chaunax sp. Z400 (assembly GCA_037577475.1). Taxonomy (NCBI): domain Eukaryota; kingdom Metazoa; phylum Chordata; class Actinopteri; order Lophiiformes; family Chaunacidae; genus Chaunax; species Chaunax sp. Z400. The sequence continues at coordinate 22,600,564 of CM075185.1, forward strand.
TAAAGTGAATTAACTTCAGAGACGACATGTGACAAACAAGGACCGTCCAGGTTTTTCTTCAGCCATCTTTGATGTTCGATGGCATTAGTGCCAGGAGCATGAAACCCAGGACCTACTGTTGATCTAATCAGGGTCATGGTATTACTAAAACACACACACACTCACACTCACAGAGAACAGTACAGTACATGAATGGATGGCTATAAACAGACAACTGATAAACTCTAATTGCCTTACCAGCTGCATTCACATACAATTAAAACACAAGGTTGACTAGAAAAAGTGCAATGATGACATCATCACAGCCTCCGTCTGATTTACACACTAGCATCTCCTCTGACTGTCCGGCTGTTGTAATCCTGACAAAGGAACCGCTGCTCTTCCAGTTTAGGAGTGCTGTGTGTTTTATTGGTACAATAGGTCAACATGAATCACGTCAGTGAAAACTACATTTAGATGTGATACAGGAATTTACCTATAATTTCTTTTTGTTGGCTCAAACATAATGCAGGATAACCACACTATTTCATGCTATTTCAAAATCTCTTTATTGAGGTGAAAGCAGTGTGAACAAGTACGCAGCAGTTTCTCTGCTCATCGCATGCTGCCAGCATAGTTTTCATCAGATTTAAGACTGCAAGCCCTCTGACAACGAGTGAACAAGCCCATGACATCATCCTCAGCCTCTGGCACTTAGACAAGTGAAGAAGATATGGAAGATAATTAATCACATGTATCCCAAAGGGTGATTGTCTTGCATGAAAAACCTACAATGCAAAAGCTCTGTGTACTCGATGGGATGTGCTGCATGATGGGAAGACAAACTGTTTGAAGATATGTAAAACGAGGGGAGCCGTGGGCAACAGTCGGTCCCCGGGGCCAAAGCAGCAAATCACAGATTGACCTCAATCAGCTCCCGGGCTACAGATAGGAATGATACACCGCTCTCACACTTTGGTTCTCACATCTTTACAGGAAGAGCACAGCCTAAATGTTACACTGATTACTAGAAAAAGCAGGTCAGACAATGCTGTCAGTGTCAGTGAATTATAATTAAGCCGACAGTGATTAACTCAAACAATTCTTCCTCCAGCTTTGTCTGCTTTATTCAGGTTGTTGTTTGTTTTCTAGCTGCATATTCCTGCACATCAGCTTTGTTGTGGTCTCCAGACCACAAAAGTGCCACAACCCGGAATAAACTATAAGTAGTCTGAAAACGCTCCCTTTGTCTCTTTCCGAAGAAACACTTTCCATTTACCTCTCAGGCTCAAACCATAATGGACTTGTAAAAACCTTATTTGCAACTAATCGATTATACCAGAGGGTCTCATCAATAAAACAGTTCACGCGCACAACTGCAGGCAACCTTCCCCTTTACAAATCACACCCCTCTTCATGGCCACATTCAACCATAAATGGCCAGAGCAAAGCACCTCATGACTGGTAATGCATAGAAAAGAGCCCGTTGATCAGTGGCTCTTTACAGTGATTTGTGGTAATAGCCTGAAGGAAGATGGACAAAAGGGGATTCTGACACACAAATGGAGGTGGTTGTGGACGAGGTGGAGGTTAGAAAGCACAGCGTGAATCCTAAAATCCATCATGCAGATGTAAGTTTTAATGCAAGTGTCACCGCTATTATTTGTATGTTTACGGTGGTACTGTATCAACAACAACAGACACACCAGTTGATCGGTGATTGTATTTATTTATTTAAGTTGTTTTTTTTCTTTATTGATTGACTTTATTACACAATCCAAATATGCAGGTGGTGAGGATGTGACAGTGAGACGACTGAAGAAGTGAGAGTGTGCCTGGGAGCCATCGTGTCGTCACCAGCGTGCTCTGTGTCTGATCTGTGTGTCTTTGAAACACGCTCACCGAACAACAACTCACACCGCACAAACACAATACACTGCTGGTTTGAATGTTTATAATGTTGATCTATGATTAAGGTTTGATATTAAAGCCAAATTCAATGTGTGAGAGGCACCGTTATTCATACTGGGTTCAATTCACCATCTGCTTCTCCAGAATGTTTGTACCCATGAGTTTATGTACAGGTGTGCACATTCTACACTTTGCATTATGAAAGGCAGAAACACAACAGGCTTTAAAAACAGCCCATATTGTCAACAGTAAATACCCTCATGAATAACTGTGACTGGTGTGGAGTCATCTAATGTATTCCACTGGGCTATCTGGACGGAGAAGCTGGAGTAAACAGGGTAGTTTGGACATTTCACCTGTCATGGCCGCCTGTCAGCTCAGCACAAAGGCTCTACGACTGAGCATTCGAATGCATTTTCTCCTTTTCATCACTGACAACTATAACAAGGCTGCGTGCTTTCATGAATTTCCATGGTTTGTGGTTTATGTGAGCCAAACGTCCTGTGAAGGACAGAAAACTATGGACAACCCGTCTAGATTAAAAAGGGCTATTAGGTTAGAATTTGAGGTCAATTTTAATTGGGCATGAAATAGTTCTAAAATGCTCATATCAGGAAATGAATGCTTCCAATAAAGACCTAAATTTGTTGTCTGTGTGTGAGCGTGTGTGATTGTGTGTGTGATTGTGTGTGTGAGAGATGAGCAGTGCTTACATCAGCCTTAATTCATTAATATCTCCACAAATCAGCTGGATTGAGGTCATTCTGGATCGTCCATCATCATTATGATGGTAATGTCGCATCGAGGACAGTATACCATAGCCGTACAATATCAATAATGGCAGCGCAGTACAGTGCATACTGTCATGCACCACAGATAGGAACTAAATCTCTTATTAATCTTAACAATCCTGCTAGAAAATTTTCTCTCCCTCTACTCTTTTCCCTGCATCTTTGTTGCTTATTTCCCAGCTGCACCTCCACCTGCACACATGGACACATAACCAGTAATTCAATTTGACAAACAAACATCCAAATTCCCCCAAATATCTTTTTAGGAGCTTTTAACCAAATTACACAAACCTTATCGGAACGTATAGTTTTTGCAAATATGATGAGATGCAGCGGTGACCAGCTGCTAAGAGCTATATGTGCTATAGAATAAAATGTGGCACCTGGTGTTAAACGCTGCATCACTGATGGATTTAAACCCTTATTTTGCTGTTGAAGCCTTAATCATCATGATGAGCCTGAGAGATGCTCACCCCCGCTCCAGACAGCGAGAGCTAATGATTTTTTTTCCCATCACTTTCATTATTTGATGTTATTAGAGAGAGAATTTTGATGCCTGTTTGACGAAATCTGACAGAAGCATTCACTGACCCGTTCAGTTGGAAGTCTCATTCTCATTCTAATTCTTGGTATAAAAAGTTGGTATAAGACACGTTTAAGGTGAAATCGTGCTTTCTGCATCTGTGAGTGTGCAAGGATCAGGTAACCTCCGCTTGACGTAAATCTCATCATGAGAGCATGTACGTGAAGGACGTCTGCATGCCTCCAATTTTTTTATGGCCTACACTACAACAAACGTGTGGAATACACCCAACAAGCAGCCTCCAGAGAGCAGGACACACTGAATGTCTGCAGCTGTCTGTACACATGTTTTGGAGTAAACTCGGGCTCTTAGGCTCGCTCTCCTTTTGTGCATGTTTTACCTTGTGCTGCTGAAGCCTTCATGTTAATCTGATGGCATTCAATTCAGACTTGTGCCATGTCAGTCAGTGGTCATTTATTTGCATTATTAGCACAGCACATACACACATACACACACACACACACACACGCATAATATTGTAGGATTTCATGCAGTTATGTTCAGAACAACAACAGCGTGTGACCACCTCCAGCATGTATCACTACTTTACACCTCCTGAATGGATAAAACTTTAATCTGGACTTGGTGGATGACATGCCATTCTCCCTGCAGTGCTGTCAGAAGTTGTTCATGTGTTGCTGGAGCAGGATCTCTCTGTCTCACCCGGTTATCCAGAACATCCCACAGATGCTCTACTGGGTTGAGATCTGGTGAATATGCTGGCCAAGGAAGGACAGTGACATTGTTCTGGTCTAGATAGGCTACTCCTGACAGACATGAGCCACATGTGGTCTGGCATTGTCATGCATGAAGGCGATGCCTGATTGATGTATCCTGGGAATGACATGTGGACCTAGGACCGTATTTCGGTAACAGATAGCTGTCAGTGTACCGTGGAACTGGACGAGTTCTGACCGCCATCCATTAGAAATGGCTCTCCACATCATGACATCACCACCAAAACAGTCCACTTCGTGGCTGTATGCTGCAGGATAGCGTTCCCCATGACGACAATACACACGCCTACAGCCATCAGCTCTGTGCAAGTTAAATCTGGACTTGTCACTAAATGTGATCTCCCTCCACTGTGCAATGTGCCATAACATCTGTAACATCTGCGCTACACGTGTTTGCTGAGCACCAGCCACTGCCTGGTCATGTAAGTTTTTGGTCATCATCAGTTGTTTCAGTAGGACATTAATTAGACCTGGGATTTTATTGCCTTGTCCAGGTGTTTTCAATCATGCACAAAAATATCTCACCAACATCATCGTTCAGTCTGAAATGCATCAATGACTGTTATTTCTATGTTATGACTAAATGATGATGGTTATTCATGATTTAACATGTTTTGGTAGTGGGTACTTAAAAAAAGTCATTTCTATGTATCACATGATTGTTTGTTAGTGAAAGGAGAATATCTTAAAATCTTAAAAACATGCATTTCTAATGTTGCTGTTTGTTTGTTTGTTTGTTTGTCTGATTGATTGTTCGACTGACTGTTCGATTGATTGATTGATTGCAATTGAGCGATGGAACCGGAAGGAGCAGCCACAGTGAGCAGTTACATTAAGAGACGAAGATAACCAATCAAACCAACTTCTTCCCCTGTGCAATGCTGTTACATGGAAAACTACTCGCACTTTGTGAAGCATGAAATCAGAGCTCCCCTCTGATTTCAATTTTAACAGTTTCTGAACCACAGATTCATGTTTGTTATGGTATTAAACTCAGTGTTACCACCGGGAACCACGGGTTTCTTTGAGACTAATTACTGAGCTGCTTAGTCTCCTCTTTGGTGTATAAAAATGTACAGTACTATAAAAGAACACTACGAATAAAACCGCGGCAATCATATCAGACATCAACAACATTTTTATCTGTAAATAAAAGGCTGCACTTTCTCTCATTAACAAAAAACTCTCCACAATCCAAACACACCCAGAGCAGACATTATGAGCTCTGTGAGAAAAGTTCATTTAGAGTTGAACAAGTCAACAGAAAGTTAATTCCCCAAGCATGAAGACAATTCAAGCTAAGCAGTCA
>CM075185.1:22610873-23130873 GCA_037577475.1 Chaunax sp. Z400
TGGCAGCTGCTTGAGAAATATTACAGTAAAAGTAGTAAATAGCTGCTTATGCAGTGACAGAGGAGAGCAGAGGAGTAGATATAAAAAAAAAAAAGCAGAGAAGCAGCTGCTGCTGTGTATAAACAGTGGGTAATGGAGCTCCTGGAAAAAACACACACACACACACACACACACACACACACACACACACACACCTTAAGCTGTCGTAATTAATTAGGTAGAAGACTCACATCAAATGCATGTTTTGAGTCAAACCAGGGAGCAGGTGACTTCTAGGTGATCCTTGGTTGCCCTGAGTCAGAAGCTGGAACTCTGGAACTCCACAGATGGCTTAGACTTTGCTCTGATGCCTTGACTGAAATATATATTACAGGAAATTCTGAATATTCTGAATTTTTACTATACTAGTAGTGATACAAATCCAATAAGGCTCTTTTCTTGATACTTTACTTTGACAAATACATACACACACGTTTTCTACAAACCCTTTTACTCTGAACGAATCACTGATCTTTGGTTGCCTCGGCTGCTGTCTGGATCATCATTGCGGTTTGTCGGTGCCCTCGTCTTGTCTGAACATGTGGATGTTGCTCCGTTCCAAGAGGCAGTAGGAACCAAATCAAAAGAAACTCAACTTAATACGTTTTAATTGGTCTTTTCCTGAAATACCTTCTTTTTTTTTATGGGTCCAAAAGTGAGAAAAACAGGCTGATGGTTAACTGGCAGCCTTCAGAAACATTCAAAGCAGAGTAACTCCAAACTTGTAGCTATAAAGAATATAATAAAGAATATTCTAACTTTGATATTACTATTAATATATGTATTCGTTTGGTAGCGTATTCTAATTTTATACCCATGTACTGAATTTGGCCTCCATATGATCCTCCATAGTCTGATGGTTCGATACCCAGCTCTCTCCATTATGGTCACTGGTAGAGGAACCAAGCAAAGAATCCATTCTAAGGTTAATGAAAAGGAAACTGAAAAAAAAAGATGATAAGATAATGTAGAAGAATGGATGAAAAAAATGCTGAACCTTCTGCTAACAGTTTTGTTATTGACTGACTGCTCAGATGTGTCCCGTGAGATAAGTTGTCTTTTCACTTCTCTATCTCCAGCTATCTAGTCGCCAATCCAGCTCCTTTCTTCCTCCCTTTCTTTCTTTATGTTTTCACTCCTTCACCCGTCCCTCTGCGTCCTCTAAGAGGACATTTATATTCTGTCTGGATTTCTTGTCCTAGTTGGCGCTGGATGGGCTGGCGGTGAGAGCATATTTTTCCTCTGGTGGAGCCTCGATTTAAAGAACTCAGGTCAACTTGATTCTGGGTCATTGCCTCCCCTGTCGTACTGAACCAGGGCAGTGGTAGACAGCAGAAGGCACATACAAAAGCAAGGTGTTGGTGTGCTACAGGGTGCCTCGACTGAACAGCTGCATTTACAACTGACCCACGAAGCACTTTTTAGCTACTGTTTAGGTGGCTTATTTCACAATATGAAGCAAAAAGCAGAACTGAACTCAAAAGCCCCCGGTTACATTACATCCATGTAGTTGTTTACCCAATACTTTTAAATTATAAGCCAGTAAATGTTGTATTAAAATAGTTCTCTGCCAGGACTGATCCTGCAGGGTCTAACATGGAAATGACCAAACTATTAATCACTGCTGGCCCTGGAATCATGCGCAATCCACATTTTAATTTCTCTTAACCTGATTCACAGTCGTACTTTGTCATGCCTGGCACAGCCAGGTCAGCACTGGATCAGGGCCAGCAGCCTGACCATGTTCCTGTCGTCACTCCGGCGCTGTCCATAAAAGGTGTGAAACACTTAAGGACGGAAATATCCAGCAAAGACGTTTCGTTTCAATTTAAGGCCTTTTATTTCATTTAAGTTAGGGTGAAAGCTCCAAACGTGTCACAACTTTAAAAAGACTCCAGAAGATAAGTCATAGCACACAAAAATACACGTTTAAAATCGTCATGGACAATCTCACACTGAAAGGCAACCTGCTGTGTTTAAAATGTCTTTCATTCATGCCCTTGGTGTGGCATGAATAAAAGTGGTAGGTTCTGATGCAATTGTAGAAGATTCTACGGCAACACAATTAATAGAAATAATGTGGCCAGTATGCAAATCGCAGAAAATGCACATTTCTGATAAAGGTGCAAAACAACATTATTATGACTCCTGTTGTCCTATAGTTGCTGCACAGATGCTCTGGCAAATAAATTGTTGTTCTCCAGTATAAGGAATCATGTTTGTTTAGTGCAGGCCCAAAGCAAATGTCACATCCTCATCATGATTTTAATAGTTGCTCAGTTAAAATGAAAACTGTGATGCAAAAATGTTTCCCAATGAAATTGTAGTTCTAATCCTTTTACCACTCGATCTATTTGTAGCAGAGGCACGTAAAACTATGTCAACACAGCAGTCAGCAGCAGGTCAGAATGAGGCTGAAACCTCAGACTACCCAGCAGACAGAGTGCAAACTGAAGGGTTTTAGAGCACTCTTACTGTTCACCTCATTAAGCTGCTTGTTTGCTTGACTCTTTGTAGGCTGAGACGTCTCGTAGGGAAAGCCTGATCTGCTACAGGGCCCTTTAAAATAAAGTCAAAAGTATGCCGAAACCTGTCAGCTGCTGAGATCTGCTGGTGATTCTGAGTTCCCTCTATCACCAATAAACCTGTGTTCAATTTGCTTCGTGTGTGGAAAGAGGACTTTTTAAACGTAAACAGTTGAAGACCTGGCAGGATTGCCAGCAATCTTCTCTGTTGAGATCAAAGCAGCATTCCCAGGCACAGCGTGCAGAAAGAGACGGTTTGTTCGTGTGATGGTTTGATGCAGAGCAGGCCGGCCAATGAAAGGAGATTAAAAAGGTACCCCGAGGAGTTTTCTCATAAACAAGCAAAAGTTCAGCGTGTCTTGTAAAACCGCAGAGTGCGAGTGTTTGTGCTCGATGTCCAACTCGCGGATTCACTGCATTACAGACTGCAGCCAGTCTATTCAATATTGATTTGAGCTAGATTAATTATCTGTTAAATCCTTTGGTTCAGAAAAACAATTTCCCAAAGCTCTAGGTGATGTACAAACCCCAAGCATATTAGATTTACTGTCATGGAGGATAGGGTTGCCACTGTACAAACTTAAAGCAGTCTGATTTTATGCCAAATGACAGAACTGGCAGCAGGTGGCTAGTTAGCAGAGGTCCTAGGACAGCCAATTAGCTCAGTGCCTGATGCCACGTCCCATGTTTTGTTTTGATTTGCTAAGAGCTGAAAGTTGTGCACACAGCGCCATGATACGACTGCAACATACGTCCACTAGAGTGAAGTCTCATCAGTAATAAGTTGATGCAGTGTTACGTTATGATACATGCTGGAATACTTACTTTACTATTTTAAGGCAGTACAAAGCCTGGTCTTCTTGATCCACTCTGGTTAGTCATGTTAAAGTGCTGCATAATCTACAGCTCCAGGCCTATCTCCTAAAAATGATATTCATGTACAACTCATTTATAACAACAAATATGTTTATGAGGGAAACATAATGCTGACCAATTACATTTTCGATTTATCTAAAAAGGTAAAACATTTCATTAACATATATTGCAAAAAGGTGGATACAAAGCAAATTAGTATAATATAATATAATATAATATAATATAAAATAATATAATATAGTATAATATAAAATAATATAATATAATATATAATATATTATAGTACAATATAGTATAATATAATATAATATAATATAGTATAGTATAATATAATATAATATAGTATAATATAATATAGTATAGTATAGTATAGTATAATATAGTATAGTATAGTATAGTATAATATAATATAATATAATATAATATAATATAATATAATATAATATAGTATAGTATAGTATAATATAATATAATATAATATAGTATAGTATAGTATAGTATAATATAATATAATATAATATAATATAGTATAATATAATATAATATAATATAATATAATATAGTATAGTATAGTATAATATAATATAGTATAGTATAGTATAATATAATATAATATAATATAATATAGTATAATATAATATATAATATAATATAGTATAATATAATATATAGTATAATATAATATAATATAGTATAATATAATATAGTATAGTATAGTGTCGTATAATATAATATAATATATAATATTAGTACAATATATTATAATTTAAAATAATATAATATAATATAATATACACGTTACATTAACGTACTCTCTGTTGAACCATCCTCCCCCACACATTGTACATATATATGCCTGTGCCTCTACTGTAACTCTGCACATTTGAGACATTTTTTTGCACATGCTCCTTGCACATCCTCACACAACTGCACATTATTTTAAAACAGACTGTTTGCACTGCTCTGTATTCTGCAGATGTTTCTTGTATACTGAAGATGTTTTGTATCTCGGCTTCTATTTTATAACTACACTTGGATTTATATTCACTTCTGTGTGAGCACCAAGTCAAATTCCTTGTATGTGTGGTTTTCATTTGTTTTCCAGAACATGTAACAGATTAAAAGTTTTCCTCGCCTTACCATGTTTTCGTTGCCAACATCTGACGACAGAGTCCTCCGCTTTATACGCTCACCACCCACCTGGACCACCTCCCACCAACTCCACTGCTGTTTCATTAAGTCAAATAAACACTGTCTTTGAACATAATCCAGGCAGCAACCACAATTTCCTTATAGGTGTATTTGCTGTTACAGATTGGTTGTGTATAAACGTCATTTCTAGTGGACAGGGTTGTCTAATTAATTACACCAGAAATGTTGCAGGTCCTGTATGTGTAAGCAGCTGAAGTCTTCTCATCTAGACTCAGTCATCTGTGTTCCTGTCTTTAAGTCCATTAGGCTAAGATTCATATCCTGCCATGTCCGAAAAGACAGTCCAATTATTCTTCAATATCCTGCCGTCTCTATTTCGTTATCATCTCTGTAATTGTGTGATGAATCCTTGTATTCCTTGAGAATGTATACAATAAATGAATAAATGCAAAAACTGCAGCAGCACGTTTAGGGCCTGTAGCCCTGTTGCAGTTCTGGGTGGGGTTATTGGTCCTTCTGCTCCACACTCACATGAGCGATCCATGTTTATTTTAGACCAATCTGTCTGTTTATTTATAAAAGGGCTTGACCACAGCACGCCCTGGCCTCCATGTTCTAACTGCCCCCATGCTGCAGTCATCCGGTTCACTCTATCTCCAGGCCAGTTTTGGGAATATCCTCTGTTTTTGTCTCTCTGTCTATTCTGAATTGTTCCTCCTACTCTTTTTTTTTTCTCCATCTTTTGCTTCTCTCTCGGTCTCCCTGTCTGAGCTCCGTTCCACTGTTGAGTCACTTTGCTGCCTAATGATGGTTTGAGTCTCCTGGCTAAAACCCAGCCAGAGAAAACAAAGCTTAGACTCAGCCAGCCTGCAGTCAGTGTCACTTCTAATCCACTACTAAACCAAGATGGGTGCTCAGTGAGCCTGCACTGTCCCAGTAACTGCAAGGCAGGGGCAGATTAAGAGCTGTGCACCGATTTCTCATTTTATTCACAGGGCTGTGATGATAACCATATTAACCGTGGTCATGTGATGCATAGTGCGGGGGTGGCTCATTTCTCTAATCACCACAAATGTTTCTTGTGCAGTACGTTTAATCTCATGTTATCACACTCTGCAATGCATTTTGGATTCGGAGAGATGTCCGGTCATGAATGCAGCCTCTGATTGGTCAACAAATCAGGAACACAGCCTCTGACTGGACAAAAGTGTCGGCACAAGAAAGCATGGGGTTGACAACGAACGCCTAACAACAACACTGAATGTGTTCGCCGAGGAACTTTTTTTTATAAATAATGGCAGAAAACATTTGTAGTTGGATTTATTTTTACAAGTCGCCATAAAAAATACTGCAGTTCAAGGCTGGATGACAAGGCTCCTCCTGTAAGGTATACGATCACCCTGGTGCCAACATAAGCTGCAAAACAGTGCTGTTAATCTTTCCGGCTGCAGTTGGGAAATAGCCGATGAGACTTTTTTGAACTTGAGAAGCTGCAGCATTTATCAAAGATAAAAAAAAAAACTTTAGACTATACTTTACATTTACTGGCAAATTCACAACGTACTGCTACACTCTTCCTCTGCTCTGCTTGCTTTTCTGCCACTGGGCGCTCACACTCTCTTACACTCTCTTACTTGATTGCCCACTCACTGAGTATGCACTGCACTGCCTTATTACTTTAAGGCGCTACTCTTGAAAGGGTATCTTTTGGTTCCAGACCATAATCATTTTACATTTTTTCCCCACATGGGGTGTGGTAAACCATCAAATGGCTCCTTTTTCACCACAGTAGGAGAAGAAATTCATACAGTCAGTCATAATTACACTGCAAAAAAAAGAAAAAGAAAAAAAAAAGATCTGTCTGGATCTAGTAGTTTTAAGAAAAGTCAAGGGAGACAAAAAAGATGAGAGTAGCGTTGGTGACGCAGTGAGGGGAAGCTGAGTGAGCTTAGGAGTCACCTGAGGATCAGTTAAAAAAGGAATGTCCTCAAACAGCAAATATGTAATGTATGGTTTTTCTAAACCGGGTAACGGGAGCTGGTCAAACTCGTGTTCTTGTGTCTTTTCACTGCGGCACAAAGCAAATGAGAGCCAAGGACCGCCCAGGGCAGAGGAACATAAACTCTTTCTTCTGTCACAAAGCTAGTAAAGATGGTACTGAATGCAAGATCAGGACCGTCGAAGGATCGATCAATGCCGGCTCCAGGGACTTGTTGAAGGATGCACCGACCGAACGCTGTGGCAGCACGGCGGGGGAATCTGTGGCGAATAAGAACCAGATGTCTTACGAAGACGAGAGCAACGAGAAACAAAGTCAACAATAAAAAAAAAATGATTGCAATAACATTGAATTTTTAACTTAGTGTGTAGGAGCATAGCATTAAAGTCTTTTCAGTTCAAGCTGTTTTAAGCGGTGACAGCAGAAATAAGAACGTGCAAGAAAAGTAAGTGTTTGCTATTGTGTAGCTAGTCTAGTTTGCTAGTGGTTTGCTGTTTAGCTCCTGTTGTGATTTGCTATATTTACGTCTAACTAATTCAAACTGATCCAGTGTTGTAATGTGTGACAGTCGGTACCATTTCTCTGCAGAAGCTTGTGGAGCAAAAGACGAAGCATAGTTGAATGTAGTTCTGTTGTTTTGGCTTGACAAACACACCATGAAGGGTTCCACAAAGATTTTACCGTCTGTTATTGATTGTTCATAATGTTCTTTTAACCATGTTGGACAAGATACTGGGAAAACGTGATCTGCAGACATCCACTGAATTACTCTTTTTCTCCCCCCCCAATGTGTCTTTCTCACCTTTCAGAAAGAATTACAAGAAGAAACAATCACTTCCCATCAGGTTGCCTCAGAACGCTTCATTTTCAACTCAAATTTTGCTGTTTGTTCTATCATTTTTCACCTAATTTGTGGTGCGTTGACCCTGTAGGCCTGCCTAGCACACGCTGCATCCAGTCCCAATGTAGTCTATCCTACCAGGCTGCACGAGGCAATGAACGCATGGACTCACAACAAGGGTTTTTGATTGGTTGACAAACTCGATAACGTCAGCTCATACATCGTTTCAACCACCATTAAGATACCATCATAGATGATACATATCATACACCCCTAACTTGCAGACAAAAGGCATATAGAGAAGTAACAACACAAACGGTACAAACCACAAAATACACACACACACACACACACACACACACACACCTCAGCTGTGACCAGGCACAACCACGCACCAGAGTGTGTTGACCAATGAGTGTAGAGTACAGACAGAGCGAGGCAGACATTAAAGGCCCCATCTCAAACAGCAGAGGGAGAATTCATAAAAACACCCTTCAAAAAGCACACACACACACACACACACACACACACACACACACACACACAGACACACACACACACACACACACACACACACAGACACACACACACACACACACACACACACACACACACAGACACACACACACACACACAGACACACACAGACACACACACACACACACACACACAGACACACACACACACACACACACACACAGACACACACACACACACACACAGACACACACACACACACACAGACACACACACACACAGACACACACACACACACACAGACACACACACACACACACACAGACACACACACACACACACACACACACAGACACACACACACACACACACACACACAGACACACACACACACACACACACACACACACACACACACACACCTCAGCTGTGACCAGGCACAACCACGCACCAGAGTGTGTTGACCAATGAGTGTAGAGTACAGACAGAGCGAGGCAGACATTAAAGGCCCCATCTCAAACAGCAGAGGGAGAATTCATAAAAACACCCTTCAAAAAGCACACACACACACACACACACAGACACACACACACACACAGACACACACACACACACACACACACACACAGACACACACACACACACACACACACACACACACACACACACAGACACACACACACACAGACACACACACACACACAGACACACACACACACACACACACACAGACACACACACACACACACACACACGGACTGTTTCAAACACACTTTCAGTGTTGGCTGAATTTCACCTTTGAAGTTGGACAGCTGTGTTCATCTGATATAAGAGGCATTTTGCTCATCAGGAGAGCAGAATTAAAGCATGATACTACATAGACAGCTAGAGGCCTCAAAATATTTACTTAAGTGTTTATTAAGAATAGTCGGAAGAGAAATCATGTCTGCATTCTATACATTATGACCATAACTTCAATAGGACAGAGAGAAATGTCATTTTTCATATATGAGTAACCATGTGCTGAGTTCAAACTTCACCAGAGAGGCTTGTTGTGCTTTCCACAACAATGTGAGGAAAAAACCTTAACAATGCCCCCCCCCACTTTAGTCAAATGCCTTCCTGAGCACAGAGTTCAGACCACAAGCTCACTTCCTGTTCACAACACTTCACTGTTTGACTGTGACACAGAAACATGCAACGGGCGACAAATACAGCACTGCATCAGAAAAAGGATGTAAACAAAAGTCAATGTTGACAGAAGCATCGCTTAATTTTTAAAAAGATTAATAAAATGATCACCTGGATGTGAAGAAATGACAACTTTGATGGGTTATATAGAGATATCTACTGAAGCTAACATCCTAACCAGCAAGTCCTGGCTCGTAATACCACTTAGTACATCATGAAGACAACTCTACTCTGAAGTTTGCAGACGACACCACCCTCACTGTCCGGATTACAAACAATGATCATAATATCAGGAGAAAATCAAGAAAGGAGGAATTAACAAACAACCCTGAGAACCTGAGATGGTCATCACACATCTCCACCCAGGTGGAAACTACTACACTACCTCTTGAGGAATCTTAAGAACACTAAGTTCCTTGCAAAATTCTTTTTTAACTAGCTTCCCTCCTGACTGGATATGTCACAAACTGGCATGGTTCAGAAACGGCCCAGGACAGGGAGGCTCTGCAGGTGATTAAACCCACCCGGAACATCATTGGCACCCATCTACTGAGCATCTGTGATGAAATGAGGTGTCTGCACCGAGCCTAAAGGATAATAAAAGATAACATCCAGCCCAGCCGCTGTCTGTTCACCCTGCTGCCATCTGGTAAGAGATATATAGCGAGAGAGAGAGAGAGATACCTGCTGCTAAACCGGCAGACTACAGAGCAAACCATTCCCTCAGGCTGTGACTCCTGAACGCATCCTCCCCACCCAGTCTAACAAAAGAAAATAGTGTATGTCCATGATCTATTATTTATTCATCCATCTACATAATTAGCTTTTTTTTTGTGAGAAGTGTATGGTCCATGCAAAGTTTCTTTATAAAACCCTGTTGTAAATGGATTCTGAAACTACTTTTAAACACAATAGTACGACAGTATAGGTCCGGCCACCGATGCTCGACCTCCCTCTCTGCTCTCCCACCATGTCTTCACTGTCCGTGGAGTCCTGGTCAGAGATGCTGTAAATCACCTTAGGACTGTCTGGCCATGGCTCGTCCGTGTTCACTGAAAGGCAGCTAAGCCCAGCCACTCCAGCACCACTCCTGACCAGCATTACTCAGCTGGTTCCCCCTCTTCCTAAGCCTGAAAACCTCCTCTCCCAGCGGTCCAAATCTCCTCTATTGGGGCTGCAAACTAAAGGAAGTTAGACTTTAATTATGTAACATGCTGCCTCCTTTTTGTTTGGAGTATGAATTCAACAATAATTACATATTGCACCTTGAAATGACACAAAACTTATAAAGGTCTATGAAGACACACGTTTTACTCTGGCTTCGACTCCATCAACACATTGCACTTCACGTTAGTACGCAGAAATGAAGACGTACGCAAGAGATCATCGGGGAACATTATACTTTAAAGAGACTATGAAAAAAAGCACGGTTTTAATGTTTTTGACGTGGCATTATTGAGATACTGCAATAAGGTTTTTCAGGATTTTATAAGTTTTAAGTATCCAGTCACACCAGAAAGTGGTGTAACAAAAATGCATCCTCACACAACGCATAGTGCAGGAAGCTTGGTGATGTAGTGACAACTTGCCATTTATGAATTGGCTACTATAAACTATAAGGGTGAATAAAACTATCAGGGAAAGTGTGATTTCAAATCATAAAATTGGAATATATAATGTGATACGTTTTCTGGAAAATCCATTAAGAAATGTCTTATTGATAAAATAACCAAATAACTGTCTGGATTAATCCTGCTAATTAAAACCTGACAAATGAAGGTGCTTCATCACACTGACGTGAATATCCAATAAAAGTCCTGATCACTGACTTGACATGCAGAGATGTATAGAAAAACAACAAAACATAATGTGCATGTTTTGTTTTCTACTGTAATATATGTACAAGAAAATGCATGTTGAATAATGCCTGTAAAGCTTGTTTATCATATCAAACTGAAACGACTTACTGAGAATATTAATATTAATGCTGCCTGGTGCTTTATCATAGCATGGGTTGGACTGAGTTATGGAGGGCTTGTGAAAGGCCGTGTGTCATGAGGATTGTTTTACAGCTAATAGAGTGGGCATAGATATTTGATTAGGGCTGCAACTGACAATAATTCCATTATTAATAAACCATTTCATACTGTGTAGAAAATATGAGGAGAAAAAAAGTGAAAAATGCACAATCACAAAACCCAAGTTGACATCTTTTATCTTTTCTGAGCAGTCAGAAATCCAAAAATATTCCATTTAAATTGAACAACAACAGAGAAACATGGAACATTTTTCTCAAACAATAAGCAGGCGCTGGGTAACATTTGTCATCTTTGCTTAAAGAAATGACCGCAAGTCAAGTAATTTGTGATGATGTATTATGTGTGCGATCCACAACCAGGAGATCTGCAGCTAGTAGCAGTTAGCGTTTAACTAAAAAAAAAAAAAGAAGAAGATTAACCCGTAAATGTCTTCAAACGGTGCATTTGTTGAGTGTAAACAAAGGCGGCGTAGAGAAGGGTCTTCATTGTGTAAAAAGGCCAGCTGATGGCTGTGGTTTTATCCTCTCAGTGAGCGGGTCACACCAGGGGTCCAGATATCCATCAGCAGGGGATCCACTCTTCACTTAAGTGTAACAAAGACCCCTTCAGGGACAATTGAAGAAAAATGTACATGCAGACTGGATTTGCACTTGAAGCAGATTGAAGGTTGAAGATTGTCAGCCATGTTATAGTTCTCAACCCTGTCAACACACACTGAGGAGTATGTGTGACATAGTGGATCTTGTTACAAATTATTTCACCATACCTCATTTATGTGGCTTTTTACGCAACAAAATAAGAAACAAATATTTAAATTAAACTATTACATTAAAAAAAAAATCAACATTCCAGGGAATGCCACGCCGAACAGGTGTGTAATTGTAAATAATTTGATTATAAAACAGTCAATAAATAGGGCAAAGGACTTTAAGTAGCCTTGATAACTGCCCTGAGATTTGCCTGTCTCAGTATTAAGACCGCAGATTAGCAGGGTAGCGCCCGGTTTCTAACTCTAATCAGAACGC
The DNA here is from genome assembly GCA_037577475.1 of Chaunax sp. Z400. Lineage (NCBI taxonomy): Eukaryota > Metazoa > Chordata > Actinopteri > Lophiiformes > Chaunacidae > Chaunax > Chaunax sp. Z400. Next base: position 22,623,038 of record CM075185.1, read on the forward strand.
TGATCTACAATAATCTCTTCTCAATAGTAGGCAAGCGCACTGTTTTCAGGCACGGCTCAGAGAAGACATCTTAAGCAGCAGGAGGTCAAGGAACAGATTTCTAATTCAAACATGAGAAAAAGACGTCCTGTGAGGACTGCTAAAAGGACGTTTTCATCTAAACCTTGTGGTGGCTGTTTGTCTGTGCTGCGCAGCTTTGATATCACAAATGGGAGCCCAGCTCCACTCCAAGTCGTGTTTAAGAATAAAATGAAGCCGGCGCCTTCCAGTATGCCTCCTGGGCTGCTTCTGTTTCAATATTTTATGAGCCGCAGTCAAATCACCGTGTCGGAATAATTAAACATCAGTTAGGGTACACAGCTACACAGAAGACGTTCTGGAGGAGGCTCATCAGTGGAGAGGGAGCACCGAAGGAGAGCAGTGGGCCTCCTCGGAGATCACAGACTCACTCAGAGGAATCCAATTTTGCTATTACACTTTATGCAGCCTGATGATTTACTGTCTGACGTACCAGAGGAACTGTTGGTTGAAAGGTGAAGGAGGCTGGTGTGGCCATGAGCATTGGTACAAACACTAACGGCAGGGAAAACATTACATAATTTCAGCATGTATGCAGCTTAGCGATATTTTAATTCCAATGATTTGACTGACAATGTGCAAAAGATTTTATCTATTCATTAAAAAGAAACTATAGCTAATAGCTCAGTTGCCTCACTGGTCAGGCTGGAGGCAGATGAATTATTAAGCAGATTGTTCTTCAAACCAGTTTTGACGGTTTGGTTCTAAACCGTGTTCTTCCTCCCTGGAGGAAGACAACTGCCTCCTTCCCAAAACTCTAGTTTTGTTTTGTTTTTTGAAATAGACTTTCCCTCTGACCCACCTACAACACATGCTGATGTAGAAACTACACAGCATGCTGTCTGTCTGCTGTGTTCTGCCACCCATGTTACACTGAGCCCAGCTCTTAGGCCGCATTCAGAACAAATCAGCTCCCAGTTTATATAGCTGTGAAACAAGACCAGGTGAACTGAATCAGAACGACCCAGGAGAGAGAGAGAGAGACCTGCTCATCACACTGTGTGTATCCTAAGACAAAACCTGGCAACCAGACCTATTGGTCAACAGTATTGTTGTTCGAGTTGTATGCAACTTGGTTGAAGTTTCTATTATATTGCTTGTCTGTCTTTTTTGAAGTCAGAATATTGTGACTATTGTAACACTTGTGAACTTGAAATATGACACAAAAGTACACTTGTAACATGAAGTTCAGCACTAAGCCTTGTGCACACAACACAAGGTTTATACTGTAGAATGACAGATTACAGTCTGAAAGGTTGTGATGCAGGCCTGCAGCTCGTTTTCAGGTACTAGCATGTTGGCATGCACAGGTACGATTCCTCTCTTTTACATTTTTATGTGTGTGTGTGTGTGTGTACAGTAAGTGTGTATGCATGCAGACAGATTGTACTGTCTCCTGCCTAACAGCCCATCTCTAACATGAGCTGGCAGCCAAGAGGAACAGCAGGAGACGCTCAGGACGTCTCAACACATCAAACATTTAAAGACCAGGCAGGGATTCCACGTAGCTTCCCAAAGGGTACATGTGGCATAAAGTGAGATGATGTGTGTGTGAACGGTACAGCTTGGATGCATCATGGAAGTAAGGATCTCATTATGTTGTTGTGAACTTGTTCGTATTCTGGTGCAGATATGAACAGAAGCCATTGTGGCACGTAGAATGGCACTCAGTGGAGCGCGTACCTCCTTTAACAGCCTCCTTTTAATTCAATCTAGCCTTATCCAAAATCAAACTCACAGCCTTGGAACCATAATTTGCCCTCCATGAAACACAATGAAATCTGGAGGATCCTGATGTCTATTTGGATACATGCTAAATCGCACCCCCCTCATAGATACCACTGTCTGTCTGTGTGACAACCTGCGTCTCTTCACTGTTTTGCATCACTATAAATCGAGTATGTCTAAGCTTTGCATTGGTGATTAAACAAGACACATAAAAATTTTCTATTTTTAAAAAAAAATATTTTACACATCAATGATTAAGTGGTTCATTGGATATCTGATCATCCATAGATGAATCGATAATGACAATAAACATCTGCCTTAACGCATCTGGCAACATCACGTCAAAGTACAACCCTCTTTTTTGGACGTAAGTGTAAACTCTGAAACATGATGCACGCTGGAAAAAAAAAAAAAAAAAAAAGGTCCAAATTAAATGTGCACGTATTAAAAGTTTGGGAGAAAACGCACATTTCCAGCTCTGGTCCGGTCTGTGAAGTAACTTATCTCTGCTGCCTTCAAAGTGTGTCAAACTGAGTGTCTGCTGCAGACGGGCTGTAGCGGATGTAGGAGAGCCATGTGGAACATTACAGCGGTGAAATGCTCACAACCGGGAGAGGATGTTGAAGCTGATGTATCACACCCGTGCAGCTGAATTTAGAGGCGCAAACAGCGGACACGATCGTTTAAAACGCCGGTTTAATGTTAGTGAGGCGTTTAGGGACTCAAAATGAGCTGGATACTACTGAGGGGCAGGAGTCGGACATGCCTCTCCTCCTGCCTGCCTGCCGCTTTTTTCCTCTACTGAGAAAATCCCCGTCTCCCCCCCCCCTCGTTTAGTTACAACCAGTGTGCAGCTCGACCCGCAAATTAAGCAACATTTAAGCATTTCTGCACTCACCTCAGTCCGGCTCCAAGTGTTCACATGAAGGCGGGAGAAAAGCGGAGAAGCAGCAGAAATATCCTGGAGGCTTAAACTTGTCCCGTTACAGAAGACACAGCAGGGCTGTAAGAAAAGCTTACTGTGTGTGTGTGTGTGTGTGTGTGTGTGTGTGTCCCTCTCTCTCCTCTCCAGCACAAGTCACTCCTAGAGGGAGGGGCTGAGAGGGAGGAGGAGACTGTGGCGCACAGTGAAGTGGCCCCCACCGACACCACCTCCGCAAAGATAAGTATTATTATCATCGTTGAATGAAAATGTAAGGTAAAACGCTCACTTACTTTCTTTGGAGGATGGGAACTTTTTCCCCACAAGTTTCGATTCTACTTGCGTGACCAAAAAAAAAGAGATATTTCATTTTGAAAGAAACTACAAATCAAAATATATTTTAAAAAAACAGGTGGATGGAAAGAAAAGAGATGAAACTCTGTCACACTATTGCACGATGGAGTGCGAGGGCCACATTGAGAAAAATGACCAGAGATGGAAGATTTGCAAGAATAAAGTTGTAATTTTATGAGATAAAAAAAAAGTCCTAATATTATGAGAAGAAGTTTTAAAGTAATAAGTAATTGCATTCATAATTTGTCAGTCAAAGTAGCCGTTAATATCTACTTTTTCTTAATTGCAACTTTCTTCTCGTAATATAGCAACTTAAATGTCATAATATTTTGATTTTCATATTCTCAAAACCTTTGTTTTTTTTTTAGCCCTAATACTCCGTCATACTATTACGATGCCATTTTTTACACAGGTGGAGAATAGTGTGTCAAAAGCAAAACGAATGCAATGGAAGTGGGATTTACTAAATTCAATCAGGATTTAGATTTTTAGAGGACCAAAAACAGCAGATTGTCTCCCATCATTTGAGGTTTGACTAATGTTCTTTACCAGTACGCCAACTTGTTGTGCTACCTTCATTATATTATATTATATTATATTATATTTTATTATATGATATTATATGTATACAAAGTGAAATGTTAAACATGGTTTATGTGGTTTTAGAGGAAGTTACAAAGAATTACAAGGTTACTTCTTTGGGAGTTACAACTTCCTGCATTTGTTCACCAAAAACAGTCATAATGCATAAATCTACCCCCCCAAAAATGTAAATTGTGGTTTGTTCTTTTCTCTCTTTTCTTTCTTTTCTGTTTTGTTCTTTTCTGTTCTCGTTTACTGTGTATTTTTGTATGTTGAAGCAAGGCAGCTGTTTCCCCTTGCTTACTCTCTTTATGGTAAAATAAGCTCATCACCTACTAATTCCAGCTCCAGTCTCAATGTAAGGATTGTTGATCTTCTCATCTAACTTTGCAACAGAGCAAAAAAGCGTCTTGGTAAAAATGTCAAACTATTCTGTTAATTTGATTCCATATTTATTGAATTTGTTTTAGGTTTATTAGTGCGAAGGCTGGAGGTTTTCATGTATCCAGATATTTGTCAGACTCTTACATGACGTGGACATGCAACAGTCAGTCACAGCCCCCAAAAGACCAGAGCATTTAAATCTCAGTCTAATTTCAATCATCTACTTTAAAAGTTTACGACACGGAGAGAATTATAATCATTTTCCCTGAGCCAGTCATTAAACAAATCTTGTTTTGCAGCTCTCATCACAAGTTTACTGAACATTACACTCACTCATCCTCATAAAACAATATATTTCCACAGTCTCCGTAAAATATATTATTTAGTAGTGTTTTTTACTTGTTCTAATAATCATGAGGTGTCGAAAATACATTGAGGCTGAAAATGAAATTAATGCTTTGTCTGCACTGCCGCTCTTTGAGACAGTCAGTTAGACAGTATCTCTGAATGTGTGAGATTTTTCTCCCACCCTTAGGGATCTCCTATTTTTCTGTCTGTATCTTTTGTCTTTGCCTACTTTTTTCTCCTTTCTGTTTTTTTCACATTCTTGTCTTTCCTCCAGTGTCTCCTTCATTTCTGTGGTCGCACCTCCAGCAATGAAGTGAATATTTATTTCAACTGCAGAGTACTATAGGTTCTAGAATATTTATGAGATTCACTTTTTCTACACCTTTTGGCTTGTGCATTGTTATTTTTTTTAAATAAATCAATCATGCTGTCGACTTCATTCAAAAGAATAACATTGATTTTTAAATATTGTCTTGTGCTCCCATAATATGCGAGGTGAAAAGCAAGGTGGCATACTTCTGCAGAATGTGCTGAAAAGAGTGTAAACATAGGCTCTAATTAAAATTCATCACTCAGAGAGCACAAATCTCCTCCAAGACAGCTCCTTTTCCCCATCCTGTCATTACCATAGTTTGACCTTTATTATATGATCTACCCCTATAATTTTAAATCACACTGGTATAATTATTAGTACTACTAACACTACTAATACTACTAATCTGCAACACCAAAAACACTTTGAAAAAAGTATAATGCCACAAGAGCAGGTCCCGGACCATGATGTCCTCTGTCTCTTAAGGAGTCCCACACAGATTCTAAATCATTCATCATTCAATGACTCAGTGACTATTGTGGAATGGAGGAGTTTAAGAGTTTTATTTCTACGGAGGACTGCAGGCCAAAACAACCAGATACAGGTACAGTGTCTTCCTACAGGCCATCACTCTGATGAACACTCGATCAGTGATTTAGTACCAGTTAGAAGTAGAATGTACATTCCATCCTGCAGCACTTTAATACAATTCTGCACACTGTATATAAGTCCTTTGTATTTTTCTGTCCTGTATATTTTTTCTTTGTTTAATTTATTGTCCAGTACCGTGAGTGCAATGCAAAAAACAGAGTAAAATTCCTTGTATGTGTACACATTCTTGGCTAATAAAGCTGATTCTGATTCTGATTCTGATACAGCCATGTTGATTGATCAGGCACTTTAGTCAAAACAAAATGACCTCATTATAAAGAAATCACCAAACATTTGAAATATGACATGGTAAGGAAGTCACTTTTCAGTAATGATAATAGAACTTCATGGAAAATCATAATGATAATAATGATGATCATAATTGTTTTACTGCATTTGTCTCTCAAGATATACATGTAGACAAATATTCTTATATGCATACATAGTATTCACAATAGCCACATGGATAAAAAAGGGGGGGAAAATATCTAATATCAAAACAGACTGTGATTTGAGAATGTGGGTCATTAATAATGGTTGATGGAGTAAAGAATTTGTTCATGCACTCCCCTTTCTTTTCTTTTTTTTTATCCTAATCTTCCTGGTCCCAAGGCGTCTAGAAATGACGGGCAGGCTTAGACTTTACCCCTTACACATTTCATGGATTTGCACTTGCCCCACTTCTCGCAAAGACCATAAAGGGGCGTTTGTTTTGTTGGCCAGACTAAACAAGTACTGGTTAAGTACGTCAGGCCTTTGCAGTACCCTTTGAGTTGGCACATGACAGTTTTTTTCTGGAGCCAAAATAATAGCTCAGCATTTTCAGAATTCACTCTCTTGCCGGCAGCTAGTTAGCTTAGTTTAGCATGAAGATTAAAAACAGTGGGACATAACCCCAGGTATGTGCATTAGTGAGCTTTAGACATGCCGTGAGTCTAACTAGTTATTTCTGGTCTTCATACTAAGCTAAGCTAACTGATTTATGGCTCTAGTTTTGTATTCAATGGACAGACCTGAGAGCATCAATCGTCTGCTGTCAATGTTCTCATCCATGTCTCCGAAAGAACAAGCAGAACTGTTCCTAACTCAATCCAGGACATCCATGAACTGCTGACTGCAATGTGCTTGAAAATGACTCATCTTATCATCAAGAGCCAGATTTGAAAGTGACTTTATAAAGACACACGTTTTCCATAATCAGTCTTTTGGCCTGAATAGGTGCCAGACAAAGAGACACCCTGTTGGTGATGGGCGAGGCGAGAAGACATAGAGAAGATATCTGCTGCAGACCTCCTCCAAAAGTAGTGTGACAGGAAAAGACTATCTTTCTTTGTGTGGGGCTATTAAAAACTCTATTAAAAGTCTGCTCCACAAAACACGGCATGTCATTGTGGCCTGCATTGATCCACCCTCCCCTTTATCTTCTCTCTGTGGTGAAGACTGGATCAGTACCAAGTAGCTGCTGTGAGCAATGAGCCCATGTTGTCAAGTCCCACCATTAAGATATTAGTACATCAACGAGGATGGAGCAGGCTCTTACTATCAATCAGACTGTAATTCATCACAATGTAATTTAAGTATTAATTCATTGCTCTTTTTTAAGGGCACTGCATCTTATAGTATTGACCTGCGTCCTGTGGTTAACAGCACTGAGAGAACAAAAAGGGCTGTCAATACCATTAATGGGTTTACACTGATGATACATGAGGAGTGGAGTCCATGTAATTTCTCACTACTCTCTATGTATTGGTCAGCCTTTAAAGTGTAGAATGTTTTTTCTCTGCTTTAAGTGGGTTTAACTTCAGAACATGATGTTTATTTTTACATCCAGTAGAAAGCATCGAATGGATGTCACTAAGTATATTTACTCAAGTCATTTAAGATACCTTCGATTTACTGGGGTATTTTAGTATTATACTACTTTATACTTCAAATACTGAAATATTGTACTTCTACAAGAACTTTTCTCAGCTATAGTTAGTTAACAAATCCCAGTTTTGCATACAAAACCATAGAATATGGTGCATTATTATACAAAACAACTGCATTCAGAATAAAAAAAATAGTTAATATTAACTTCACCCTCACCAGCTGCACCATGAAAATCAACATGAATTCATCAGTAGCATTAATCTAAACATATGATACATAATAATATACCAAGCAAAAAAATCTTAAAATTACATCTACATCTTCTCCCTCCTTTAAATATCCAGAATCTTTATAGATGAACTCACGAGGATAAATACTTAGCCAATATATTACTGATCACAAGCAAGAAGGCGATTACTGGCTACTGGTATAAGGTTGAGCCTCCTGCTGTAGAACAATGGTTAGAAATTATGAGAGAGGTCTATATTATGGAAAAAGAGTGACAGAAAATACCTTTCTTAATAAATGGAAGAAATAGTATATACCAGAGGAAACTGCTAATAAATAAGCTATATGATACAGTGGAGAATGCTTATAGACTATTTGATATAAATTCTAAGATGATGGACTTGTATACGCCCTTCTTAGATAATAGACGTTTATAGCCATGACTGTTTTGTGTTTATTTCATATTAATTTTATTTTTTGGGTGTTTATTTATTAATTTATTTTCTCTTTTCTCTATCTGTTTTATTGAAAAAAGAATGTAATCTTGCTGACATATAAAAGAAAAAAGAAATATCCTGAATCTATAAACATCTGGATATTGTTCATTTCAAATGTTTACCTTCTAAACAGAAAATGTTTCCTGAAAAGAAAAAACTCATTGAAAAGTCCGTTGTCAGTGTAATTTGCATTCATATTTGTGGATCTCTCTTGTGTGAGTTGCATAATGGGGAATGAATGGCTTCTAAATTAGTTGTAATGTCCCAAATCATGCACGTATATACAAATGTAAATTCAGATTTAAGTTGATCACAGAGAAACTTTCCCTCTTCAGCAAGTGAATGTGAAAATAGTCTTCTCATATCAAATCAAGTCATTCTACACAGAGGGACTTTAAAGTGTGCATTGCAGGAGACTGCATGAGCACATATATGCCATAGATATGCAAATGCAGTTGCGAATGACAAATGTGGGGTCTTAGTTCAATAAACCAGCAAGTAAGAACATTTCATTTTGAGAAATGAAAATGGAGTCTTCTGTTGAAAGTGATCCAGACACGGGTGCATCTCCCGGTGACTGCAGCATTTTTCAACAGCAGACAGACTGAAGGATATAGAATGAAGTGTGAAAGCAACAACGTGAGTATGTGGGGAGATGAATGTAGTGATTTTACTCTCACAGACAATCTGCACTACCCAGTGATAGATAATACATTTCATTAGCATTCAAATGGCTTTGCAGTAAGCATAACATTCCTATATGTATGAAAACACATTTCCACGTTCACGTTGTTCAGACCGCTCTGGTACTAAAATGCACAGACATTACATTGTTCACGTATTTGTGACAAGAAATATTACATCAGCTTTTAGTTAAAAAAAACTGCCTAATGACTTTTTTTCAGCCTTAAAAATCCAAATGTGATAAATTCATTTTTTCCCACACTTCTGCTTTTGCAAGTGATTCTGAACTGAAAGATGGTGTCATCATTATGGCCCAAGGAAAGTGTGTTTCCTGGGAGCACTTACTCTAGGTTATTCTCATACTGCTGACATCTCAGTTGAAGGGACGGACCGTGGACTTAGCAGCTGGAACAAAGCCATGTCAGCATATAAAAAGAGTTTTGTTTTGGACAATCGTTTTAAGTCGTTTGCAACATAGTCATCATGATTTGTACGTTTTCCTGAAAGTACAAAATCTGTCTGATAGTGACATGTCTGAGCTGCAGGCGTTGGTTTCTTTGCTTAAGTAGAAAAAGCAATACATCTATGTAAACAAACTGGATCACAAGTAAATGTCCTTCAGTGAAAACCCTACTTAAATAAAGGATAGAAGTATTATGAGAATAATCTACTTTAATGATCAAATCTATTGGCTTTGCAGAAGAATGGCCTCTTTGACCAAGATATTATTATGGTATCATTAGATTTAATTTAGTTTGAACTATATATGCAATGAAAATGTATATTTTTAAGAACCCAATATTCTTTTGAAACAAACAAACATGTGATACATAGAAATGACGTTTTTAAGTACTCAAAACCAAAACATGTTAAATCATGAATAACCATCAATTAGTCATAACAGTCATTGGTGCATTTCAGAGTAAATGATGTCCTTCCTTGGCCAGCATATTCACCAGATCTCAACCCAGTAGAGCATCAGTGGGATGTTCTGGATCACCGGGAGAGACGGAGAGATCCTGCTCCAGCAACACATGCACAACTTGTGACAGCACTGCAGGAAGAATGGCATGTCATCCTACAAGTCCAGATTAATCGTCTTATCAATTCCATGCAAAGGAGATGTGACGCTGTGATAAATGCTGGAGGTGATCACACGCGGTACTGACTGTTGTTGTTCTCTGTATCACCATCCACACTTTTTGACTTGTAAACACGAAGGCAACAACCACTAATTTGTACAAAACTTTGCTCAATATAATTTAGAAAAAGTAAACCCTGCTGACCATGAACTGCCATTTTGCTAAGCATGGCTTTGGATATTTTTATTTTATTTTTATTTTCATTTTACATAATAATAATTTATTTAGAGTGTTATTTTAAGTAAATGGTAAAGACCTGTTTGATGACAGAGAGGACAGGTTCTTATCTTTATTTCCAAATTAAAGTGATGAGTAAAGTGGATGAAAAAGGACTTCATAGATCCTTTTGGGTTCCCGGTGAACTGATGCATTGTCATTCTTCGATCAGAGACATGCTGTTGGTAAGTGATGGTGAAGTCTACTTGTTATGGTACCCTGACCTTGACAGCTTTTCCTCCCTGCAGCTCCCCTGTCTCTCTTTGTGTGTGACTGTCTGTCTCCTTGTGTGTCCTTGTTCAAAGGCTGATGCTGGCTTACAGTAGATACACTTGATGCTCATCTGCTATCAAGCCTCTGGAGTATTTCACCCCTATCTCAGCCTTCACTCCACTGCTGTGTTTCCTCTGCGCTTATCAGTTTTCTTCTTGTGCTTCAGATCTCCAGTGGATTCTGCTTGTCATCCTGACATCTGGTGCCTCACCGCTTGCGTAGATGCAGCGTTGTCTCAAGCCTCAGACTGCCTCAGCTGCCAACCACCCTCCACCACCTTCCACCACCACCACCTGTCCAGCGCTTCAGTAAACTGTCTTCACCTTCACCCGTGTCAGAGGTTCACTTCTGGGTCCAGTTATTGGTGCCGCAACCTAAATCTACTGCCTGAAACAACTGTTTCTGAAAACTATGACAGTTCAAAATTCAACAAAATAAATTATTCAAATTGTGTCAGATATGGGTGTTTATAATAATAATAATAATAATAATAATAATAATAATAATAATTCATTCATAATAATTAATTCAGATATATCTATTAGCACAGTCCAAGTACGTTTAGTCAAACAGTTTCAAGTTTAATTAACTTTATGGAATTGACACTATTAACTTAATTTGCTCGTTACCTTAATAGTAAACGCTCAAATTAATTCTCATCAAAACAAATCATTTTTCATATTTAAATGTTTTAAGTTACTAAACTTAAATGATTTTTAGGTGATCGGTTTCCTCAAACTGCTTTAGTTGAACTAACTCATCAGGCTTTACTGTGTCCTTTCCATCATTGGCTGCTTGTAAACTGCTAAATATTCTGTACTGGCCAAGATTTAAAATCTTAGATCTGGAAACATGAGATAATTATCTTGTTTTAAAAGTGATTTACTTTTATTTTTATTTATTTTATTTAGCCTGCTTATTTCTAGACTGAACCAACCTAAAGCAGGTAAAATTATCTTGCTGCATGGACAGATAGTTTCACTAGTATTAAACCATTTTCCCCTCAAATTCAGTGTTTATTTCTTGTATTTTAGTTATTCTTATTTGCAGGGTAGGAAGTTCAGTCTCATTCTGCCACTGAGTATTGACCTCCTCTCCATCCGGTCATAGCAGACAATGTGTCTCCCTGACAGGGACAATAACACAGCTGTGAAATGAGACCTGAGGGTCTATGTGTTTTTTGGAGGATGTGACAGTAAACCACACTGTGGCAAAAATCGAGTCATTCTCTTTCATCTGGAAATGGCGACAATAAAAATAATCCTCTTCTTGACATTGTCACATGCATTTTGTGCCTCAAATGTAAATCTTTGCATGGATCATGTCCAAGATCACCAAGTTCAGTTACTGCATGAAAGTTGCTGTTACTATTTCAGTGTGCACAAAAAGGACACCGCAGCTTTCCCCACCTTTAAACACCCACCAACAATAACAGCAAAGGGATAATTCACTCTCTGATGGAGGCGTGCTGTGGTCTGACTCTGCAGCTAAGCTTCTGTGGGACTGGACAGCAGACACTGAGAGCACAGTTTTAGTGAAGCCTTGAAAACTTTCTTTAAACACTAATAGACAATGTGAAGCATACTTACCATGGTTCACTGTACCGTATAGTATTGCTACAAACTACAGATAAGTGAGAAGAAATCCAAACCCTTAACAACCAAATCTTTAAGTTCCCTCAAGCAACTGACATACATCTGGTGCACCACTCCTCCTTCCCTCTGCAGCTCCTCCTGCAAGCCATGCACACTTAAAATGTGTTTGTGTTCAAATCTCAAGCAGTTTGCAAATCTGCAATCTGGTCCACTTAATCACAGCCTGAGTCAAGAATGTAAACAGCTGCACATAAAAAAAAAGAAAGCAAGTAAAGAGAGAACATTTGATCAAGGTTGGCTTGAACAATTCAACTCTCTGACCTAGATCAAGAGAAAGCCGCACTATTTCAATTAGATGTAATGAAAATAACGGCATTAATTCATATTAAATGGTGAGAATGAATGCAACCTCTTTCCATTAGTTGGTAAACTGTAATAAAAAAAAATGATGCCATTCACACTTTTCCCTCTGAGGGCCTTCTGCAGCTTTGCTCAGTAAGATGAGAGCTCTCTCTGGTGGTTTCATTAGAAACTACATTTAAAATGATACAGTCCCACTAACTCTGCAGACAAATGAGCAGTAAAAATATTGACATTAAAGACATGTGCAACATGTCTCATACATGCATTAAAGCATTTCTCATATTTACTGTCACTGCCTGTGTGCTTTTCTGTCCTGTAGGACATGTTTTTATTGCGCTCACTTACCCACATTATGACACAGGGTGTTGCTGGTGTGGTGTTCTATTGAAGGTAAGGCCCTTCATACAGTTTCTACACACCTCAGCAACCAAACAACAGCCATTATGGGGCTGCTGGATGGTGGAACTGATATGCTGCTTTTGACTGCACCATGCTGACTTTGCACATTGTATTATATTAATATTGAATATGAAATGACCAGTGGAGCACTTATTCTGTTCTCTGTATCGACCATTAACGCCCCTATTACATCTACTGCAGGAATCACAAAGAAAGAAGAGTATGTAAGTAGATAGACAGAAGCTGACAAGTTAGTTATTTAACAAAATGGTGCACAGATGTCAATTCCTTAAAATAACTGTGAATTCATATATTTGTTCCTGCAATTCTTCAGGTGTTACCAGACTTGTCTTTTTAATTTTTTTTTAACACACAAGTTGCCATGGACAGCCTCTGTTTAAAATGCATGGCCTTCATCTCTGGCATATTTCACGTTATTAATAGTATAAAAGGATTTGTGTTCAAATTAAGTGGAAATGAAAAAACATTGGTATGATTCTATATATTTTCTTACATGGTGTTACTGTACTCATTATGTACCATACCCAATCAATGGGACTGTAGAGGGAAATAGTGACCACAGGCTTGTGAACTGTGCAGGTTTCCTTTATATTTTGATATAATAACAGAATATTTGACCAGACAAGCTCCAGAATTGAGTGAATTCTGAAATAGGTTGCAGTTCTTGTCATAGTTTTGAGTTTATTGTAGTTTTTCTTTGTATTATTTAAATGGTATATTTTTATTTATTCTTTGGTTCGTCCCCTTTCACTTCATTTAATTCCCCAACTCAGCGTCACCACAACTCGTGCTGCTGAGCCCCCCATGGGTACTTTGTTGCCCACGTCAAATCGGGGCTAATCCCACAGCAGGATATTACCATGCATGAAAGGAGAAGTGGTTAAATATAGCAAGTGATTTTAGCCCTGCTTGAATAGTGTCCATTGTCTGTGAATTTATGTAATCGCCCCACTCATGTTAAAACTGCACTCTGCAAACAGCAACAGGAAAAAAGTCCATACATTCATATAAATAATGGTAGACTGTGATAGAATAATGCGTGTGACCACTGTAAATCTGTTAGCAGGATTATGCGGAGGTATGAACAGATTTTGATGACATTCTCTGGAGAGGTAGGGTATGGCCCAAGGAACAGTCCATTAGATTTTGGTGTTGATCCGGAATTTTCAAAAGGAATCTTTACCATTGTGGGATAGGGGTACTTAAAAGAGTTTTTGCATCAAACTTAATAGGATAATGCTTACAGTGATGGACAAAAATTACACAATGACATCCTCACAAGATCTACCACACAGCAAAGTCTGATCTGGATCATACAGTACACATACAATATAACTAACATCCCTACAATGTCATGCAAAATAGAATGAATAAATGATCATTGTGTTAGGTTTTAATGAGGCAGGAAGAAGATTATTATAGATTCATATTGATTGATTGATTGATTGTCCTATGTTCAGGCTATCTGTGGTTTTTTGAGAGGTCCAATCTGGATCATATCAACCAGGAGTGATGGTTACATGTCACCAGAATGGGTCTGGCATCCGGGCTCTGGTCTGGACAACTCAGTAGAAAGTATAGGCAGTTGACTCTGGGTTTGGCCCAGTAACAGCCATCCAGGAACCAATCAGTGCTGGTGTAGACAAAGTAGGTTCCTACAATACACACAGATACGCAGGGATAAAGTTAATGGTGAAGGGCAGAGGTCGAGAGACAACAAAGATGTTGCACTGGCTCAGAGACAAGAGCTGACAGAAAAACAGCCTACCTTGTTGTGCAGTGTACATTCCCTCTGACAGAAATGTGACACACCCAAAGACAATAATCCTTACGTGTTGAGACATCAGAGCTGGTTTCAGTCAGAATGTTCAGGATGAGTTGGTTACATTTTGAGACCGATCCAGGTGCCGATCCAAGATTTTTTTTTGCTTCTGGAGATTCAGTGTATTTTTTATTTCTTTGTGGCACTAAAAAAGATGAACCACATTTAGTCAACTTATATCTATAAATATGTCTGCTATAGTGTGGATCCTTATCATTATCTCTGCATGGTAACAAAAAAGTAAGCCCAGGTGCTCCCTCAACTAACTCGTCTTATTATTTTACCACTTTATTTTTATTCTAAATATATTTTCATTCATTTATTTTCACACTTTTAACAATTATTTTTGTCTTTTATCTTTACCACAACAATTTAAGAATATCAAAATAATAAAATAGCCGTGGGAGCACCTGGGCCTAGCTTCTGACATATCTTTTATTGTCTTCTTGAATATATCAGATGCATATCGCTATGGATTTGGTTACTGGTCCACTGTCATTTTCACAACATTCAAATCACTTATCCTGCAGCAGCTATCTGTCATGGTGCACAGGTTCTGGATGGAGAAGATTCAGCTTCTAGTCATGGTGCATACGACTGTCATTTCTTATTCTTCTTCAGTATTGTTTGGGTGTGGTGAAAAATATGAACAATTTTTTTTTAAACATATTGCATTTTAAAACCTTACAAGTGTCGCATCATAATTTGATCTCAGTTATATCTGAATATAACATCTAGACATTTGAATATTTGCTTGAATAGTTAGAAATCACAGAGAATTTATTTCATATCCTCAAAATATAAATGAGAATGTACTCATGACAATGATGTTGTCTAGTCAACACATTATTTTCTCATTTTACTTTTTGATGTTTTAAGCATACTTCTTGTCATTTTTGCTGCCTGGTGACATTTTCCTGTCAGACCTTTAAATTACAAGAAATAATATTAAGAAAAGACAATCAAGTTTTTCTAACTTGATTATGTGCAGTCTTAAAATGACACACAACACTTATAAACTATTAAAATACTTGAACTTGAACTACTTGAATACTTGAACTACTTGAATACTTAACACAGAAACAAACACAAGCATTTATTCACAGAACTATTCACCAGACCAGAGAAACAGAGCAGGATTCACGTGCTGTTTTGACATGAGACAGCAGAGTCAGCAGGTGTCTGGCGGCTATTAAAGTAAAGCATCTGAGGGCCTTAAGCAACTTAGCAATCCCTCTTAATGCACACATGTCAGTGTGAAAGCTCCAAGCCAAACCTGAGCATCAACATTTTTTTCTGCTAACAAGCTATTGTTTTTGTATTCGTCTCTGACCTGAAAATATACCAAGAGCTCATGTGTGGGAAATGGCTGACTGGAGGCCGTGTTAAAGGAAGCTAATCCGATCGTTAGTGCAGATAGGGTTACCTGCTTTAGGTACTTTCAATCAGGCATTCATCAAGCTTGTAATGAGGTAATGCATGCATGCATGCACACAGACACTCCCATATGCTAATGAAAATATGCACTAGCATGCCAGAGAAATTAAATCACATATATGCAACTAAGAAGTGGAGTTATGGTATATGGCATGCAAAATGAGCTCACACACTGTTCTGTACAGTGCCAGGTGTTCTGAAATTTTTGCTATAACTCATATATTGTTGCTCTCCATTCTATCTCCATATTTGGTCATTTTAAGGTTTTCAGATAATGTGATTGGTTAAATTCTCTACAGTCTTTTCAGACAATTAAACAATGACTGTAGGCTAAAATAGGTTCTATCAAGAGAGTTTGCATCCATGCTAGCAGCTATGTGAGGCTGTATTCAGACACAGCGGAGCTTTTATGCTGATGTCAGCATGCTAACATGCTCACAATAAGAACATGCTTATCTTACAGTTTTCCCCTGTTGTATACACACAAAAACCGGAACTCTGCACACAATTCCGAAAACTTTAAGTTCATGTATCGACAACTTGACTCCAAACTGCTAAACTCTTACCCCAATTCCATTGTTCTCACTCAAATATCATTCTAAATCACAGTTTTGCAAATCTCTGAACACAAATTGCATCATTTAGCACACTTTGTTCAGCCTAGAAACACTGGCCTCCAAAATGCAACACCCCAATTACCAATTAGTCTCACTCACGCTGCACCTGTGCAAACTCAATTGGAAGAACACTTCAATCATGAGTCAGAGGATGAAAGAGGCCTCAAGTGACTTATACAGGTGTTAGGCAAGAAGATGGAGCAGCAGGAACACAGAGGAAGAGGAAGAGGAAGAGGAAGAGGAGGCCTATGTGGATGAGGTTCAGTTCAGCTGAACACTTTGTGTTGCAGTAACGAATAAATATTTATTTTGTTACCTTTTTGTACCTGTGCACTGATTTTCTTTGTAATGTTTCTCATTGTACTTACAGTACAATGGTGAAAATATTGAGTTTTGCTACATACTACCTAAAATAGGTAATATCTGTGTTGCATATACATGTAGTACTGTAAATGCTATTTCGGAACAGTAGTTTTGACAAAGTAGTGAACTCTTTTGCAGTTTGTGTTTGGAGTTTTGAGAAATTGAGCCACAGTCCCTGGAAATGTGTTTAAACGTTTGGGAAAAACTGTCATGCTTTTCAGCGGGAGATGCAATCATCTGCAGGCATTTTCTCTGTCTCCATGGAAACGCAGAGCAGCTGTAGGATGAGTGGGCCAACAAGAGGTGTAACCAAGCCGGGCCTCAAGAGGGTCCCTGAGATTAAACAATGACAGGAAGAGGGTGAGATGCTTTAAAGGCCCTCTGTGCTTTTTAGCGCTCTCTCTCTCTTTAGTGTTTTTCTTTATCTTTTTGTCAATCCGTCTGTGGTTTCCTCCCGCCAAAACGCCCACACACACCCACATATACGCAGACAGACAGACACACACACACACACACACACACACACACACACAGACGGCAAAAAAGCTGAGAGGACAATGAAAACAAAAACAGGATGCGAGAGAGAATATGTCCAGGTGGAATGTTCTTTGCACCTTTAGATGCGACTACACAACGCAGAAGTGGAGTAAATGAGGCAAGCTGCCTTTACAGTATGTCAGGAATGGGATGTGTACATATAAACAACCCCTGCGGACGTCACTGTCTTGACAGCATGAGCCATTTATTTCTAAGAGTGACAAGGGAGTCATGCGAAGTGAACATGCAGCTTATTTATGTATTATAGGTCACTGATTACATGCACAAAGCTCAGGCACAATGAACATATAACTTAAATTTGTTCTTAAACTGTATTATTCGATTTACCAAACCCCATTCAAAGACAAAACCATGATCAATATGAACACTTAACCACAAACCAATCATAATAAAACAAGATTACGCAGTACGGACGTCACCAAAGGCAGCAGGATTCTCCTCTGGGGGCCAGATGTCTGTACACAATTCAATCTTAATTTGTGTAGGTGTTGAGAAGTTAAAATGGAAATATCTTCTGATAGTATAATACTGTGACTGTGTACATCTATTCAACCTTCTTGTGATAACATAATACTGTGATGGTAATACCTTCTTTGTGGTTTGCCTCATACCACTGGGACTAATAAGCTATTTGACATTTTGCTGCTTTCCAGCGATGGTTTTGTATCATCAAGGGTTGTGGTGAAATGCTTAAGCTGAGCAGTCAGAGAGTTAGTATCACAGGTAATAAGTGTCAGGTCAGTTTGGATGACGGTAATAGAGTCTGTTGATCAACAGGTTTGTGACATAGTATAACATAACAGACCAAAATATCTGTTACTATAATGTAAAAAGTGCTTAAAAGACATACTACATAGAATTACTTAGAATTAGAGTTACAGTTTCTTTCAATTGCTAACAAGCATTGGTCAATACTGAAGCTACCTTTTCAAAACTCTTCACACAGTCTCCATCAACAACATGCATCTCAGCCAAACAGGTAATCTCACCTCCAAAACCCACACCACCAAAAGGCATCATATTTATCTCAAAATAAGCTCATGCATCCAAACACTGGCAACAAGTCTCAGTCAGGAAGCAAACAGTCACTCTGAACACACTGAACTACAAAACACTAATAAACAGAGAGCATTACACAAAAGATGACATTTTATCTTTCAAGTTTGAATGATTTTTTTTCTTCAGATAAATTAGTATTTCTTTAAAGAACAAGATCTTTGCACTTATTGAGTACTTGTGAAAAATAAAAAGTTAACCGTTAACCAAATAAATGCTGATTCACCAAATTCCAGGGCTACGATAAACAGACAAAGAAAACACAAAAACTCCAAAAACAGCATGCATAGCATATTCACTCATGTTACTCTGGGGTTTTAATCCTCCCTCTCTCCTGCATTTGGCCCCAAGTTTTCATCAAAATCACATCTTGTGGCAAGATGTCTTGTCTTCTCTGGCAATGCACCATGGGAAGAGTCTGCTAGAATGTCTGATTCAACCCTGGCAGGCTTCAGGATAATATATAATTATACTCATAAGACTGTAAAATATTTGAGGCTTCAAAAACAACATTTTAGATTTAGATTTATTAGTATGTTCATGGATATTAATATCTATTTCATTGTTGTTTTTATATTTAATACTCAAAATAATATTTGTCCTATTTTTATTAACATTTAATGTTATTTAGATGGGTACAGTAAATGCTTTAGACATGAGAAATGACTCAGACCTGAGAATTTAGGTGTTCATATACACTATTGTAGTGTTTTGTTTTTTGTTTTGTTTTTGTTTGTTTTTGCAGGAAGAGTCTGTTCAGTTTAGATAATATTTGAAATATTTAGAATCGGCTTTAGTGGTCAAGTACTGTGTGTGTGTGTGTGCGTGCGCACAAACAAGAAAACAAGAAAAAACCAGAAAAGTTTAGAAGATAGAAACAGACAAACAGCTAAAAACAAAGACAACAATGCAGATCAAAGATAGGTGTGAAACTTCCTGTGTATTGTGGACAAAAATACAATGGTGCAAGGGTGCACGAGTGCAAAGATTGCTGAAATGAATATGAAATGAAGGTTTATCTGCTTTATTTATTCAGTTTATTACAAATGTCCATAAATATCCAACATGACAGAAAAGTCTAAGTTTAGACTGAAGTTTAGCTGAGGATCCTCTTAATCCAAATGTATTGTTTGTTTGTTTGTTTGTTTGTTTTCAGGAACAATCAAGAGATCACATATCCTTAAAAAGTGAAGCAATTGGCTGCTTTTGAGCTATGATTTGACTGCTCATGTAAAAAAACAAAAAAACAAGTATTATTTACCCAGGTTGTACATCTATAAATGGGGTCATGTGGCACTGTTGTTGTTGTGGTGGCTGGCATGATGATGTCAGGTGCAAGGTAAGAAGGCGGTCAGCAGGGGAGAGCTGCCTCTTTCTCTCTCTCAGGTCATCCCTCACAGGACAGGGTGAGTTTCTCTCTGCCATCTGCTTGCTGTCACCGTTCACCGTTCAGTTACAACTAATGGAAAGGTCTTCTCCTGCTCAGCCGAGTCTTCTCGCGGCGATGCTTTCACAGGTACGTCCAAGAAATTGTAAACTGGTCCAGTTAGTTTGCATCTCTTTATTTTAGCCAGTTTACAATTTGTTAAAAAAAAACAAAAAAATGTGACTTCTCAAATCAATAACAATGATGTAACCTTACAAAATAGGGTGTGTGTATCAGAAACAGAGGCACAATAATTGACTGTGTAGTTTTTCTGTGGAATGTTGGCGTTCTGCTTTGTCTTCCAATTCTCCGGTCGGGACGGGGTTCTGGTTGCTAGGGTACGAAGATCTGTTGCTATGGGCGTTTCTTTACCCATCTGCACGTGAAGCTGCATTCAGGTGTCTGCAGTACAGAAAGAAAAATGAGGCTTAATGCAAATGTTTCTATAGATTTCATTGAGTTTATTGCTGTAATATGATGCCCGGTGGATTTGATTTGATTTGATTTGATTTCTCTTTATTTCGAACATGTAAAAAATAAAACAACAAACAAACAAACAAAAAAAGGCAGATAGACAAAACTAAAAGACAATAAATTGCATCCACCAACACTTATACCGCAAGTGTAAACTTATATAATCCTACCCCTCTTTACATATAATATATACAATATATAACAGACTATTCATATGTCAATATATACAATATGTACAATAACTATTTATATACCAATATATATATATATATATATATTATTTATACAATATACAATAATCTATTCATAAACCACTATATAATTTGTACAATATACAATAAACTATTCCTACAATCCTATATACACATTGATTGATTGATTGATTGATTGATTGATTGATTGATTGATTGATTGATTGATTGACAGAATCAGTATGCTTCCAACTCTAAATGGTAAGAGTAAGCACAAAGTGCTACTGACCTTGTAATCCACTTTTGCTCCATATGGCGAGAGAAGAGAAGGTTTTCCAGCTTTCATTAGTAGCTTAAGCCCTCCACAGCTCAGGCAGACATCTGTGGCGAGTGACTTAAAAAGGGCACACGTTTTTCGTTTTGATTGACGGATGAAATTTCCCCACCAAAAGCGTAACTGTGGATTCACACATACATAGAATTATGTCAAAGATATAATAAAATAATGATGATGCCCCTCTCACTGATGCATTTGCTGCCATTAGCGAGAGTGGAGAAAGGACAGACCGTGTTTTTTGAACTGGCTCAGTGGAGGAGATACGGTCAAGGAAGTTGGTTTAACCTTATCATAAGGACAGATATGCTCACATGCATGAGTCTTTTTGTCTACATGCTCTTAAAGATATCCTCTCTGTCCTGCACTTGTTTGACTGTATGGATTTGCATGTTCTGTTATCACATTGTTCTGTTCTGTTATCACTTTGTAAATGTTTTTTTTAAAGGTGCAATATGAATACGAGTTATTATATTATTATTACATGCTGTAGATCAGGTATCAATCATTTATCATGGTTGCTGTGATCATGTTAATGTAGGGTTTGAAAGGTAAGTCAGACAGCGAACATGCTCACTGCCAACGTTACTGCCTGATGAGTGATGGGTGAGCAGGAAAAACAACTTAATATTCACGTGTCACGTTGTCTTTTTAGAAAATGTGAGCTATTGACATCAGAGTGATGGTGGTTATTATCTTTCTAAACTCACCCAGTCTATTTAATAATGCTGACTTGTAGAATCTGAATTGGTGCCTAGGTGGCTGTCGACATTTGGAGTCATTACTGAATACTGGGTAGGGAGCACTTTTGTTGAAACAAGTAAATGAAAACATTCCACAGCTCTTAAAGATCTCATCTGGTCGTACTTCATAGATTAGACACAGAAAACATTTTCAGGACCCATGCCACCCATTTCAGGAAATCATGACAACATTTACTGACAGAAAGAAAGTATCAGCGAGTGATAGCATGGGCTTTTTTTTTAAAGTTATTTGAAAAAGATTAATTGTTTTGTAGTTTATTGCTTGCATCTTCTTTCATTGTCTTCCCCAGTGGCATATTTTGAATGATACATCATTATGTTTGTATGACAAGATAATTGACGTTTTTTTTTACAACTAGTTATTTCAGAACAAGTTCAGCTACACAGATGGATTTATGTGCCAAACTTTGCAGACATAAATAACAACTGACTGAAACACCCTCATCACTGAGAGTTCGATGCAGGAATTTGACAGCACAGTCCTGCCTTTGTATAAAATTAAAACACGTGCACGACCTATTTTTTCATCCCATAAAAAATGATTCCTCTCGTGACTAAAATGTTCACTACAGATTTGCACGTTTTATTGGTTTGAGTGGGACATAGCTTTTGTCACTGAATTGAAAATGAACTTGTATCAGCTTCATCAAAAGAACTTTAGCATTTGATGGTGCAGTTCATCACAGTGCATTGGCCTCTGTGAGCTTTTTTTGTCTACATACATGGATATGCAACCATGTTTTAATTGTGTGTGACTTATGAGAAACATAATACACAACGCTTGGCTCTGTGTCACCATTTTTGTGTTAGTAAACCCATCTGGAAGCGTCAGTGAGTCTGCTTCAACCTTCAGCCAATGAACATTTTAAACATTTAGCAGATGCTTTTAGTTGGAATTAGCCAACAAATACAATATTGGCCACATTTCCTGCTCTCTCCTCATATCACCCCTGTCTTATTCTCCTCTGCCGTCATCTGCCGACTTTTTTCTTGTTGTTTTTCAATGGTGTTCTATGCTGCTCCACTTTCCTGTCCTCCACCTCCTTCGCTTGACACCGTACGCTGCTTGCCAAGAGGTGGATGAGCCGTGAATGAGGTTAAGCAGGTTGTCACGTGTCACCTGTAGGGTCACACAGAGACATGCCATCACGTTCTCTACTTTCCTTTTCCTCCAGGACTATCCGTGAGCCAAGACAGATTGTCAGAGAAGGCGAAAAGGAGGTTGACCTAGAAGGAGAAATGATCAGAGGTGATTCAAGAGAACATTTTAAGGATGAAGGGGCAAGAAGGGATTTGGTTCACAGAAAAGAGTGTAACATGAAGCAGATATTGTGGTTTAACAGGACTTAACCAGGAGGAAAATCTAGATTAGAGTGGAGAGAGTGACTCGGAGACAACAGTGGGGAGACTTCTCGAATGGACAATAGAGAAGTGAGGAGTTCTTATTTTGAATAGGGAGTAAGAGAGAGAGAGAGATGGTGAGGAGGGCAAAGTCCTAAGAGACATCCCTGTGGTCTCCCTAATCTGTGTTGATCTAGTTAGAGACCAAGTGAGTGGAAGAAGTGACTGGGCAAACTGCCAGAGAGCTGAGACACCAGCAGCCCAGAGCAAAGACGACACTAATCCCACCAGATACCTCACACTGTAAAACAGAGAGGAGCCTAATCTGGTTTCAACCGCAGCAAATGAAAATGGTAATTGATTCTGTATGTAGTGCACTAATTATACACTGTAACTGCATCTGTTGTCTGGTTTTTGCAAAGGCATGGGAGTACTTTTATGGAGGAACACTTTTGTGCAGAAAACCTCATCCAGGAACTGATTAGATTCACTTTAACTGTTACTGATTGTCACAAAGACGGTTTTCATTTTAATGGGGAAGTTTGTTAAAAAGTAGAATTTGGTGGACATGTTTGTCACCAGAGGCACGCCATCTGGGCTTCTGAACAAAGCACAAAACTGAGGTGGAGTTTGTTTCCAGATGACAGAGGATATATTAAAATATATAATGTATTTTTGTGTGCTAAGTGGCTTTTATATTTTAAAATCAAGGCCACCCTTATCCATGGCCTTGCAACTACTTAGTATTTGTTAACATAATGAACAAACCACTCAGTGGGGATTTATCATCCGTTTTCTATAAGTCCACCTTTCCTTTCTGGGTCACAGGGGGCTGGAGCCAATCTTAGCCGACACTGAGCGAGACGCCGGGTTCACCAGTTTATCACAGGACTGAGACAAACATGTAGAAAGACAATCAACCATTCAGGCTCACATTCATGCCCATGGGCAATTTAGAGTCACCAATCTGCCTATATTGCATGTTTCTGAACTGTGGCAGGAGGTCAGAGCACCCAGAGGGAACCCACTCATACATGGGTAGAACATGCAAACTCCACACAGAACCCAGAACCTTTTTGCTATATGAGTAGACAGTGCTAACACCATACCAAGCTAATGGTTGTACTATTAAAAATAAACTGAAGACCCCTTGTATGTTTGCATATGTGACATGAAATAAATTCAGGCTGTTTTTCCTCAAAGTCTCTCAATGTTGCAGTCGTTTCTAAAATAAAGTTTGAAAGGAAATGTCACATATGAGCTTTACCACTGAGTAGCTCCCCGAGACACTATAGATTTCTCATAATCTTGAGCTCACCCAGCGCTGCTGTGGCACAAAGTCCAATCCTGAGTGCTGAGCTCTCAAAGCTCTCTCTTAATAAGACAAATATAATAAATCTAAGTGAAATTATGACATTGTAATAAATCCAACATCTGTCTTAACTCAGCTCAGCACCAGGTAACCTTTTGTGCACCAACCTAATGGAAATCTATCTTAAGAAGAAGGCAGAGGATTTAGACTGTGACCTTCACTGTCTCTACCGTCCTGGGTGTAAAAATGCCCTGGTCAAACAAAAAATCTATGTTTTTTTTCTTATCTGGACACTGTCAATGGTTGCCAAATAACAAAACAGTGCAAGGCTAATTTCTTTGTATAATGCATCTCATGTACAGAGGCATAATTGGTTTACCTAAGATTTAAAGGCATTTATGGAGAAAAACAAAATAAAACTAATAAAAAATTTTTTTTAAATAAAACTCTGTGAGCAAATACATTCGCCAAGGCTGCAAAAAGTTTCCTGGTTCTGGACCTTGATCCGGATCTGCCTCAAAATCTAATCGCCTCTTCACCAGTCCAAGGGCCACCTCTCTGCAGAGTTTCATAGAAATCTGTTCAGACCTTTTTGAGCTATTCGGCAAACTATCTAACAAAAAAGCAAATGGCGATGAAAACATAACCTTGACATACTGTATATAAAAATAAAATTGAATCCCATGGTAAGGTAAGGTTCAAAGTTTAAGTATGTTAACATTTGATTCAATGTTAACAAAGTCATTCTAATAGGCAGAAGGCAACATTTGGGCCTAGAAATAGAAGTAGTCACAGTTCAAATCTCAGATTGTTTGTTCCCATCTATGCATTATCATAAACCTTTCATCTTATGAGCCAGTTTGCAAACTGGTTCTGACTGACGTGTGTTACCTGAAGAGTTCATATCACGAATGCAAGTCAAATCTAAATGTAAACACAGTTTTAAGGGATCATTCTCCTCTTCCTCGTGCTCCTCCCTCATGCAGACCTGATCCAAAGTTCAAGAGTGACTGTTTTGTCTGAGACTTGGCTGCTATTCATTGATATTCAATCCTGCTGTAGTATACGTGACAGTAAATTAGATCATGGCCTTCAGTTACTGATGAAAAACATGAAGACAAAGACCACAGGTCAAGTTAAAGAGAACAACACTGCAGATGCCTGTGTTTGAGTGAATCAGTAAGTGAATATGTTAGCCTGTTGCCACTAGTACAGAGGATGTTTTCTCCTTTTTTCTTCTTTCCCTGGTGGAAATGATGAAGCCCGAGTAAGTTTATCCAACCAGTTAGTCAAGCCAGCCCGGCAGACAGTCAGTCATGCAGCTGTTGTTTCCCCTGCCTGATCCATTCAGCTCCAGCCCTGTCCATCCAGCCAGCCATTCAGACAGCCTCCGTCTCTGTCTGTGTCCCAGCCCCGGTCAGCTATTCAACCACTCAGCTCCTCTCCCTACCCGCCCGCCCCACCCTCATGCAGACCTCTTTTCCTGCTCCAGGATGCGATGTAGTGACGTGCCTACCAGTACAGTGAGGCCATCCTTGTTCTGATGTGTTTGTGCGCTGAAGAGATTACAAGGAAGCAGCTTGCCAGGGGCAGGCAGCTGCTGTTTCCTACAGCTCGCAGCAGTTTGGGGGGAGAACAGCAGGATGCCGTGGGGGAGAAGTGGCTCGGCGGCCCTGCTCCTGCTCTCAGGCCGAACCATTGCACGGGCCAAGGCCAGGTAGGACAGGGCTCTGCTGCCGCTGTTGGGAATTGAAGCTTATGTATGGATAAAGCTGCTCCACTAGGCTACGATGGGGGTCCTATAGATGCTGATCAGGGTTGTTTTTTTTGACAAAAAACTTTTGAGATTTACTGTAATCTCTTTGGGTTTAGGATTCTCTGTATGTTGTGACAGGGCTTGAGAGGAAACAATTTCTTAAGGTGGTATAAAAAATGTTGCATTCTTTGCAAACTAAGAGGCTTTTAGTGGCATTCAGCCACAAGGATTAAACATTGTGCTGCTGCTTTTTCATTTGGATTACTGTTTTCGTTGGCTGGAGATGCTGGTTTGGGTTACTTTATGTTAGTTCTCACACTTCTGACTATTAAATGCAAAACAACAGTTTGACATTTTGTCCATTCTTCTCTCAGAGTGGATGATTTCCTGTCGCTTCTGTGTTCATTTGTGGCCAATTCAGCAAGAAACAATCCCACCACCCTGACATCTTCAGCAATCCCCGTTTTCTATTGCTGTTTAGAAAAGTAGCATCAGGTAGGATCATGTGTTTTGGGGTTGAGCTTTATAACTTGCAGGCAAGGTTGTAAAATAAGACAATGCTGCTTCCTTGTTTCTTGAGGTAAAACACGGAAGGGCAGGAAAAATAGAGTCAAAGCTTTGCTGATCTTTCTTTATAATATGTCCTCTCAGAGTACTCCAAAGTGAGGTTGCTGGTTTAATTAGTTGAAGTCATTTTGATATGTATGATCAGAGTTGCTATTAGTCTGACACAAGAGTTCGAAACCTTTATTCCAGATTCATTTTTAGATAGAAAGCAGAGTTATATGACAAACTGAAGAGGTCAAATTAACTGACTAGGCTACTTTTATAAGCAGCAGGTTTTAGTTAACACAGAAAAAAAAATGTCATCAAGCTTATATATACAAAACTGAGTGATAAAATCTGTTCGGGTGTGAAAATGGTAAGTAATAGGTTTCACTAAAACCTGTACTTTCCCTTTTACATGGCAGCTGATTTTGTCCCCTGATCAATTAGTCCTTCCTAGGACTAGATGATTCAATCTCTTGGTAGTTCGGCGCTGTTACTTCCTCCACTGCTGGGAGGTGGTTCCACCACCAACCATTACACTTTTGTGACATTTTATACAGAACAGTGAGGCGCAAGAAAGGCACAACAGTCCCACCTCAAACAGGCTGTGTAAAAAGGGGCTGAAAATGAAGTATCAAAGATACTGGAATATTTTTCTCACTTTTCTCTTAACCATGCCATGTCTGTTACATCCTCATCTGATGGGTGGGCTGTAATCAGCATGACAAGAGAATGGCTGAATGAAGATGGGCCAATGATTTGGCTGAGGTGTTGAGAGTTTACAGTGCTGCTAAAAGGCAATGTCGACGGACCTGTTGCACTTGAGTAACTTGAGACGCTTTCTCTTGCCATCTGTTTTTGCCTACCTGCCGCCAAGACACACATCACATCCACTCTCAGCAGCCTGACACCGATGTCAACTGTTGAGTCGATCCCAGGTACGAGGTTGAACAGAGATGGTGGTTATGATAACATAAATGGCGGGACAAGTTGCTGTCCGTTTCCGTATTTGACAGAATTGGATATAACATAGTACGTCAGTAGCTGTCATAACACAAGTATGTGTGCATCATCAAACAAAAACAAAACAACCTTATCTGCTGCAAGATCAAACTGCATGTATTTTCTTTGAGAAATGGTTTCTACCAATCTTGGTGCAAACCATAAATACACATGCAGACAGATTAAAAGAACAAAACAAAACAAAAAGGTATGTGCATCTTGATTTGAGATTGCAATGCACGTTTACGCAACCACGATGTTTTAGAAAGAGGAAGCATCTTCATCCTTTGATCCATTTGATTGAATTAATTCTTCTCTCTCTGTAGCAAAGAGGTGCCAGCAAGTCACATCTTCATCAAAGAACCGTTGATTAATTGGCTCCAGTGGAGTGGAGAATAAAGCACCTGAAGCACACATTTGAGTGGGCGTTGCTGTTAGGCAGCTTTCACTTGTGTGGCCCATCATTTACATACATTAGACCTATGCTGGGCTGACATGGTTTGCATATTTATTTTACGAGCTAAGTGTTTCCTAAATTTGAGTATTCTTGTTTGAACCTCAGAAGAAGGTGATGGTCATCAGGCTTGCAGGCAGGGTGTGTCACCTGAGAGAGGCATGGGAGGAGGCAGAGTGAATGATGTGTTAATGTTCGAGGAGGAGTCACTCCCTCAGGCATTCCAGCTCCTGCTCCACTCAGCACACAAACACGCAGCCATGCAGCTCCAGGCCTCAGTTAAGTCCCCCAACATCACTTCCTTTCACTAGCACATAGAAACCGGAGCAGATTTACGACGCACTCACATGGTGTCCAACCACCAGGACTGGATAAAGCTAGGTTTTATGCTGGACTGAAATTCCTGGATTCCTTTAGCATTGTGGATATGGGAGGCAGAGAGGAGGTTGTGGCGAGCAGGATGGAATCCACCATGCAGTTTCCACACTCCAGGTTGACCCGTTTCAAGTTCCGTCCCACCAAAAGCCCAGCGAGGGGCAAATACCTGAAGCCGTCCTCCCTTAAGAAAAAAGCCAGGTATGTGTGATGAGAGGGAGATCAAATCCATACATGTTTTTGGAGAAAGTTTGAGTGCTGTTTGCTCTTCAAGTTAAGTTGTGTAGATGGCACAACTTCAACCGATCAAACAATAACCTGACTGTGAGGAAAACATAAACATGTCCTTCAGATCCCTGCTGTTGTAACGGTTTACAACCCTTCATTTGTGGGTTGGAAACAAGATTCCCTTGTGATCTTGAGACATTTTTAAGTCAGAATAATTTAGTTTAAATTCTCCTGAAACCCATGTTGCTGGTATGTTTTCCATAAGAGCAGCAGGTCCTGAGTGCATGTTATGGTCTTTGATAGCTGTGTGTGAACCAGGTGATGTCAGAAAATAACAATAATAATTGATTATGTCCATATTTCTTATTAGGAAACATCAATACATAATTTTCTCTGCCCTCACTAATTCCCATATTTGATGTAAATTGTTGTCTTATATTGATTACTGATCAGACAGTAGATATAATATTTTCTTTTCCTACTTACAATCTACATGGAACTGATAGAGATCATTCTTCTCTGTCTGAGTGGAGATATTCACACTAAATTGTAATTAATTTTTTTTTATTTAATTGATTGTAATTTAATTTGAATTTGAATTAAGCGGTTTGTACAAAATATGTTGTTACCGTACTAATGTGACTTAGAACATTCAAAGTAGATGCATCTGGAGCTGAAACAAATGAAAGAGCTACAGAAAATTGGACAACGATAATTGGGATAATTGATCAGTTGTTTGAATCAGCCTCTCAGATGTGAGGATCTGCTGCGTCTCTCTGTTTCACATCACTGTAAATATAAAATATTTAGGTTTTGATCCACTGGTTGGACTAAATCTGCAGTTTGAAAACAGAATGTTTGAAATAGTGTGATGGACATTTCCCTGGTAACATTTTATAGACTGAATACATGATTGATTAATTGGACAATAATTGACTGATCTGCCTTGTCTGGCCTGATGACGTTAATATTATCAGCATCATCAACATCCCGTTGTTCTGTCCATTATTTTTTACTTCCACTGAGGACGTTATGTTTCGCCGACGTTGGTTTGTCTGTCTGAC
The DNA here is from genome assembly GCA_037577475.1 of Chaunax sp. Z400. Taxonomy (NCBI): domain Eukaryota; kingdom Metazoa; phylum Chordata; class Actinopteri; order Lophiiformes; family Chaunacidae; genus Chaunax; species Chaunax sp. Z400. The sequence continues at coordinate 22,652,811 of CM075185.1, forward strand.
TTTTAACAGGATTAATCCAAAAGTTCTGAAAGGATTTTGATGACATTTTCTGGAGAGGAGGGTTTAGCCCAGGGAGCAATCCTTTAGAGTTTGGTGTTGATCCAGATCATTATAGCCCCACAATGCACTGTTCAAGATGTTCACCAGGGAGATGAGTGGTGCAGAGCTGCATCTGCAGAAAGCACCAGACTCCTGTGGATGTGAGCTCCATTACAGATTTGCATAGAAAAGGAAGGTGTGTCACAGTGAGATTAAAGTGGGGCCACAAATGGCATTAAGAAGTGAGCTTCACAGCAGAAACTGAGGCAGAGGTTTACACTCTGTGTCTGTCTGTTTGTCTTTCTGTCTGACTGTCTGTCTGTTGTCTAATTGTAAGAATACATTTAATGCCTAGTTTAGTTCAGGTTATTATTATCATTTCATCCTCTTGATATGTTGAGGGAGGACGTCATTTTTTTTTAAAAATGTTGCAAGTCTTTCCAGTGAAACAAAAGATCACACTGAATTTCCACATTACATGACATCACACACTACTGTGTAAGTTGGAATGTAGCCACACTGGTTTAGATAACAATAAAACAATAGCTTGCATGACCCAGTTTTAACAGTTGAGACAAATGTAGAAACTTAAATTTATTAGAAAAGTAGTTCTAGTATAGTTTAATGGGATAGTGGTATACCTTGTATTTGTTTCACTTAGTCAAATTCACTGCCATTTATTCCTCTGTCCTACATCTCATATCTACAGTATATTTGTCTGTGTATGGTCTAATATTACTCAATGAGAAGTTAATACAGGCCTGTTTACTACATGATCCTACTCGGAAATAATTATTACTATTTCCTTTCATCTTTATTTGTATTTGTATTGCAGGCTTTCACTGCATTAAGTATCTGTTGAACTCCCCCAACACCCACCCACCCACCCCCTGCATGCAGACACCCACCCACACACACATCTGGAGCCAATCTTTTCTGTCTTGCAGTACTATGTGGGCATCTCTTAGGAAAAAAACATCTTAAAGAGATCATCGCAGCTGAAAGTATGACTGCTATGTCTTACTCACATGCATTGGACAATAATTTCATTGTCTTTCCTCATTCATGGTGACATGGCCAGTGCCACCTAGCATTCCTCAGTAACCGAGTAATGACGCCGGCATGTCTCTTTAGATTGCTGACTAAAAGAATGCAACTAAACCTGGCTAGAGTCAGCCGGAGCACTTCCTGTATCTGTGGTCACATTTTAGAACTAGAGGGTTGGAGTTTGTTCCATTGCTGTTACGGAGGAGTATATCCTCGGTTGCTGTTGAGTCCTGCACAGGCAAAAGATTGCTTCATTTTTCCTGCTTGCGTTTGGAAAAATAACCTGGGATGAATTATGACTTGCTTTACCTGAAACTGTTCATTGCATCACTTCTATTGTTTGTGGGTTACATTCTTTTCTGTTTCAGGGGTGTAACCCTTAGGAAAACGGATCTTACCCTATTACAGTGACATCTAGTGGATCTTTATGGGACCGTCCCTCAGGCCAACATTTTACAAGAACAATAGAGACCCCCCTTTGTGTCCGCTCGCCATCTCTCTCTCTCTCTCTCCTCACTCCATCCCACTCCTCTTGTCCCTCCTGGCTGACCCATCCACCCCGCACCTCTTCGCCGCTCCTCTTTGTGTTTGTATGTGTCTTTGTGTCTCTCGTCGTTTGTTTGCATGCACGCGTGTGACTTCTTTACGTGTGTGTATGTCTGTGCCAGAAATCCCAGCCCCACCGAGATGAGCGTGGAGCCATGGGCCAGCCCGCAGGACCAGGCAGCCGCTGAGCGCGCACACAGTACGCACGAGCCGTCCTCCCAGGAGCAGGAGCAGCACCCCGACAAACTCTGCCTGGACTCGTTCTGGAGTGAGGTGGAGAACATCCGACAGGGGAGTGGCTACTCAGAGGTCGACTGCACCAGGAGAGACTCCAGACAGTCAGAAGGTGAATACTGCACATCCTATGTCCATACAGGCTATGAATAAAGGATAGAAGTACAGCATGTCTCTATCTGAATGCATATACATACATATTCATGTATAATAATAGGCTATGTGTGGGTGTTGTTTCATTTGCATAGTTCGTTGTCTGCTTTGTTGTAATAACCATTATTATTCACACTGTTTTGTTGGTTTACTCCCTTTTTTTTTTTTTCTTTTTTTTTTACTATAGTTGTGGTCGTGCACTGTTAGTACAACGGAGCTCATCGAATTGAAACAGGAATCATCAGGAGTTTATGTGTTGGAATATAAGAAACCATCAGTGTTTAAGAGCTGCCTCTGCCATGAAATCACACATTTGCCATGGCAACATATCAGCTTTTCTGTCATGCAGCAAAGTAGCACCCATCACCATGGCAACACTATGAAACTCTCAGGGAGTGTTTTTTATGGAATGCTTTTATTGCATCCGTTCGAATGATCTGATTGTAATTCTACTCATTAAAAGATCTTTTTTTGGTTTTGTGTTACACAGACGCTCTGTTTAAAATTAGTTTTCACCCTCTGAAGCCTGGATATTGGTGTGTGTGTGTGTGTGTGTGTGTGTGTGTGTGTGTGTGTGTGTGTGTGTGTGTGTGTGTGTGTGTGTGTGTGTGTGTGTGTGTGTGTGTCTTGCTGTTATTTTGGGAGAGTGAACAAAGTTATGTTCCTGAGAGATTTGAAATCTCTCAGGAACGTAAATGAGAGCGTAAACGTTTAGTAACATTTAATTAACCTGCAACGTGTAACGGTTGTGAAGTCGACAGATCTAATGTTAGCGTGCTCGTTTATGACCCGTTTAGAGTGAACAGGTGAAGAGATAAGATTATGATTGACACATCTAGCTTGACACTTTGTCAAAATGCTATTTAATTAGGAAGATTTTAAATTTCAGTCAACAAAAATAACACAACACACGTCGAATGACAAAATATTATGCTGCGATTTGCTAAATAAACTGCCAATAAACCTTCTGTGCTTGATTTTATTATAATGAAGTAAGTGTTGATTGTACAGTGTAAGGGCTATAGAATAATGACATCATCTGCGTTTAGATTGGTTCCCTATAAACCTTCTATTCACAATGCAATTCTGTCTCACCAGGTACAAAATCTCCCGCAAAAATAAAGGCTCAGTTTGCAGAATCTACTTTCATGTCAAACTTGAGGTTGCATTTATAGAAATTAGTATTGTAACATTCTGCATGTATCTTCATCTGTTGCTGTTGTCCCGATGTATTTACATGTCTGTTGTGTGTCTGTGTCTCAGACGGCGAACAGGAGGAGCAGTGGTTGGCTGATGCTGGTCTGTCAAACCTCATCAGTGAGGACAGCGAGGATGTAGACAAGGCATTGCTGCTGTCCACTTTGACCAGGACCCAGGCCGAGGCCGTCCAGCGTCGACTGGATTCCTATACGCTGTCCCTCCGCAAGAGGAACAAACCAGCACCGCGTGACGTCCGTGACGTCTTTAACTCCCCCATCGCTCAGGTCAGGACTCTTTAAATCACTCAATCATTGCTGGTTGAAAGAGAGTTCTTCTGAAACCTCTGACATCCTGGTGGAGTCCAAAAATCAGCTTATATACTGATAGAAAAATGAATCAAATGTGATGTGGGAAAAAAAAAACAGAAATCATAAATTGACAGCAACGTGTAAAGCATTTCTACGTCCTTTGTTTAAATCTATAAAAGAAAATGTAAAGGCCCTTTATCCTCTAAATTGAAAATGTTCTCGATGTAAATGCAGTTTACAAAGCTGAATAACATGCATGCATACACAGGTTGCTTTATATCTTATATTTATTACCATGCACTGCTAGTTTTTCAGCCAGAGACTCAACTTTTCTTGTATTTCTTTCTCCATGGTGTTAAACAAGTTAACATCAAGCAGAGCATGTCTGCAATAATGTTGCATCAAGTGACATAAAAAAATACTCATTTCCCAGGTGACGGCCAGGTTTCAGCGAGGGACTTTCTATTGTTGCAGGTTACTGTGCTGTCTTGTTCCATGCAAAGAGGTTGACCTGCAACAATAAAGGCAAATCACATGTAAAGGCCACGCTTTGTCTGCCCTGTCTATCTGACCAGCTCTGAGAAGGGAGCAGAGACTCTGTTCTTCTGATTCTCATCAGTTCTTTATCAAAGGGAACACTCTTTGTATCCATAACCATCCCTCCAGTGGACCCAACATGTTCCCAGTGGTGCAGAAAATATTACAGGATGGATATTTTTAGCTGATGCTACTCCTTACAAAAAGGGTTGTATATGTTTGTGACATGTCAATAAATGCTGTCTCTCACCAGACCCTTCTACCTGACTCCCACCATAGTGAGGACCTCGCCCACAACAGCATGGCATCAGTTGCCAAAACACCACTATCTGGTAAGAGCTATTGAACAGCTATAGTAATATCAGTTCAGTACACCAAAATCATAACTAGCAACGAACTTAAGGGAATAACAAAGAAATCAGTAAGTTCACGACATACTACAAAACTGTATGCAACACTTCAAAAAAAGCAAAAAGCAATAGGTGCAATCATTTTAAAGGAACAGGTCATCCAAAAGTGAAAATTCAGTCATCATCTCTTTATCCCCCCCATGCCAAGTTTCTTATTCCATGAAACATATTGGAGGTTCACAACCAAACAGGATCACAGCATTCTCCCTAACACCTAAATAATAGACGATGATGCACAGATAAGAATGACTCCACGTTGCTTGTACGGCATAATCGGAGTATGCAGTAGCCCTGAGATTGTTAATTGATTTTAGATATTATTGACATCCTTTTTAATGTTGAAATCTCCACTGTAGCCTCTAAGCTAAACACTTTAGCATGCACCCTGTCTGAGGATGATGACTAGCAGAGGGAGCTCTGTTAAAGTTGGATCTAACGTTCCATTTTCAGTTTTTTTGCAAGTGTGTGAGCATAGCCCTCTCTTGTGTGTGACGCAACTTCCTGGCAGCAGGTAAACAGTGAGGTACGCATACACTGCCAGTTCTCGATGAGAGCTTTTTGCAAAGAAGCTACGCTGAAGAATTCTGATTTAAAAAAAGGTATAAATAATATATTTTCAAATGATTCCGATGTCTTGTTGCTTCACAAGACTTGGATTATTCTGTACGAGCTGCACGGAGACACCGCATGTTCATTTATGTTTTAAAACTAGTCCCCATCTTCTTTAGTTGTTTTTGTGGGGTTTGTTCAATAATCTAATAAATCAAATATTAGATAACTGTAAGATTTGAATAAATTAACCACTCATGAAATTCAATCGTTGTATCATCTTCCAAATTACTAATAAACTGCAAAACTAATAAGGCTGTTTTACAAGTCTTTTAAATACCAGCAGAAGTCAGGTGAGCAGCAGAGTTGTGAGGTTCAGATCAAGCCACAGCCCTACTATCTTCTCTGTAATTGGCTCAGGTTAATCCCTCAGATAACTCCTTGTCTCCACAGGCTGCCACTGTCCTCACACTGCCGAGTTCACTTACCAAATGTCAATATTTGGGCAGTGAAATACCTTCTTTTTTTTTTGTACTAAGAAAAAAGTCATTAAAAGAGTGCCACATGTTCCTGCTTTAGTTCACAGGCAAATCATGTTTTTCAGTTGTTGATGTGAAGATCTCAACTGAGAAAACATGCAGCAGGTTAATGGTGACAGTGACATCAATAGTCATTTGGTCGTGCTTCTTTCATGTGTACAGTGCTGATGCTACTTCTGACAAATATTTTTGATGATGTTTTGTTTCTCTGTTTTGGAGATGAACATAAGATGAGGGGTAAATCCCCTCATTTGTTGACTGTTTACAGTCATTTTTCTTCGTCTTATTCCCTCATGTATTGTGTATTCCAATTTAGATTTGTGTAACATCCTTACACCGGACTTCAAGTGAGCTAATAGATCGATGTTTGTGTGTTTCCCACTCAGCTGTGACGCCGGAGCATCAGCGAGGTGCCCCTAAAGAGGAGTTCTTCATCACCGATGTTGCTTACTGCGAACAGGCCGTCATCTTCCTCAAACAGGCCACACTGCCGTACAACAACAGCCAACGCAGAAAAGAGGATGGCACCCTACCTGTAAGCACCAGACCACTTCCTACTCATCTTCCCACACATAATTTATACTGATGAGTGTTTCTCTGTCTGCAGTCGTCTACATTCATTTCTTCAGGTGGATGTGCAAGTACAGTTGAAATCTATTTACAGGAAGAAGGATTTGTATTACGCAATTGTGGGGAATGCAACCTATGCACAAAACATGATGAATAATAACGCCTCTGCCAACAGTTTGTTTCATGTGACAGGATGGAATTAAATCGTTGGTAAGGTTTTTTTTTAGCTCGCTTGTGTTCAAAAACACGAGGAAGTGGAGGAGCCAGACACAAACGCTCAAGGCTAATTGTTTGATGATCACAATACAAAATCAAATGAACAAACATCCAATATCTGAAAAACATCAAAAAAATATGGCAAAGTCTGAGAAACAAGGAATAAAATCTAGAAACGCAAGGGAAGGCTGGAGCACGTGACACAAGGTATGAAGATGAACTGGCCAACTGAGGGTCAGGTTTCATTTTTCATGTAAACCCTGTTAATACTCAAACACACAAACGTTACTGTAAGCCACTTCTAATTGGTCCTGCTGTTGATTAGTGTTAAGGAGAATAAAGGAATGAGGGAATTAGCGCCAAACAAAAGAAGAGTTGTTGTGTCACAGAGTCCAGCAGATTATTTTTCTGTTTCAGGCCAAATTAGTTTCCACAGCAAATGAGTGGTTTTTGAACATGCTAATTATACATGCATGGATACTGCTGCACACTTTATTTAAACAGACTGCGTGGAGTATTAATCAAGTGGAGGATAAAATGATACACAGTGCATAATAATGAGTGTTATGGAAATGACTTGACACTGTTGCAATTTTCCTCTTCTGTCTTATTCCTTCTCTTCTTCGTCCCCCTCTCCTCACCCTCCTCACCTTCCTCTCCCTCCTTCTTAGCGGGTGATCTGCCCCAAGTGCCGTCTAGGAGTGACTCGTATTCAGGACCTCTCCCACGCTGACATGAAGAAGGTGCGTCAGCTGGCTCTCATTGACATGACAGCGCTGTGCGACATTTTAGAGCTGGAGGTCAAAAGGCACAAAACCAGCAAGAGGAAAATTCCAGGTATGGGAGCGCTCTCACACTAAGGAGTCATAGACATGCACTTAATATTCACATGGAAATAGGCTAGTTTATTTTTAGTCAGTAACATTTTATTTATACATTGCAAAAAAGAGGAGCTAAAATACAAGAAATAAACACTGAATTTGAGGATAAAATGTCTTAATACTAGTGAAATTACATGTCCATGCAGCAAGATCATTTCACTTGACAATAAGTAGTTGGTTCAGTCTAAAAATAAGTAGGCAAAGATTTTTTTTTTTTAAAACAACAACTCATAAACTTTTAAAACAAGATAATTAATCTAATATTTCCAGATCTAAGATTTAAAATTTTGGCAAGTACAGAATAATTTGCAGTTTTTATGTGCAGTTTTTATTTGTGTTAATTCCCACACCTGATTGGTTGTCTGCTGCACTAGTTCAGCTTTCTATTTCCTGCAGAGATTTACTCCAGTTTTCCTACAGTCTGGATTATAAACAGGTCAAACGTCAGTTTATCCCCACGTGATATATTTGTTTCATGAAAACTGAGCATGTCTTAAATCTAAATATGCTCCTGCCAATTTACGTAATATTGTACATAGCACTTTTTTCACTGTTTTACATAATAAAATAAATTTTAGCACTGAAAATTAAGCTAAACTATGGTGGCGTATTCTTTAATGATACTCTAATCAGCCATGACTTACCCCAGCATGCTTTGGTAGCCATATATCTGCTATACTCATGTAATGACTTTGCGGTATGGATGCATACATACACACAACACAGGAAAATGCCTCCCTTATTCAGTTGTGGCTAAATATCAATGTAGGGTAAAGAACAACGGTGTGACACTGTGGTCTTTCACAGAGAGTACTCTCTTCGGGGTGCCGCTGGCAGCACAGCTGGAGAACGATCAGAAAATGAAGCCCAACACCTCGACTCCTCTATTCCTGCAGACGGTAAGAACCTGAAATACATCGATGGTATATATTCTAAGACATTTTTCCATAATATATGAAGGAAATGATTCTGAACATGTTTTTTTATGAATAGTAAACCAACAAACCTTTCAGATAGAGGACATGAAACCACCTCAGTGTCCTCTGAATGTGACAGGCTTTGACCACACCCTGTATGTAGCAGCAGTTACTGAGTATAGCCAGTAGAGGTGACCAAGAGATTCTTATCTGCTGATGATGCCTGGCACTCTTCTCATGTCTCTCTCTCTCTCTCCCTCTGTCTCCTTCTCTGCAGCTGTTGTCATTTTTGGAGAAGAAAGGAGTCGATTCGGAGGGAATCCTGCGGGTTCCGGGATCTCAGTCCAGAATCAAGGTATAATATTTGGATCTGCGCCTTTTTTTTGTCACACACAGCTGCCACATTGTTTTATCACAAAGTTTGCCCTTTATTGTACCTTATAAGCAAAGAAATTAAAAGATATTCACAAACTAAAGAGCAGCCAAAAATATTGACGCTATGAAATGTCAGCATTGCTTGAACAGCAGCGAGAAAATCAAATTGAACTAATTTAATTATAGTTGACATTTAGAAAAACAAGGTCCAATGGGACAAAATAAATGTTTCAGCTGCTGGTGCAACATAGACCTTATGATGCTGTACTTAACACATACAGAGTAGACGGTGAATCAGTGAAATTAAAGCAGACAGAAGAGGGCGCTATTTAACCCTTAAGGGGGGAAAAAACAGATTACCAGGACAGAATATTCCATAATTTTAATCACATAATAAATAGCAGTATGTCTTTCCTCTCCAAAATATTTTTACTGAATATCAGACTACAAATATAATAATGTTTGAAGATGTGACATATTTGATAAAAGTTGTACAATGTACTGTAGATGTGACACTTCTGTGGTTTGATCTACTGCACGTTTTCAGTCATTTTGCCCTGTTAGCAGAGCACAACATTTTTATTTTTTTTTGGATTGTACTTAGATAACACAATTAGGCAGAACTCAATGGGAGTCTTAATCGTAAGATCAATAAGTGTGGTCGCCAACAGGGTGTCAAATGAGAACCGTAGCACAAGGTAGTGCTTATAATAGTGCTTATAATAGTGCTTATAATAGTGTTTAGCCGTGCCAGCTTGGTGACTGACAAACAAATCTCCATATCAACATTTTTAATTCAAAATTATGCTCAATGAAATGGTAACATTTATGAATTTTGGAGAATCTATATAGGACATACAAAATCACAGAAACTGTGATTCATGAGTCAAGACTGATCAGCAGGACACACATTTTCATCTGTTTTATTGAGCATTGAAAATAAATATGATTACAATCAACAACGTCCAAAGTGTTGAATTAACGCTCTAATAATGCATGAACTGATCATGTTCATCTTTTTTTTTGTCATCAAAGTTTTTATTTATTTTATTGTGTACTAACTGACAGCATAATCCCAAGGTGAATGCAAATATGTAGAATGTTCAACGTAAACATTTAGCCATTATAGCAAAATCAACAAGATCATCGCACTGTCTCAGCCATGCTATGAGCACAAAAAAAAGCGGTTCCACCATCCTTTAAAGTTCTCACCTTCATCGTTGACTCTAGCCAACGTATGTTCACATCATTCTATTTCTGAATCATCCTCCCTGAAAACGTGTTGCTTTCTGTCTGCAGCTGCTGCAGCAGAACCTCGAGACCAACTTCTACTCGGGGCAGGTCAGCTGGGATGAGGTGAGTCCGAACGACGCTGCGGCTCTGCTCAAGAAGTTCATCCGGGAGCTGCCCGCTCCTCTGCTCACCGCCGAGTACCTCAACACCTTCAGCGCCGTCAGAGGTCAGTAGTCGCTATGTGACCATTCGTATTGGTTTTGATTTCAGCTCCTCCGTGTATAGCTGCATACCTGCGATGCATCATATTATTGAAGTGTTACTGAATCTGTATCTGTAAAGTTGCATATTTACTGCTTAAAGCAGACTTGCACTATAATTCCTCCACTCCTCTTCCACACGATTTTGACTATCTGCTCCCCACTTTTCCAGACAGCTCAGCAGGCTTCACATCATAATTACCTAAGTCTCTTTACTGTGATGACAACGCTGTGTGACGCTTATCTTTTCTGCTGCGGCTGAGAAATCCACTGTAAGATGAACAAGCCTTTAAAGAGGCGTCCCTGCTCTGCCACAAACACATGCAGCAGTGGTGGTGGTGCAGCAGAGTAAAAGATCTGCTATTTTCACATTAGTTTCTCCTACGTAAAGGCTGGATTGATATTAATATAATCTGATTGATGAGTAACTGATGTGTAAGTCGTGAGGAGTGATAAACGACATGTGATCACAAACATACGCTAACAGCCCTAATGGCGGCCTGTCACAATGTCATTAATCTTTAGGTATCCTATTATTCTTCGCCAAACACACAGGAAATGAAGGATGTGTGTGTGTGTGTGTGCATGCGTGTGTGTGTGTGTGTGTGTTTATTAAACACGTCTTACCTTTTCTTCCTCCCTCAGACATTACAGAGCTGAAGCAGAAACTCCACATGTTGAACCTGCTCATCCTGCTGCTGCCTGAGCCCAACAGAAATACCCTGAAGGTACGCACAAAACGAACTTCTCACAACTATGCACCCCATGAAGCAGAGACAGAAATAGTTCTCACGCTCTCAGATCAGTGCGCTGATTTCATTTCAGAGCATTTGAATCGACTGAACACATTCCGATGCTCTCCCTTTACATGATCTCAATCAGTTGGTTTTCATGCACTCAAGTAATCAAATTTAAATTAACTTGTAAGGTTGTGACAAAAATGTACATATATAAACTATAAGAAATAATAGGATGGTAATAGATAATAGATAACCAAGCTCTCCCATGTTAGAAAAATAAAAATAAAAAATAAAATAATAATAGTAATAATAATAATAATAATAATAATAATAATAGCCAAGAATTTAACTGATTGTATGTTATTATTACCGGTTACATATCTACTGATTTGAGGACCTGTACTTAAGTATTTCCATTTCACGTCTCACCTAATATCTCTACTTCACTTCACTCCAGAGCTGAAAATTTTACTTTTTAGTTCACTACATTTTTTTTTACAGCTATAGTTAAAAGCTACATTACAAATTAAGATTTTACACAAGCATGAAATGAACTTATGAAATATTTCAAATGAGCTCCAGTTTGACGAATCACAACAGCAAAATGATCTTTGTGCGTTAAAGCATGAGTGATCGTTGCCTAATGGTGAAATGAGTACTTTTACTTTACCAACATTTATAATTAGTATTCATACAGCATGGTATTGGTACTTTTACTTATGCAAAGGACTACGCATTGACTCAATCATTGATCTCCATACGCTGAAAATCACATTTAATAAAGAATCAAGGTTGTAAAAATGTTTTATATTTAAGAGTGAAAATACCACAGGGATTTTACAGAGTCCATTAATGATCTCCAAAGTGTTGAATTAGCCTTAACTGTAGAGTTTTATGTAGCATTCTCCACCATATCAGTCATGTTCTTCCAGGTTTGTCAGAAATTCATCCCAATTTTCTTGACACTTGACATCCCAAAGCACTGTTTCATAATGCATAATGTTTCCCATAATCCGAATTTGAAATACTCGGTACTGTTATACAATAGCTTGCATTAACCATGACTCACTCTCGCCGCATCAGCTCCGCTTATAGCATCCAAGAGCATAAAACCCACCTGAACTAATTCCTTTGACTCCAGTGGCGGCAGCTGAAACTTACTGTCCATTTACATTCTTCTCAGTGTAGGTGTTACAGATGATTCAGCCACTGTGATAATTCACTTTATTCCATTCTGTACCTCAGTGTAAGCGGCCTTTCAACACTTACACACTGTTAATATGGAAATGAGAGAGTGTCGTTCAGCTCTACAAAAACTTGAATGGCTCTGGTTTCACGCAGGCCCTCCTTGAGTTCCTCAATAAGGTGGTTTCCAGGGAGAAGAGAAACAGGATGAACCTGTGGGCCGTAGCAACCATCATGGCTCCCAACCTCTTCCTCCACAAGGCCGTCCCCAGCAGACTGACTGAGGGGGCAGAGAAAGGACATGCAGAGAAGGCAGCTGATGTTATGAGGCTCCTCATCCGCTACCAGGACCTGCTCTGGACGGTAGGACCATCCACATATCCAGCCTCAGCAGGAGAGGATTGTTGGCTTTACTAAAGAAATAATAATAATAGTGTAGTTATTTAAGATTTCCACATGAGCCCAAAACCAAAATTTTCTGTTAGGCGTTAAAACGGTTTTCTTAGTAATAATTAGCCGTCACAAAAACATGGCATTTCATATTCCTACTGTCATCTAGCAAGTTTGAAATTAAATATCAGCAAAACTGTATTTAAAAGTGTACTAAAACTATGACAACAAATTGTAATTCATTTTAGCTTCAAGATTCATTCTTGATTTTACCAGTTTGACACAATAGTTGTCATCACAAAATCCCCGTTTTTTATGGTTTATCAGTGTTATTATAACGATAAATATATTTCTGGGAATGACAAAATAATCACCATAACTATTGTGTCATGTTCTTCCCTTCTTCAGATCCCTAATTTTCTCATGAGCCAGGTGCGTAGGCTGAATGAGAACAGTAACCGGCGTTACCAGTTCTACGATCGCCGCTTCAAGAACCTGCTGAGGAAGATCCACACCGACAGCCGGGAGAAGCCGGAGAAGAACACCTCAGAGGTGAAAAAGCAATGTCTGACTTTAGGAATAAAGAATATATAATATGATTACTTTTTTTACGACAAATCTCAACTCTAATGTTAATATATCTGTGAAAAGCAATGCATGCACTTAATTGTAGGCTAAATTCATATGATTGATCTAATCATTTAAAAAAAAACTTCTCCCGTACTGATACTTGGAAAAATGTTAGAGCCGACCGTTTTACTGTTTAACTGAATTTAACTAGATGTATAGTGTGGAAACGGCATTTTTTAACATCAAATGTTATTGCACTGATAAACGTTGTTTAACTCTTTGTTTGCCTTACAGTTGCGCCGTATAGTGAAGATCCAAGTGGGGGATGTGGTGAGCAGCACCATGGAGTATCAACTCAACATCAACTCCAGAACCTCAGACCTGCTCGCCCAGTTTCATCGCCAGTTTCTCCGCAGCCCCGAAAATGGAAAGGGCAAAATGCGAAGGTACGATGCTGCACAGAATTTCACTGACTGCATGCTAACGATCTGAAACGTGCAGACCGTGGCCACCTTGCATTCTAAGTAGATTATGACTTCTGAAAAATATTAAACCAAAAAGATGAAGCATAATGACACAAAGGAATCATTGTCTGACAACAAGTCTGATAGCGCTGATGTCATTTTTGTCACCTGATGGATATTTAATGCATCTGTTTCACATGTCTCTCAACAGGAACGGTTCTGTGGCGTATCCAGACTGTGCCCTGTATGAAGTGGGAGGGAATATTGGTAAGTGGAAGTGGCTGCACCGTTTCCTGTGGTCGGAGCAGCGCTGACATTTGCATGTCTTTCTGCTCATTGAGCTGATGAGGGTATGAAGGTCTTATGTAATGAAGCGTGCAAGTGGCAAACAGACACGAGCAGTGCATCTGCAGTTATCAGAGCAGACGAATGCTTATTACACACGTTTGTGCTGTCGCAGTAGAGAAAAAACTTCAGCCCCGTTTTGTTGTGTAAAACTTCTGTGTCTGTGTTAGTACCTGAGATTACATCAGTTATAGTAGACTGATTTAATAAAAGAAAACATTTCATCAAATACATGATTGACAGAAAAATGATACATACTGTATAATATTTGTTGCTTTTCTCTGTTTTATGTAACTTAAAGCAGCTGATCAATCAAAATGATCAGCAGATTTCATGATCTCTGACATTCAATAGTTCGAACAAATGATTGATTACTAAAGACAATCATTTGTAGATAATCTGATGGAATTGAAATGTAAAATCAACCCCCTCAGCTACAGAACACTACAACGATGGCCTTTAGTAAAGTTTTTTTGTTTGTTTTTCTGCAGGAGAGCACTGCCTGGATCCCGACACGCACCTTCTGGATTTGTACAACAGTAACCATGGCGGGGAGTGGGTCATCAAACTGAAACCCAACGCTGGTAGAGGGCTGTGAAGGATGGACGGGATGATCAGGGAACAGCTCCCCAAAGACGGAAAATTGCAGAGCCTAAAAAAAAAAGAAAGAAAAAGTTCAGATCCACAGATCCCTCGCTTCGTGTCCTTCTCACCCTCGGAGCAACATGGGAGAGGGAAGCAGATGGACAGAAGGAGGAAGCCGACACAGATACATGGAGGCGCTGCCAGGAGCAGAGCCTAAAACGGTCTCTGATCACGTGAACATGCACTGCCCCCTTCGTCCCTCACCCTCCATCTTTCTCTTTTTCACCCTTCACTCCGTCACCCTTCTCCTGTGATACCACAGGGCTGCGAAACTGCCAGCAAAAAGCTGCTTCTATTACTCATTCCTTCCGACAGAGAACCCAGAAAACGGAAGAGAGAAGAGAGAGAAGAGAGAGAAGAGAGAGAGAGAGAGAGAGAGAGAGCGGCTGGGTGCTTTTATTCGCCATCCTATTTCATCTCCACTCATGAGAGAGCAGCTGGGAATGCAAAGTACCTCTGGAGAGCCACCCCATCCTCAGGCCAGCCAGACTCTGTGTTTTCTAATGTGGGTTTCATTCATTCATCAGTCATTTGTGAAAAAGCTGAAACATAATTCAGGATCTTTCTACCCATGATCTTGGCTAAATTGGTGTCTAGTTCACTTTAATCCTTTTATTCTCAGACAAAATCGTAACAGCGGCTACTAAATGGACCTGTCAACCAGAATTCTGTTAACACTCAGCTACTTCAGCTTCAGTGATGGAAGCGCCAGAGTTTACCCAAGGGAGCTGTAGTTGATGAAAGCTAACTCATAATGATTTATTATCAATCTAATGTTTGCTAACCGTCAGTCGGTACATTTATGTTTATTTACCTAAGTTTCCTCCGAGAAGCCATCAGGTCTTACAGGTAATCAGGTAACATGCTTAGAGACACTGTAGCATCCTGGTTACTGTAAATCCACGTCCACATGCAGCAGGTCAGGAATAGGATTTCTGTTCGCGACCCTAATTTGGAACCATGGTTTAAAGGATTTTTCTCCATTGGTCTGAACTTTTTTTTTCTTTTTCTTTTCTTTTTTTTTAGGTGTGTGTTCATTGTTTCAGTGTAGTGAGAGGAGGACAGACAGACAGAGCAACTGTGACACAATGTGTTTGAATTTAACAAATAGTCAGATGTTCAGTGGTGGAACGTAACATGAGGACAGGATGACTTTGTATCCTTTTTACCTTCAGTTTGACTTTATTTCAAATGTGAAATCAGTTGCTTCACTGTAGTCTTTTGTCATGCACATGTCTCCTTGTATAAATTGAATGGAAACCCAGTTACATGTATACATGGCAGAGAAATCTATAGGAAACATCCACTTAAGGAAATCTGCTTTTTTTTTATTCCCCTACCCCATTTACGGACACCAGGTTTCTTTTTATAGTTACACATAAATGCACGTGACCGATTGACACCATTTAGCTTATGATATGGACAGGAAACGTTTAAAAAAAAAAATTAAACACTGATGATTTAAAACCAGCAAGAAGAGACGACGAAGCTGTTGGAACAGGAGCTGACATGGAAATGGAGCGGGGCCTCAGCTCAGTTCATCACCTGACTGATCCTGCTCGTTTACTTTTTGTCTCCTGCTGGCAAAAGATTACAGAGTAAAGAAAGACCTGTCTGTATCCTCGTCTGTGCCATTCAAAGAGGGAAAGAGACCCAGATGAACTGATACCTCCTTATCTGTGAAACCCTACAATCTCCTGGGCCTTATAAAAATCCATGGACTTCCAAGGACCCCTGATCTGTACCACACGGTGCTCAAAGAGACTTTTTTTTCCCTTTGATACCAAGGAATTTGGTGTCACAACCTCAAGGACAGTTACTGCACATCTAAAGGGAGTTGAGGACACACAGTGAAGCCGGTCTTCATTTCTCAGTTTTAAAGGTGTGAACAGGGCTGAGAGTTCCGGAGTGAATCTTGGGGTTTACTGGGATCGTTCTTATTTATATATGAATGTAATACCGTTGTTGCTTCTGTGTTTGATGAGTATTCTGTAGGATAAAGTGAAGTTGCTGCACTCAGTGTAACAGCATGCTGTTTTAAGTCATCCATACTATACTGCAGTGTTCTTGTTCATATCTCTTCATGCTCAGTTCTCTCTTTGATGGTCTTCGTTACACGTTTCCTCTAAACAGTACAGTAGGACAAACGTCGTGTGTAAATATTGTATCAGTGATGAGGCACTGAAATCTCTGCAGTAGGGATCGTCATGGTGATTGTGTGTGACGTGTTTGCAAGCAGCAAACGAATGTTTAACATTTTGTGCCGATCGTCCGATGGGAATCATTTGCTCCTCTCGCATCCGGAGCCATGTTGGTGCTTCGCGGCCATTTTGTGGGAAGTGCATCTCATATTCCGCTCAATAGATGGAGTAACGGCAGCCGGCCCCGGCACCAACATCCATCAACACCCTCTGCTCCATCTCCTGTCACCTCCCCATAATGGACAATAATGACAGTGTGGCGCATGCATGAGAGGCACGCAGAGGAATCACTTTTCTTTGATAAAGGAGAAGGTAATAAACGGCTGTTATAAATTCTGCTGCCCCGGACCCGACGACAGCAGCGGTGGGTGTGTGTGTGTGTGTGTGTGTGTGTGTGCATGCATGTGTGTGATGAGCTTCATTACACAAGTCCAATTGGCCTGTCCCAGAGTCCCGGGCACAGTTCAGTGCCTCGGCACAAAGCAGGCTGATGAAACAGCCTTCTGCTGACAATCAGGAGAAGTAGGTCACCTCTGAAGCAGCATCCCGGAGGGCAAGCAGTGTGAGTCCAAACACCCCCGAGGAGCCGAGCGCATGGACGCGTGTTGTCTTAACACACATGATGCACCACGGACACGCAGAACATCGTGACGTGGAGTCTCTGAAACAGGAGGCACAGGTTCAAACACCACAACTGTCTCCTGACTCTGATTGTATATATGTCAATGTGTGTGTGTGTGTGTGTGAGTGTTATCTATAGGCAGACCCACTGATGGACAGTTACAGGATCATTCTTTTCCCTGTGGTGATCAGTGTGGTTGTGGACCTTTTATTGTCTTCATCGATGTCTGACTTTTATTGTGTTAAGATTTTAGATGTCAGCAGACGTCAGAATGTATATTTATACCCTGTACATAACTTATTGTTTTTAATACTCCTGTGAAAACATACCTTCATCTTTGCTGTGGAGAGAAAAAACATTTGAAAAATGCCCCTTTTTTTGTTAATAAATGTGAATCTAATGATAAGCTAAACATGATTTATTTTTTCAATATGGGAGAATGGGTGTGGTAGGAAGATGCTTATCAACAGCAGCGTCATTCATCATTCCTGTGGATCTACAATCGCATCGCGCAAAGAAGCAAACATACACACGTATGTGTGAAAACAGAAAATCTGTAGTGAAGCATTGGATTATTCTGCTGCTGTAATCAATAGACAGATTAACCTTGTAATGCGAGCAGTGAAGAGGCCTGTGCTGCTCAGTCCCTTGATTAATCGTCGCCTTCGCTCCTAGAAAAACCATTCGCAACTAACTGCCTCATCAACTTTGATTATTCAAGGTCTCAGCGTGTCCAACGGCCGCTCGAAAGACAAAAGGAAGAGAATGGATGGGTGGCTCATTGTGTCTTCTGTCACAAAATTAGAGTTTAAGGTTGTGCGGTTTTTATTTTTTTAGATCATGTACCATGTGGGGAGTTAATGATGGTTGTGAATGAAATGTTCAAATCCAAAATTAAATATGAATTATTGAAAAATTGCTGATTATATCAATGATTAGTGGTTCATAATGGATTTAATGTCTTTAGTTTTTTGATAATGTAATCATCTACATTTTTGAAATACTGATCGGTAAATTTTCGCATAGTTTTCCAAAACTAATGCGTAGAACTTTAAAATGGAATCCTTCAAATAGTTCATCATATTCTCCCTCAGAATGAGCACAGATACTTTAGTTTTGGTCTTCATTGTACCTCCAAGACTCAAAGATATGGATCATACCTTTATTCAATGTCATGTTTAGTTCTTTTTAGACTTATTCACTCATTTAAAAACAAACACCAAGTCAACCAAAGTGCACACCCATAGAAAAGAGCAGCAGCAGCAGCCAGCCTGCCACACACAGGCCCGTTTGGCCAACTGCAGATCTAAATTACTGTAATCAGTGGATGAAAAGCAATCAGCAGCCTTGTATTAGCTGCTGGCAGAACGCCTGACCCCCAGCTCTCTCCACCAATCAGACGGCTGCATCCCATTCATAACTAATCACGACCCGCACTCAGAGCTCTTCCCTCACATTTGATGGAGGAAACACTTTTCTCCTCCTTTTGTCTTTTTGTGCCGGGCTGACCGGAGTGCACCGGATTGATGAGGGATGCTAGATGAAGCTCTCTCCTGTGCTTACTGGTGGCAGCCATGATTTCCCTCCTGGCACCAGCTGCCGAGGCTCCACTATCCATGTAACATTTTGCACGAGAGCATAGTTTCACTCTTAAATGTACCCTCTAACCTCTAATGCTAATGTTGTGTTCAAGTGAGGAAGGAATGGGCTGGAAAAATGCGTGTTCTGGTGTAAACTAAACAGATTTACAGGACTGAGCCGGGGTAATAACTGACTGGAGAGCCAGAAGGCTGGATTACCAAGTTCAAACTGGTTGTTTTTTACTCAGTTCAAAGTGTAATTCATTGTGTGTTAAGGCCGTATAGACACCACTGTAGTGTTTTTTGGTGATATGGGTTTACACAGATTGCACATGGTGGGTTTTGTTAGATATTTTCAAGCCACAACTTTGCCTGCTTTTAGGCAAACATATAGATCTTGTAACATTAGGGCCTTATATAGAACTTACATAAGTGTGATGTAGAAACTTGAAGCCTCCTGTATTCACTGGACTTTTCTGTAAAGTAGGAAACATCCTGTGTCTACAGGTAAATTATTTTGGCCCCTCAGTTGTGGAATGACCTTCCAGAAGAGATTAGGAAAGCTGATACATTGTCTTCTTTTAAGTCACTTTCAAAAACTCACTATTTTAGACTGGCCGTCTATTGCTTTTATTATTGTTTTATCACATTTATTTATTTTTACAGTTTAATTACTTTCATTTTATTACCATAATATTTTATTGGTTGTTGCTGAATTATTTTATTTTTATTTTTTTATCGTTTGTAAAGTACGTTTAATTTGTTTTGGAAAGAACTATATAAATAAAGGTACTATTATTATTATTATTATTATTATTATTATTATTATTATTTAAATTGAAAATTTTTATACATAGATTCAGGATTTTTCAGTGAAGAAAAATGAGAGGAAGTTTTTTTGTGTATATATCAGGCACAGATTATTATTAAAAGCATTAGCATTTGTAGCTTATATCTTAACACGTGTGTGGATGGTTTTTTGTGTAAAAACCCTGACCAACTTTTGTGAATAACAGACAAGAAGACAAGAAGGAAATTTGGGGGCTTGGGGGAGAAAAGAAAGCTTATCTGCCATGAACGAGGATGCCTCTGTTTTTGTCACATGACTCATCCTCCCCTCCCTCTAATCTAGACTCTCCCTTTCTTACCCCCTGCCTCCCCCTCCACTCTTTCCCACCCTCTGCTCGCCGTCAGGGGTGGATCCCAGTGTTTATCTCTACCATCCAGCCTCAGCGTCTCCTAGCAACCAAGCACGGATCATTTAACTGCCCCCTGCATCCTCTGTTTTATCTATCCAGTTACATACAGTATGCCATCTCCCTTTATTCACATTTTCTGTGCTTGTATTCTGTCTGTGTTGTTTTAGTTTAGTACTTGTCTCTCTGGCTTGGAGCACTCAAACCCTATCAGTACCACACTTGAGGCACACAGACAGGCAAGAGAGGCTTTTCTGCCAGGACGTGTCACTCCAGGATCCAGCAGGTGTGCACAAAACACACACACTACCACACAATCAGTGGGGGAAGACAGGACTGGGCCCTCCGTCTGAAAGGCCCTCACAGAATCAATTAGCATTTAAATTAATGAAGCGCGTAATGAAGAGAGCCATATCTCTCCTGCAGAAAGCCGACAGACAGCCGGAGAGATGATTGTGAATCTGCATCAGGAAGACACACTGAAAAGAACATCAAACATATTCAAATCGCCACTTTGTCCCTTTTCTTTTTTTTGAGGGAAAATAGCCAAATTAAAAACAGAGCTGCTTTAAATAAACCTGCAACATGTATGTGGTGTTAATATAATCACATTTCCATATAAAAGTGCCATTAATAAAACACATAATTAAAGATAAAATGATTGCATAGAAAAGGTCGTCCTTATCTTTCAATATCCATCAGTGCAAATATGCTTAAAGGAGGCTGCTTCCGGAGCAGATAACCCTCACTGATTTATTCAGACAGATGGGAATTTGAGCTTATTTCAGCTATTCTCAATGTATCTCTCAATTTAGAATATTGTATATTTAAATTGTAATATTTTCTCATATTATTTCAGGACATTTAATCTCAATGCTAACCATGAATACACATCATTTAATAGCATGAATCAGCTACTTTTGCAGTGGAGCAGGTTGTGAGCATAAGAAAAAAGCAATGCTAATTCAGCTGTATTAGTGTGTATGTTGGATTTTATCTAGTGATGGTGGTTTTACTGTTATTTTGCCAACAGTTTGCTGATTACTTCTTTTTGCCATGTGGAAGAAATTGTTGCTGTCATAAATTTAATATGTACAAAGACGAGGCTAACATCAAGCTTTGTGACTCAATTACTCACAATTATCGTGGAAACGAAGTGAGGTGAATGTGCCATTAATTACCAAGTTCCCATCTAAGATGGCAAAAATTGTGAATTAATGCACACTCCTACTACTATTATGCAAATACTAGCAGCATGGGAGCATTGAGATAAACATTTTGAGCTAATTCTGCAGATGCTATTAAGCTATTGCTGAAGAAGAAGGTGCAAAAAGATGATATCATTCAAACAGTCTCAGTCAAACTTCATATCAAAATATATTAATTTGAAGAACAAACCCATCTCATCATGTCTCCACATAGATCTGATTCCCACTGAAGTTAGTCTCATAAGAGTTATGTTTCAATGACATGCTTCATGCAGACATACCTTATGATTAATTTGTTTTGTTTGTTTGTTTGCTTATCTTATCTTATCTTAGTTATTTACTAGTTGTTGTTTTTATCTAGCTTACTTTTATTGATCTAAACTTTAGCCTACTTGTTTAATCCAGACGGAACCAACATATTTTAAGATTTCTAGTCTGTGGACAATCACTGCTCTGGATATACATTAACACACCCAACTCATTTTAGTCTAAGCATGAAGAAAATGTGATGAGGAAAATATATACATTTGTGCCAAAGCCAAATATAGAATAAAGAAATAAACTGCTCAAGTTAACTAATTGAAGGTTGAATAAAGTAATTTTAATACATTTTAATTCTTACATTACATACATACAGGTGCATCATTTTAATCATCTAACTAATTGTATTAATTTTTGAAGTGTTCAGTTTTATTTTTGACTCGATTACCTCCTAAAATCCTTTGTCCAGTTCAGGTTTGTGGCAGACTGGCAGCTGATGATGTTTATGACACACTCTCACTCACACACACACACACACACACACACAGACTGGCAGCGCTGCCTCACTCACATCAACAGACGCTCCATCCCTTGGGTCTCTACACACACATATAGAGACAAACGGTGACACTCCAGACTGACAGCATGTCTCTCACTGAACAAATCTGACCGTGTGTATTCACAAACGGATAGTTCAGAGAAGAAAAGGTGTATTTGTGTGTTTCTGTGTGTATTAGTGTGTATTTGGATGTCTGTGTACACGGTGGCGGCAGCGACTGAGCAGCACCCAACCTTATCACTACAACACACCAACAATAGAGAGCTTTGTGGCCAGAGCATCAAAATCCCTACCAAGGGAGGGAGGAGGAGGAGGAGGCCTTCCTCAACATGACTCATAAACCACCGCCTCCATGAATCACTGTCATCAAAAATCCCTCCAGTCCGCCAACATCCTTACACACACACACACACACACATCAAACCCCACGCCAAATACTGTACATTGGCTTTTTTTTTATTGTTTTCCTCCACAATGTTGTTATCTGTCATCTCAAACATGACCTTTGTGTCCTCCACATGTGAGGAGGAGAGGAGAGGAAGCACAGGAGGAAAGAGAGCAAAGGCAGGAGATAAAGAAAGGAGAGTAGGAAATAGAGAGGAAGACACGAGGAGGAGCCCAAATAATAAGGAGGAGTGGAAAGAAATAGGGAGAGGGATACATATATAGTATAGGGGAGGGACGAGGAGGGGAAAGGAGGAAAGGAAGGAGATGAAATAGACAAAGAAAAGAAACGAAGAAGATGAGAGGACAGGAGGCAAGAAAATTAAACAAAGCAAAAAGAAGAGGAAGAAAGGAGAGAAACAAGGATAAGGAAAGGAAGAAGGAAATGAAAGTACAGTGGAGTGGTATAGTAGAAAAAGTAGAGGAAGGAGAGATGAATATGCCATTGTGTCCTTCAGCTGTACCCCAGATGTCTGAAAGCTCCGTTGCACCACATCGTGACCGTGCACACGCAAACCCAACATCCAATGAAGAAGCACAAGCTCAGCATGCACCCAGTGCCGCAGCACGTCATCACCGCGTCGCCCCAGCTGCGTTACTTTAAGGCATGCATAGTAGAGAAACACCCATGATGCACCACTCCACCCTCCAGGGGGCTTTTCCTGACCATGGCATGAGGGAGGAGGAGAGAGAGAGATGTGAGTAGACAGTAGTAATGATGACAGTGAGATGCCGGAGGTTTGCAAACCAGCCACTGTGTGTGTGTGTGTGTGTGTGTGTGTGTGTGTGTGTGTGTGTGTGTGTGTGTGTGTGTGTGTGTGTGTGTGTGTGTGTGTGTGTGTGTGTGTGTGTGTGTGTGTGTGTGTGTGTGTGTCTGCAGCTGAATGAAGCGCTCTGGTCTGTCTCTCTGTCACAACACAGCAGCAGCATCATCCTCTGACACACTGAGATCACAGGGGTGTCCCTCACACACACACACACACACACACACACACACACACACACACACACACACACAGTCAGCAGGAGGAAAACACACTCTCACACTGAATTTCTTTTCATACTGAATCCTGTTTCAGTCTGTATCTCTACATTTTATAAATTAGCGCTTGAGGAAGTGTATTTAGTTCACCCTGATTACAAAAACATCTTTTTTCTTTCCCACTTTCTACTTCCAGCCCAATACATTTGTGGAGGCAGTTATCCCACAGATATCTCAAACAGATAAACAAATAAAACCAGACAGCTGTCAGAGGGTGCAGATCTCCATGGCAGCTTAGTTCCCCCATTATGTCATTGCACCTAAAAGCAATAGTTCAAAGATAGTTTGACCGCCAAAATAAAGCTGCTTGACCATGAAAACCAGACCCTAGAATTTGGAAACAGATTAGTATCATCAATAGTTTGATAGTAACTTTTGAAGATACATCAAATTTGACACCAAACGGAGTCAGTACAGTTTCAGTTCTAATTTGATCTTAGTCTGTGGCATTATGATTTATTATCTGACAGTAATGAATGTTCTGGGAGTCCTATAAATTTTAAACATTCTGGATCACTTGATCTGGAACCTCTCTTGGATCCGGATCAGACTCTAATGGGTGGTGGATCTTATTGGGATATCATTGTGTAATTTTTGTCCAAGCATTGAAGGCATTGTCCATCAAGATATGAGCAAAAATCTTGTAATTGCTGCTATCTGCAATGGTAAAGAATCCTTTTTTTTTTATTCTGGATCCAGACGATGATCCGGACCACCTCCAAAATCTAATGAATACAGCTCCCAAACAATTCAGCAAAATCCTTCCATATCTCTGAGTAATCCTACTAACAGAAAAACCAACTAACGCTGACAAAAACATAACCTCTGCCATCTGCATGACTACTACAAGGAGTGTTTTGTTTTTTTATAAGGTGGCTCAATGAAGCTCTTCACAAAATTTTGGTCTTTTTGAAACTACAGTTTGTGTTGCTGTTCACCAATATTGCATGACAATGCAGAGAGGTGTTGCAAAATATTTTCCATCCATTGTACAACGTGTCTAACCAGTCAGCAGCGTCAGCAGCTGGTAATGTACTGTAGTACCGTTTCCTGCTGCTAGTCTGCACTGTTACCTCAAGCCTCCTTCTCACAAAGTCAATCATTCTCTCTCTGTCTGACCTGAGACACCATGACACACACAGACACACACACACACACACACACACACACACACACACACACACGTTCCTTCTTCTCTCTCTCACTGCTCTGACTCCCAATTATTGTGACCATGGCAACTATCTTGGAATATGGCCTGTGAATACAATCACTATTACCAGGTCACTGCCTCACAGGATCTACTGACACACAAACACACACACACACACACACAAACACACACACACACACACACACACACACACACACACACACACACACACACACACACACACACACACACACACACAGTGTCTACCCCACACCCAGACTCTTTCTAGCTACTGTCGACTCTAATCATCGGCCTCTCAGGAGGCACAAAGCTTAAAAAAGAGAGAAGAAAAATAACCATGGCAACAAATTTGAGGCAATTTCAGTAATAATATGAATTAGGCGCCAAGCTGAATTATGTTGGACAGCGAAGAAAAAGCTCTTAGCTCTGCATTTGAAAGGGAAAGCTATAAGAAAATG
The DNA here is from genome assembly GCA_037577475.1 of Chaunax sp. Z400. Classification (NCBI taxonomy): domain Eukaryota; kingdom Metazoa; phylum Chordata; class Actinopteri; order Lophiiformes; family Chaunacidae; genus Chaunax; species Chaunax sp. Z400. Next base: position 22,677,906 of record CM075185.1, read on the forward strand.
CTGCAGTGCACATGTTTGTGTTTACAGCCCCGTTTTATAGGTAAAAAAGTGAGTTTTATTTTGTTCATACAGAGGCTCTTATGGTCAGGCTTTGCAATGATGACACTGTTTCTGTTTTAAGCTGGATGCCACATTATGCTAGACAAAATACACACAAACACACCCATACACACACAGTCATACACACACAGTCATTCATACAGAATGAATGTCTGAGCATAAATGGCAGCTGGCAAAACAGGTTTAGCCACGCATGAAAATCAACATGAATTCCCACTCGGCTGGAGCTCGATGGCCTGATGCAGCACAGCTCCACGTCCCCAGACACCCCTTCGCACAGCGGAGTGGAGAGCCATGCCAGTCCACCAGGTGGACATAATCTCAGAGTGTTTGAGAGCAAGACAGATCCCAGATGATCTCAGGAACAGCAGGAGGTGATGAGCAGATATACTGGGATATTTTTTCAGAGTTTTAAAAGTTGTTACATATTTTTCTCCTGACACTGAGAAAACCAAATGCTTTGATTTAGTTTATTCTGTAGTGCTTTAACCTTCTTTTTGGAGATACATGATGTGATAATGATGTGCTGTAGGGTTAGAAGCAAAATTTCATGAATCACTTGGGCTGAATTGACTTAATTGTATATTAGCACAAACCACTGAATTATAATGCTGTACATCGATATGAGTGCTAATTATGCAAATGTCTTTTAAAGGTTTGGAGTTTTATTCTAAGATAATGCTTAGGTGCAATCTCGAAACTTGAATGACTTGAAGTCATTTCCATCAGTTTCCTTCAATTTGGCATCAGTAGCTGTCAGAAAATGGAGAAGACAAAAAGATAGAGATAACAGGAAGTCCGTCCAGCTTACAGCCCAGATCGTTTTGGCGTTCTATCTTTCCTGAGGCAGGGCAAAGTGTTTTTGTTCGACCTGCCATTTACACAGAGCCCTGCAAACCACTGTTCCCCTGTGCCATTTAAATCATGCTGTGAGCTGCACTGCCTCGGGGTCAAAATTGTTCTTTTTGTAATTGCAAGTGCAAACGGTTCTTTTTAATGGCACCTCGCTTCTCTCACCAACCCTTGCACTGGTTTTCAAAAGAGTTCAAGCCGTTTAAGCAGTTTAATTTTTGTCTGTAAACAAACTGTTAATAGAAATAATAGAACTCTAAAGCCTACTTTAAGACCAAATAAATGTGTAGAAATTGAGCCTGTGAAGTCCAACGTACAACGTCCTCCATAAGACGATCATCTTGTCCTCCTAAAACAGCCAATAATTTACAGCTGCTGTTCAGCAAATTCAAAATGGGGCAATCAGATGGAGCTGGGCCTTTTCACCTTTCAGAGAGAGCACCAGCTGTAGGAGACAGCTAACAGAGAGTGGAGGACAGGAGGAAAAGAAGAGAAGGAGAGAGAGGGGAGGGTCATCTCTCCCCTTCATTCACTATTTTAGAATGAATTGCAGCTGTGGCTGCAGATAAAAACGGATCTTTTTTTTTTCTTTGTTCTTGGGAGATTATCTGCAGTCAGGTGGCTGGGTGGAGGTATCACAACAGAGCAGAGGGAGAGAGGACACAGCCAAGGAGGGTAAGAAGAGGAGGAGGAGGAGGAGGAGGAGGAGGAGGACAGGAATAGGAGGACAGGAGGGGAAGAGGACTGGAGCCAAGCAGGTAAAAGGGAGCAAAAAGAGGACAGAGTTAAAATGAGAGGACAACGGAAGAAGGAGAAATGAAAGGATGGTTGAGATGAAAGAGGAGATACTGCCTGAAGGAGGCAATGAAAGTAAGGAGGCACAGGTGTAACGACTCCACATGATAACAAGGATACCTGAAACAGAGGAAGTCAAATCAAAAGGAAAGAGAGGTCACTGAACTAATGGGGCTGCTGTTCAACATTTTCACTGTTGAGGAATCGGCCAGTTGTTTTATGGATTGACTGATTATTCATTTGGTCTGCAAAACTGAAAAAATGTCTTTCAAGATTTACTGGAGCCAACATTCAATTTACTAAGACAAGAAAAAACAGCACAATTTCACATTTTGTCTTAAAATAGCCTTAAACATTTTGTGATTATCAAAATCATTTCTGTTTGATTAAAGGATTAGACTCACAAATGACATCTAGTTCATCCTGCTGCAAATAAACAGAAGACTAAGATTCTACAACCATGCCAGTAGCTCTGTCAGGATGTACTAAAGCACACTACTACTTGGAGCTAAATGCTAACATCACCACATAAACATGCTCATATTTTTATATTTAGTATGTACGATGTTTGCCGGTGTCTTCGTTTAGCATATTAGCATGCTAACATTTACTAAGAAGCATTAAACACAGACCCTATGATAAATTAAATTATTGATCTGCTGGCACTAGATGAAAAGTGAAAAAGTGAAGGGATCACGAATGTCTAAAAATAATTTTACAAGAGTACATCTAATGTTTGTTGAGACAATTCTTTAAAAGCGTAAATATCAACCCTATGGTTGTCCTGGATGGGATGTCAGAGAGTCAGTGGAATTCATCCTCTGGGGACCATGAATATCCAGACAACATTTCATGGCAACCTATCCAATGTTGAGCTATTTCAGATACGACCAAAGCGGCGGACCAATCAACCGACAAACCAATATAGCCATCATCAGACCCTGCCCCTAACATGACAGACCGGAAGCCCACACTGACTGGAGGTACAAACTAAAGCTGCTGGGAGATACCACTGCACTCAGGGTGGAGAGGGGCACATTACAGGAGAACACAGAGAGCTGTGAGATTGAAATGCAATAAGGCAGCAGTGAGAGGTGGATTGTGTGAAGAGAGAGGAGGTGTTTAATATTGTTTGCTGTTTATCTCAGCGAAATACAACAATAGGGATGTTATCTGGCCTTTCTGGGGGGAGAAACAGTTCAGATCCTGGTGGAAACGTGATAAGCTACATTCAAGATTGAATTAGAGAGATCTGGTCCGATAGCTTGACTTCTGCTGCTGCAGATATGACCACAAGAATGTTTGCTTGTTTTTCTAGGGATTTATGGGAATTCCTAAACATGCCTTATACTGTAGGTTTGTTTTTATTCTTCAACACACAAGACTGTGTTTTCATTTTACCTTTGTTTTTCTTTCTCATTCATTCCATTATGTTATGGCTGAAGTGAAAATAGTGTATGATCAGATAGTCTGTCTCAACATTTCAGCCTATCTATTGGTGTTTCAGTCAGAACATTGTTCTGTTTTTGACCTTGATTTAACATTTGCTATAATGTTAAAAAACTGTATGAATAAATCCAATATCTAGAATGAGTGTTGGATTACTTGGGAGTGAATGTATCTTACCAGCTCTATATAAATATATATATATAGTAGTTACAAATACATGCTTATCCAGTAGGAGTGTTTCCCACATCTCTGTTGGTGCATTGAAGTGTTTGCAGGAGACACAAGATGCTTGAAAAATATTGGCCAAACTGCAATATATTCATCATATCCTTTTCACAGTGTTCACATTTGTTTAAAAACTGTATTCTGCCACCACTGGAAGATAACATAATTTTAAAAAGTGTGAAATATTTATTGTGATAAAACGTCTCAAACTCAACTGACTGTCGTCCTTCTGGTATGACATAAAACGTAGTTGAAATTGGTCGGTAGTAATGTAATGTAGTGTAATATAGTTAAAGGTGACCATAGAAAACAGTGCTGGCAATTATAAGGGCTTTGTATTACACAATAAAGAGGAAATCAAGACTTATTCAGTGACTATAATTCAAATAGTGCCAAATTATCTTCCCCATATTAATTTTAACGAACAAAGGTAGCCTCATTGAAGTCTGTTTCCTCTAGTTCTACACATGTACATCAAAACATATTAAACTACAGAGCGGAACTCCTCTGAAGTGCAGAAAAAACCTTGAATTTCTGTGCTTCCTGACTGGCCAGCTCGCCCTCTGCAACTGTGCATGTGTTCCTCAATGTTCTGACTAAACAGTACAAGAGGGAGATCAGAAAACAATCAGTGGTGAATTGTAGACACAAAGAGAGAGAGAGCCTGAGGGCCGCTGTAGAGAGGAGTGAGAGAAGTTGAGTGTATTGACAGGTTTGTATGAGATGTGTTACCGCAATCGCCCTCGGGGATATAGCGCTCAATAGCACAACTCAGGCAGAAAACAACAGGCTGGATTCTCTGTCAATGGAAGTGCATGAAAGATGTGTTTGAGAGAGAAATACAAATACAAGTGTGTGGGACGTTACTCTGTATTGTTTGGGAAACTGTTTTGCAAAGTTTTGGTTATTTCACATGATGATATGATGTTCCTCTAAGGCCTTTTCACGGGTTTAAGTGAAAAAAATATGATGTCATCAATCAGAACAGCAACATTTGAACCAAAATCTGCATATGATGAGTTGGCTGTTTGGTGACTTTCAATGAAATCTCTCCCAACTGCTACCCACGCAGTCCTAATGAAGTCAAGGTAAGTCTATTTTCAAATTCATTGTTTTTTACTTGGTCATGAATATTTAAAGTTTTAGAGAAATCTTGAAATTTAAAGTTTTCCATGGCCTTAAAAATTGTGTATAATGGAATAACAGACATTTGGTTCCAACAAAGTGGACGAAAGAAAATGTCCATCTGTTGTTTCTGTAAAATGGTTTGAGTCTGGAGACTTCAATTTTTGATCAATATCCAAGTCAAAGAGAATAAACAGCTAAAACATAATAGTGTAAATCAACAGGAGTACATTAAGAGAGGTTTTTGCTCAGAAAATCCTGCGGAAACCAAAAATACATTAGTCCATCAATCAATACTCTCCATAGGTTTCTATGTTAGTCATTTCCAATCCCATTGGTTCTCACTGAAGACAGAAATCTTTACATACAGCTCAGAAATATGCATACATGTTTGTTTTATTTCAGATTTTCACAAACAGGCAGGCACTGTAGTTTTCAGCTAATTAGATCCAAACAGGAGTAAAGTACACAACCCATGCTCTTTGCAACAGGTGAAAATGTCGCCCAGTATATCAGTGTACTGTAGCAGGATCAAGTGATTGTTGGTTCTGGTCTTTTCATAGGATTTTTGGGGGGATAAGAACAACACCAGATGCATCCTTTAAAGAAAACTGGATTTCAAATAGGTTCAATTATGTAACATTGATTAAGACTACAAGCACTTCAGCAAATTTTATCATTTTGATTCATTACATATTCATTTACAGGGCTCCAATATCTATTATAGAGTAGGCTCTATAATAAGTCTTGCAGGTAGGAGAAATGCAGCATTTCTGTCTGTTCCATAGCTGTATTGACCTGAAGTCTAAATTTAGAGGCCGTCATCAGGCTGGTGTTGCAGAACGATTATAGCTCTTGAAAGACAAAAACACCTTTTGTAGCCAGGCTTCTGTATTTGTGCAATGCTTCACACATCAGCCTAGAGATCAATAGTAACACCCATTCTCCTGGTGTGTGTTGTTCATGTTTTGTGTGTTCCTGTGTGTGTATATGTGGGTCTTGTGGCTGAGCTCATGATAAGTGCTGGTTTATTTTTTTTTTCCTGCTCTTGATTATGCTGCCGACAATAGCAGTTAATGACAGCCCAGAGTGGCTGCACGGGTCGACGGTGGGGGATGGGAGGACGTGGAGGAGGGAAAAACCCATTTTCAAAAGCATACATGGTTTTTATTCATAAAGCTGTATGCAACATGGCCAGCGGTTGCCTTTATTAAGCTCCAAGCACTCTCCATGAAAGCTGCGAGTTTCAATTAAATCAAAGAAGTTTGAAGGCCTGCCGACATCACAGGGACAGAACAAAAAGCTTTCAGCAGGTTGTGAATGTAGTCAATTGCAAACAAGATGTGCATTTCAATGAATCATTCAGATTGGATAGGGAGAGGAAATGGATGGGTTTTACTAATAAATACACAGGGATACGTTAGAATAAACAAAGCAAAAGGGATTCCCTGAATCGCAAGGCTATACTGGTTTCATCTCAGCTTTTGATCCAGTGTCTATAGTTAAAAGCAATAAAACAATTTTATTCCCAGAAGAAACACTTGTTAGTTGAGAGAAATGTATTTTTAGAAATACGAGGGGAATGCAGGCAAATCAAGGAGAGATTATATCTGGGCATTTGACAGATGAACAGATATGGCAGATGTCTGTCTTATCTATGGATATATCTGTCAGATGTGAACTTTTGATAGATATGAAAATATATTTAAAGTATGTTTGTATTATATAAAAGAGTAGATTGTCTTTAAGAGATAATGAGGCCATGTCCATAATTGGGGATGCCTCCCTAATGTCTCCATAGCCCTATTCAGACTGCATTTTCATTCCGGGCCTGTTGTGCCTTTATTCCGCCCGGACGTCTGTCTGGATGCAATGAAGGCATAATGGGGTGTCACTTTGTTCCACCTCTGTGGTACTTGGAAGGTGGTAATAGCGGCAAAACGGGCTTCTGTCTGAATGAAGCACCCCGGCGTTGTGGAACGGATGTGACGTTGTAGTAATATGTTCAGCTGTGCGACCTACCCCAGGGGGATTTAACAATGGCAGTCATAACAGGAAGTCTGTTATTTGATGAACAAGCATAGAAAAATGACGGCTAAACTGGGGAGATAGTGAAATATATCACCTTTTATGTTCGCTGTTGCATCGTGCGTCATGCCTCTTAACATTGCGGAACGCCGGAATACATTATGAACGCACACACCGAGGTGGCGTTGTGACGCCTTGGGCTGGTCCAGTTTGAACACACCGAAGGGGTCACAGAGAAGGGAAGTCGTTTCGGCGCTGTTGCACAGTGCCTGTCTGAAAGTGGCTCGTTTGATAAAGTGCTGCAAAAGTGCCCTCCTAGGTAAAACATGATGAAGTGTCCTAGGGCGCCCTTTCAGCGGAGAAAACATAATGCAGTGCCACATAGGCTGCTATGCATGCTAGAAAATTAGTTGGCCACTAAATGGTTGCATGGTTGGGACGTTATTAGAGAAGTGACTTAATAAAACAGTTTTAATCTTAATCACGGTTTGTAAGTGTTTTCCATGAATTTATCATAGCTTTCTGCACGCTGGTGCCCCCTAAATCTGGTGCCTTTTTTTTTTTTTGGCCCCTGCCCCTCAGACCGCCTGAACCGCCTCTGACTAGATGACACTTGGATAAGCTAAGGTTATGAAGAAGGTTGTGCTGATGGCAAATGCGCTGTGACTTGTGACATTAAGTGCTGCAGGATGAAGCACTGTGAACCTTTCAGTCAAAGTGTCAAAGTGATTCAAACATGCAGAATCCCTGTGAGAGCGGACAAGATGTCTCTGCGCTCATGACATAAAACTTTAATGAGAACAAAACTATTACACATCACTTCACCAGCAGGTCTGCTCCCTTATTGACTTTTCTCCGGGTGACAAGACCACACACACACATCATCACACACTTACACATTTGAACATATCCGCGTGTGTGTTTGTGTGCGTGTGTTATTGGAACATAAAACATATTTAAACACATACATTTTGTACAGTGCTTTACAATTCACTTGCACTTACAAATTATGTCTGGCTAAAAAATAACAACTGAGAATAAAAAGTCATTAGAAGGCAATTTAAAACAATAATTAGCCCCTTCATTCCACAATTTATTTCATTCGCCCTGGGGCAAGTGTCAGATGTGCGCCAGATACTCTACATCATTTGCAGGATTTCAACAGGGGAGAAACCGTGACAAACATTCATGTCCTGGTCCATATTTGTTGATGACTGAGATCTTTTTATTTACTGGCGGTGTGTGAAAAATCGATGGCATAGCTTTGTGCCAGCCCCGAGCAGTGCAAGTCCCCGCGGACGGGCTCAGTTTATTGTGCTCAAAAAAGGCAATTACAATGTTAATGTGTCGCAGCAGGAGAGTGAACCCGACCCGCACCGCGGAACAGGACGTCAAAGGTTGATGGAGAGAGAAGGAGACGCTGTGGGTCAACAGCAAAACGGCGTCAGGGGAGCGTTTTATACCAAACACACGTGATAGATAAATAAAAAGAATAGATAGATAGATAGATAGATAGATAGATAGATAGATAGATAGATAGATAGATAGATAGATAGATAGATACCATCATGCAGGAAATACAAACCCTTCTCCCCTCCGTCGAATCTCTCGGGAGCCCATAATAAGCCATTAAACAGGCGCATTAGGAGTAATGAAAAGGCTCTTAGCGGTTTACACTGCGGGCCACCTTTCTCGCTCTGTGGGCGGCGGCTGTGATTGTCTGATGGCTCTGCTCCATGGTGAAGGCAGGAAAACCGTGAGATGACGTTTATTTTTCACTTTCACTATTGACCATACGCATTGAATTCATCGTCTAATATTCACTGTAATAACACAGAGAAAAATGTCCAGGACAAATGTAACTCAATCCTCCGAGGAAGGGTTGTGAGTGAAAGCCTCAGAAACACAAGTAAGTGGACTTTGTGTTGCGATATTTCCAAACTGCTGTTACCAGGGTGAAGAATGAACCCCCAGACGCGTTATAAATTGTTATTTATGGTGTATGTCCCGTTTTAAGATTAATAGGAAGAAACGCTGTCCGTGGTCCTGAAATCTGGACTCCATCATGAGCAGGCTGGGAAATGTTTTTTTTCTCTCTCTCTCTCTCTCTGCTCTCAAAACGATTTGCGCATACAACACATAATCTAGTCGGTAACACTGACAGCCTGCTACCTGTGATTGTGATGCAAATGTTAATGGACTCTGAGGTCCTCTGATTAGCCTCATGTAGGCTAATTTCCCTCCTCTGCAGTCCCCAGAGAGCCCGAGTGCCTTTTCACCGTCCCTTATTAATTGAGGAGTGGTGAGGTGGTCTTTTTCTGCCTCACTGGGCCGGTAGAGAGACGCAGCAGCCAAGCAATCATGGGTTAAATGACAGGTAATGTAGCGCAGGGGGCACGCTTTGGCTTCCAGATGTATCCTTCTATTCTTTACCCCCCCAAAAAAAAATCAGTCGCAGTACTATTTAAATCATTTTTGCACATTTTCTCTACCTCATATATTGGCCTGTTGGCTTAGCTCAATTTGTGTCGTGTCTCAAATTCATTCATTCATTCATTCCTGTTCATTCTAGCCACACACGCACACGCCTCGTCATTAATTGTGTCGCTGAAAACATTTAATGGGTGAGGCATGATGGCCTGTAATGAGAACAATGAGAGCCATTGCAGACCTATTGTAGTTGAAACATAAAACTCAGTTTACCCTTGTTAGTATAAACATAGTGCACAGTGCTGGAGCCTGAAGACATCAGATGGCCTACAGGCTGGTCAGGTGTGGAGTATTTATTTATTCTTTCCCTTAATGTTATTATAATCACCGAAGCAGAGGTTGTAGTCCCATGCAGCTTTTGTAGTTCTTTACAGGCTTTACAGGAGAAATATTTCTCCATAATCGAGAAAAACGGAATTTATTTTTATGATTCAAGGAAAAGATGGGGGGTTGGGTTGGCGGAGGGAGGGGTGTGGTTTCATGAAGGCGGAGAACCTTGTGCCAGCTCACCCATGTGTGTAATGTGAAAAAGGAGAGCCGCGGGTGAAATAGGCTACTGAGGAGGGGGAGTGGGGCAAATGTGCGTGGGGGTGGGGGGTGGGGGGGTACTGGAAGAAATGAATTTGAGGACAAAGTGAGATCACAATGGTATTTTTGTTTCCAGTAGGCCTATCTGAAAAAAAAACATAAATCCTCACCGGTGGACGTCGAACATGCGGGTCAACCACGAAAACAGCGCAAACTCGGACACCACAGAAAGATTACTGAGCTGTGATTGGTCACATCTGTATCGACACACACGAGGAACCTCCTCTCCTGGGACGTGGCACCCCGACCCTCTGATGACTCGATCACGATGGGTGATAAACTGAGAGAGAGAAAAAATCACTTATCTCCTCTTTGCAGATGAGAGAATACCTGCAGCTCTCTCGGATCAGACAAGCGCATGAATGTTTATAAAGATTTAAACGTGCAAAATAATTTATAAGAATATCAAAGTTTGGTCTTACATTGTCGTGAGTGATCTGAAACCCCCGCCCCTGTTAAATCCATCACACCTTTTCAGGGCAGAAACTCTCTTCAAATGAGTCGAATGAAGATTAAGAGATACGTTGCCCTCGTGCACGAACACGCATGCTTGCGATTCATCATTTGGCCCAAATCTTTTTGTTTTGTGACCTATATGCACATGAATGACAAACCAAATATTTGCTATTATTCGTATTATTTATGTTATTATTATGTGTCCAGCGGGTCGTGAGGAGGCCTGCAGCCGCTGTAACCCGCTGGTGTCACGGCTGCTCCTCTCATCTTGCAGCACAGCATCAGAAAGCGCAGATCAGAGGAGGGCTGCAGCTCGCTGATAACAGCTTCTGTCATTAACTCTTTCGTTCAGCGCTGGGGAGAGCAGCCATTTTCGTTCACACATGCTGAACATTGTCAGAAAACACACGCATATACGCACCCACACAACGCACGCAGCAGGACGAGCAATTTATTTGCCTCAGATTTTAATATTCTAACCTTGCCGTTTAAATCAGGCTGCGAATTAAACGCCTATTGCAGCTAATGCAACTCGGCCTGTACGCCCCACCTGAATCTGATGGCATCGTGATGCAGCTTTTGTTTCATCCCGAAATAGCTTAAGATCATTTTACAGAATGTAAACTTTAAAAAAACTTTTTATCGCCTTTTTCTGTCTGAGTTGAGGGGTGAATTTCTAATTTGCCATTAATTCTAATTCTTAACTCGCACCGAAGGGGCTAATAATTCTATTTTTCAGTCGTAATTATTTTAAATTAACATAACACACAGGCTTATTTGTGGTGCTTTGTCCTCCTTCAAATCTCAAGTTCCCATGGTGATCGCTAATTAAAGATGTCACTTTGCTGTTCTGTTACTCCACTTGGTCTCATCAGGTAACATGCTATTCAAGAAAGCAGGTCAAACGTTTATAATAGGCCGCATTATTCTTTATTCTAAGCGCAAAGCAAATAGCTTGAATGTACACAGCAACAGACCGTGTTACAGTATGCTGCAAGTTGGTTCAGGATGTTTTCCGAGCAAGGCCGCAGCTTTGTATGATGATGAACTCTGATACTACAGCCTGAGGAAAAGCTGAACATTGGTGGACACAAAATACAAGTGACAAGGCAATGTCAACAAACTGTGGCTCACTTAGGCTACATTCATGACAAACAAAATATCTGCAAGTTAAAGCTTTTTGTTACATTTCAGACCAAAGGTGACAGTGAAATAAAAAAATATAAGCATCATCTTGAATTTAAGTTTATTCTTCAGCCGGGCTGGATTTTTTTTAAGTCGTTTATTTGTTATATATAAATCAGGGAATTCCACTAAGGGAATGATTCGTTTGATTTAAAAAAAAAATACTCTCGACATCCAGAGAATAAAAATAAAAGCCTTACGCATTCTGACCTCATATCAAATAATGTGGGGTAACAAAAATCTTATGCCAACATTCCTTTGGAAACTGGCTTGTCTGGCTTTTCAATTAATAAACCTCATAGCATATAAATGTTTATCTTCTTCACAGCCACAAAGTCTTTTGTCTGACAGTCCTAAATGAAGACTTCCCCTAAAATAGAGCCAATGAAATAAAAGTAGATCAAACTAACAATTAATGAAAAAATATTGGTTACAATATTAAAAACTTATATTGAAATATGCGCAATGTGAACGTCTATTTCTTACCATCATTTAGCAAAGATAAATGCAAGAAAATATTTTTTCCTCAACAAACGCAACACGGCTTTTATACTCGATCCGTGTAATCCCAGAGGCAATTTAATTCACTAATTTTATATTCCACGTCCTCTTCTCGTTAAAAATGATTTTAAGTCCTAGTTTTGTATGTTTTATAATATGGTCCAGAGTTTAGCTTTCAGTCAAATTCCAGCCTCCTTTTATATGCGTAAAGTTATGCAAGATTTGAGGCCCCCGAAATGTCATTGGATGTTTGGCTGGGGTATTATAGATTATGGGTTTGGGAAGGAATGGTGGGGGTACTACAAGCACCTCCCCTAGAAATGCAGCAAATCTCTCCCGTTTTCTCCTGGTGGGGCACTGAGAGGGCTGGAGACGTGCTTTGCATTGGCAGGCTGATGAGGACACGTGTCTCTTCCCTGCCTCCCCCCCGGGCTCCATGGTACCGCATTGGCATCAGTAAAGGCACCTGAAAACCGACAGCCAGCCCCTGGATACGTTGCTTGCCACCTAATAGCTCAAAAGAAAACGATATTTTAGGTCCTACAGAAACCTGTGGCTCGCCCTTTTGTCGTGCGTAAAGATTTTGCGCACACCGTCAGACTGCCTCAGAGACTGAATAGGTGCGCTACTCGTCGAGCATCAGAGGACAGTGCCAAAATGCAGAAACGGAGCAACTACGTCTGAAGGTGACATGAACCTGGGGATAATCAAGAGCAGCCGGCGTATATTGAACAAGAAGTGGAGATAGCAACTGAAAACCGACGGTGTCTTGAAACAATATTTGAGCTTTCCTCCGTGGCTTTATCTAATGCAGAGAATCAAGAGCTGCCATCCAAAGTAGCCTCAGATTTCTACTGACAGGAGAAAAAAACACGAGTTAAATTATAGACAGTTGAGATTTAAGGAAGAAGCGAAAATGGCGACGTTAATCAGAAGCAAGATTTCCAATAAACTGTCAAATGCAGCCACCGCAGTTTCCAACAAATCCCAGGCGAAGGTGAGTGGGATGTTCGCCAAGATGGGCTTCCAGGCCGCCACCGACGAGGAAGGTTTAGGTTTCGCCGCCTGCGATGACCTGGACTACGACCACCGGCAAGGCATGCAGATGGACATTTTGACATCCGATGAGATCGGAGGAGACGGGAGCGGAGACGGAGGCGCACTGGAGGGGGATAGCCACTACCAGAGGGACGGCACCGGTCCACCGAACTCAGCCTCAAAGGACGGAGGTCCGACGAACGAGCTGTCTGAAGTGAGACCAAAAATCACCGCCTGGGAGGCGGGCTGGAACGTCACGAACGCAATCCAGGTAAAGATTTAAACCGGCGGTTCCGGAGCTCGGTTCTAATTGGGTGAGCTGCTGTGACTTTTAAATGAACCCCCACGAGCGACCTCATGAAAGGTTTGGTAAAATGTTCATACTCAAAACAAAAATCACCAGTTTCTGGTCCTTTGAAGCAACTTGGCGAAGTTGTTGTTTTTATAACGTCTGACTTTAAAATAAGTCATTTTTATTTCAATACACTTGAATTGAAGCAGTGCACAGATTTCAAAGCATCCGACGTTACGACGCACAGAGGTTATGATGCCCTATGCCCCCCCTCTCTCTCTCTTGCTCCTCCTCGCCTCATCACACACCTTCTTTGTCTGTGTAGTCATGTCCAGTGTCATCGATGCACGCCCCTGATAACTGGTCACCTAAACTCCGCATGGCGTTGAATGAATTAATGTACGAAGGAAAATCCCATCATTTTGTAGACTTTGAACATATAGATGACTAAATCCTAATTTGTTTGATCGTTTTCTGTTTTTTGCTTTTGTAGTTTTTTGTTTTTTTTTATCAATTTAAGCCCCCGTGATTAATTACAGCTGTAACAAATATTTTTGGACACATGCCTACATTTTACGCAACATATTTAAAAGTTACATATTACAGTATTGTCAAGGCAATTTGCATTTACATGCAGAAATAAGTAGCAGAAATGATTTTGTCGTACATTAAATATGCGTATAAAGAGCGATGTGTGCGCGCAGGTGTGTAGGCTATGCGACAAAAATCCCTGGACGCAATCCTTGTCATGCTTTATCAAAGCTGCGGTCACGGTAGTCACCGTGACGTCAGAGCGTGTGTGTCTCCTCAAGCTCGCGGTGATGTCAGAAGCGGGCGGATGCGCTCAAAGCGAAGTGGAAAACCCACCACAAGAAAACGGGAGTGACATCTATTGAGCAGCCAGGCCGGACAAAGCCTTTAAATAAATAAAAAAAAACATATGTTCAGGAAAGCATAAATGATTAATAGTCATTACTATTATATAATAATACATTCACAATGTGTTTTTCTTATGTTTTTATGTTTATAGGGGATGTTCGTTCTGGGGTTGCCCTACGCCATCCTGCATGGAGGATACCTCGGACTCTTTCTTATTATTTTCGCCGCCGTGGTGTGCTGTTACACGGGGAAAATCCTCATTGCTTGTCTGTATGAAGAGGACGAAGACGGGCAGCTCGTCCGTGTGAGGGACTCTTATGTGGACATTGCCAACGCCTGCTGCGCACCTAGGTTCCCGTCTTTAGGTGGCCATATAGTGAATGTAGCCCAAATCATAGAGCTAGTGATGACCTGCATCCTATATGTGGTGGTCAGTGGTAATCTCATGTACAACAGCTTCCCCAACATGCCAATTTCCCAGAAGTCGTGGGCCATCATCGCCACCGCCGCTCTCCTTCCATGCGCCTTTCTCAAGAACCTGAAAGCCGTCTCCAAGTTCAGCTTGCTGTGCACATTAGCCCACTTTGTCATCAACGTCCTGGTCATAGCGTACTGCCTCTCCAGAGCGAGGGACTGGGCCTGGGATAAAGTCAAATTTTACATCGATGTCAAGAAATTCCCCATCTCCATTGGGATTATCGTGTTCAGCTACACCTCGCAGATCTTCCTGCCGTCTTTGGAAGGGAACATGCAGAAACCGAGCGAGTTCCACTGCATGATGAACTGGACTCACATCGCTGCCTGCATCCTCAAGGGCCTGTTCGCCCTGGTGGCATACTTGACCTGGGCTGACGAAACCAAGGAAGTCATCACAGACAACCTGCCCTCAACCATCCGAGCAGTCGTCAACATCTTCCTAGTGGCCAAAGCTTTGCTGTCGTATCCGTTGCCGTTTTTCGCTGCCGTAGAAGTATTAGAGAAATCGTTTTTCCAGGACGGGGGACGTGCCTACTTTCCAGATTGCTACGGAGCCGATGGACGCCTAAAATCTTGGGGACTCACTCTCCGATGTAGCCTTGTTGTGTTCACCTTGCTCATGGCGATCTATGTGCCACATTTCGCCCTCCTCATGGGTCTCACTGGCAGCCTGACTGGTGCGGGCCTGTGCTTTCTGCTTCCCAGTCTCTTCCACCTCAAGCTTTTATGGAGAAAGCTGCTGTGGCACCAGGTTTTCTTTGATGTCGCCATCTTTGTAATAGGAGGTATATGCAGCATATCTGGGTTTATTCACTCGACGGAGGGGCTCATAGAGGCTTTCAAATATAACATAGAAGATTAGATTAATTAGACATTGTTGAAACTAGATGCTAACTGCAAATCCTGACATAAATCACAACTTCCCGACAAGCGCAACCCTTTGCTTAAGTCATGCGTAAAATTGCGCACAGAACAAATGCAGACATTTTTCGCACTCATACAGTCTTGTATCAATTCAGAAAAAAATGCGCGCATACACACACACACACACACACAAATGGAGAAACAGAGCCGGGGGCTGTGAGGGAATCCAGTGCATCCACGACACACTATGGACAATACATGTTGTATAAATATACGAACAAACGCGCACATATATATTTTCCAGTGGAGTGAACGTTTACAATATTGACCTTAAACAAAATTGCAAAAAAGGACAGTTTTTCTTTTCGTCTCTCTTGTGGTGCTTCCCCACACGAGACTTCACTACATGTTACACTCCAGTTTGTGATGGACATATTCGACAGCATAATGATTTCATGATGATTAAGATACGTTTATCTAAAAGAAAAAAGAAATGTCACTTTCTTCTCGTGGTTATTTGCAATATAATTAAGGGCAGTGAATGTGGTGTTGAATCCAGAAAAAAAGCTTGTGGACACACAAGACGGAAAAATAACATAATGGCAATAACCAGCAGCAGAAACACATGAATGCATATAGAAAAGCGTTTCGTATAGAAATGCGGAAAATGGACCTTCCCCGAGTAGTTTAAAATACTGGAAATGCAAAATATCAGAGTACACAGCAGCTATACAAACTATGCATTGAATGTATGATATTTTAGACACACTAAACATAATGAAAATGGGAAGTTGAAATTTAAAAAAAAAACTGCAAATTTCGATTCTTCTGCGTGAACGTGTTAATGCTTTGATATCCTTTCAAATATCTGAATTTTACTGAAACATCCAACCCCCCACATCCTGGCCCAAATTGCATCTAGATGGGAACCTAAATTGAAATCATGCACACTCTATTTACCATAATGCTTTTCATTACATTTACACATGGCCTGTTCTGAAATTAATTTGAAAGTCTCGAAAATTCGGTGTCTGAAAATCTAAGAAAATAGCGATCATTTAAGAGGAAAATGTGCATACAGACATTTTTCATTCTGTGCAATCCAATGGGTCCTGTGGAAATGTTATAAAACCGTATATGTAGTGTGTTGTTGTGGTTTCAAAAAGATGGAATGTATATCTCAAAGTCGTTATCATATATCGTGAAATTAATATTAAAGAATAAAGGAATAAGTGAAATTATATTGTAAAAATGTGTGTGGTTTTATGTAAAACGAAAAATGGTCAGAACATGTATTTTTTTTCTCTATAATAAAAGACAGAAAGTGGATTAAATAGTCGCATTCATTTTTTTTTTTATCTAAATTGAGGTTAACACGGAGTGAGGGCTGCAGAGGCCTTATGAAAAAATTACAAGGTGTGTGACAACGGGTGGGTTTGATATAGGCCTATAGCCTGCTCAAAATCCTATTATTGTCAGATTTATATATGCTCGAGTTTTGTCTGCAAAGACATTCAAAGCATAGGCCTACATGTTTTTCACTGAGCCTGGCACCCATAATGCTCAAAATGCGACAGCTTTCCTGCTGCAGGCAGGCATCAGGCCTTATGGTCGACCTGTTCATTTCCAACATCTGGACACACCGTTTATTCTCTGAGTGAGCTAATCTCCAGCTGTTGAGCCATCAAGCTACCTGGTGCATACCAATGCACTGATTTATTTTATATCATGAAGTTCGCATAGCGTATTAACTCAAAGGGCCACTTCACATGCAACAGAACTGCCGGCCCAAGGAAAAACGTTGTGTTTGTAATGTGATCACCGGTTCACGGCTGAGAAACACATAGACGAGCCTTAACCGGGAGATTCTAAATCTCACCACCAAAATCAGCATCTTCATTTTTTTGTACAGCACGGACTTCAACTAAGTTCAATATTCATGAAAAAGGCCACATAGCTGAAAGAACACTGGCAATTCATAGATAAATTTAAAGAAAACAGCTTAAAGAAATTCTAACAAACACGAAATAAAAATAATTTCTCCCATAATCTCCCAGACACTAATGTTATCATCATGCCCGGAGAGCCACCTAGCGGTCAGGAGAGTAGTTGCATACGAGCAGAAATGTGTTTTTTTTTATAATGTATAATGATGAATTTAAAAAGATCAATTTTAGCACACATTTTTTTCCATGACCCTCTGGATAGTTCTTTTAATTTTATTAATCTTTAAAGATTCGAAATACATAATACAATACCAACCTACTAAAAAGACTTTTTCATTCCAGTATTTTATTCTAACAAAAATTCACTACGCTGAACAAGTTTGTCAAAAGTAAATGAACACTGTAACATGCCATCAATATAATGATAGTGGTATGCTGGCGCCCTCTGCTGGCCTGACTGCGTGAGGAGCTTGATAAAACACAGCCTTGAAAGAGAAATCTTACTCATACAGACAGTGCAAAGCCTTGCTCACCAAATACTTGACCATTAACTGAGCTTAAAATGCACACAAGATAAACAATTATTTTTGTGAGACACGCTGCTTAAAGTGACATATTCCATTAAAGATAATTTACCTTTTATTTCAAGTAATGGCATTTTAGAAAAGCTCAATAAAATGTTCATAATTACACAAAAACAGCAAAATATTTACAGACAATAACATTCAATTAACATGTCAAAGAAATGTGGTGAGAAGATAAGAGAAGAAACAGTTGGCTCAATGCCTACAGACAAAAGTATCCACATGAAAGATCTTGAAGTAGACGTAGCACTGCAAGCAGCTTCAGACAAATCAGCTGCACACTTGTGTTCATGTTTCACACCTTTGCAAAGCCTGTGTTCTGCACCACTTCACCATCACGTGTACATCAATGAGGTGAAGGAGGAACCAGAAAGCTCATTCCTTGAGCCCTTCATTGGTCAGGGTTGTGGGCTTCTTGGTGGAATGCTCAACCACCCAGGGATGGCAGAGAACTCCCTGGATAGGCAGTCTGTGCATAGGGTTGTGCTTCAGCAGCCTAGCAACCAAATCTTTGGCTCCAGCACTGATATCGGCTTGCGCAGGATAAGTATACTCAACCTGGACGACAAAGACAGAGAACCAGCACAAAGAGAAAAATTTAAATGGCAGCTGTTGTTATTTAGTCCACCTGTATTTTTCCTGCTGTCCAACCAGTCCATTGAAAATGTAGCACAGGTTTGCAAAAATCAAGCAGGAAAAAAAAAAGTCCCATTTCTGAAATGGTCCTAGCAGTGTCCTGCATTAAGTGCATATGTTCCAGCAATAGCTGGATTTTTTTGTTCACTTAACAATAAGCAAAAAATGTAATCTTTATTTTAAAACTTTAACTCAATGTTTTTATCTTTTGTTTTTATTCTTTTTTTTGATTTTTGGGTTGTCTAGTTGTTCTCAGTTTACCCTTGATATCCGGCGGTAGGTCTCCTCATGGGTCTTTGCCTCAAAGGGGGGTTTTCCAACCAGGAACTCGTAACAAAGGACACCCAGACTCCACAGGTCCACCTTTTCATCATGAGTTTTTCCCTCAATCATCTCTGGAGGCAAGTAGTCCAGTGTTCCGCACAGCGTGGACCTCCTGAACAAGGAAAGAGAAAAGAATAAAGAATGCTTGTAAGGTCTCAGTGATGTAGAAGAGCAAAACTGAGTCTACAGAAGGAGCGAGAACAGAAAAACTCACAATAATTCCTGACCTGAACAAACACTGTGGTTAATATTAGTTAATTGTATAAAAAAAAGAAAAGATCTCTCGCATAACATTACCATACCATAGCATCGCTAAAAGGCTCTACAGATACAATACTCCTTTGAAAGCATTAAAAACAAAAAGGTGAAGTTTGTACCAAAGTGTATGTGCATACCTGGAGGACGGTGTGTGAACAGACCATCCGAAATCTGCAATCTTGAGCTCCCCGTTAGCCCCCAGTAACAGGTTCTCTGGTTTGATGTCCCTGTGGATCACCTTCTTGGCGTGGCAATAGTTGAGGGCATCTGCCAGCTCCATGATATACTAGGACAGCACATAAAGTACAGTGAATACAACAATCATCCCATGGTTGTCGGCATCCTCTTAATTTTGAAGTGTTAACTCAAGGAATGATACAGAACATCAAGATGTTTGTGGAGTTAGTATTCACCTTACAATGACTTGAATGATCACTTTGACTGAATCAAATTATCTTTATTTTATATCTTTAATTTGGTAGTGTAATTTGATTTGGAAAGAAAAATCTTACTGTTGCACTTCTATCCTCAGGAAACCTTTCACAGCGCTGCAGCTCACCATAGAGTTCACCTTTAGGTGCAAACTCAAGGATGAGATACACACGAGATGAGTCATGGAAGTAACCGTAGAGGCGCAGGATATTGGGGTGCCTGTGGGACATGGATGCAAGTTGAAAGAACCAATTGACAATGGAAAAAGAGCACAGACTGGCAGATCTAATTTAACATCTCCTTTAGCCAACGCATCAACTGCTGCTTTGTGGAGGAAGTCCACAGAGTTCACAAAGAAGTTTCATACCTATGCAAAATGCACTCACTCTGGGTGAAAGAGGCAGATTTTAAATTAAGACAGAGAGAAGGAATGCAAACATGAACCATCCAGCAGTCGATGAAATCTTCTCTTCTAGCATGTGGCTGCTTATGCAGACTGAGTTCATTTCCAGACCTTTCCGTAAATTTCCTCAGTTTAAAATCCCACTGGTCATTTGAGTCACTGCTCCATCCAGATTATGGGACATTGTTGTGGCCAATGAAGTGAAGGAAGTTTGTCTTGCAGGTGATTCAAAAATTGGCAGAGGGTTGGCAGCAACTAAACTAAAGTCTAGTAGCATTTGACCACTGTTTAAAGCTCAGTCAGGATTAACATTTGGCGTTATGTCCCATCATTTGAATGACATTACCTGAGGTGAGATTGGATCTCCACTTCTCTCCTCAGCTGGTGCTCCACTCCAGCCTTCTCCAGCTGTTTCTTGAAGAGCACCTTCAGGGCCAAGATAAATTTACTTTGTCGCTCTCTGGCCAGGTAGACATTGCCAAATTTACCCTTTCCTAAGGGACGGCCAATATCAAAGTTTTCCAGGCTCCACGGCTTGCTGTGTGAGCAGAAACATGCCAAAAACAATTTCAACAACAATTTTTTTTACAATCTTACCAATGATATGAAAAAACAAAACAAAAAAGAATAATAATGAGTCACACGCATCAGACATACCTTGATCCAGAGCTCTTCTCAGAGTCATTCTTGGTAGGTTTGTCTAATAAAAAGATATAAAGGATAGATTTTAACATTTAAAAACACATATACCATTATTAATTTGACCAATGTTAAGTATGTTATGTTATGTAACGCTTACTCAGCATCTTCTCCAGCTTTGCGGTTTCTGATGGTGGTTTGGTTGGCTCTGTGTTCACCTTGGGCACATTCATCTTTGGCTGATTTTGCTGGGAGGCGTTTTTAGGCTGTGGTGCAGGATTTCTTTTCTGAGCCGCTGGGTTTACATTCTGATCAGCACGGCTTGTGGACTTGACAGCAACAGAGACATGGGATACTGGTTTCTGATGGCTGACAGGACGCTGAATACGCTGAGGTCCATTTGACAAACCTAGGACACTCTGATGCTGAGTTGGTGTAACCACAACCATCTGTGACTGCTGTGACACAGGGATTCGCTTTGGCCCATCACCGTTTGACTGCAAGTACAGGACAAAACCAAACACTGAATATTCTGGCATTAAAAGAGGCTTTAAATCTGAGAAACATGAAATGCTCCATCCATTCTCTATGAGCGTTGGTCTCTCACCAGTTCATCAGTTGGGTAAACACTAATTTCTACTTTGAAAGCTAGTAATCTACCTAGTCATAGCTATGTGTAAGAGGTTTATAATTTTACGTTAAAGTTAAAGCTTAACACATCTGTATATAATGATAAAGGTAAGAAAGGCTGAACCCACACTCAATGGTAGCAGTGATATTATTGTATACTTATGGTCAAGGTAATATTGTCCATCACCTTCACTTCAGGCCGTTGAGGTTTCATCTCCTTTAACTTGAGCATGGCAGCAGAGGCAAAATTCTGGAAATGGTAGAAGAGGTGGATTCGTTCATGGTTAATCAATCCAATATATGATGGGACATTTAAAAAAACAGTGCTAGACACCAACACGAAACCATAACTTATAGAGCAGTTTTAGCCACTCCAGGTTATTGTTATCTTTTTCACGTTAAAACGAACTGAAGAATTATCATCAGCAAAGCAGTGCAACCTAGACTGATGCTCCGTTATATCTTTATACAGATGAAACAGAATAACTGGATAAGAAATCTAAAAACTTTACACTACCAGCATTTTAGTAGATTCAACGCTAGCAATCTCCATCATGTGGCTAAAGTGCGTAATGTTATAACGTTAGAAGGTAACGTGAGGTTCAGAGCTAACATTAGCTTTTGATAACGCTAAACATGGTAACTCAAAAGTAGTGATATGAATTACATAACGTACCTTACCCAGATATGTTATTGAACAATGACCGAGGGCAAAAACTGGCCGGTAACTTATCCAGAAAACAAACCCAGAGTAGCTCTCAAACAGATAGCATCCCCTACGCAGCTAGCAGCTAACATGCGTCGGCCAGTTGACGAGAGCTTATTTTTGTGGCCTCATAAATATCCACCGTAACGTTGCAGCGAAATACCGGTAGAGCTCCTTTCAAAAGCCAGTGCGATCTTGTGCACTAATAAATACATAAATGAGGATCAAAATAAACGATTAAGTTGCGCGAATTCAACCTAAATTGTAGCTGTCTGGTTTACACTTCCCCTTAAAGGGTGCTTGTTTCAAATTCAAACGTCCCTCCGTTCAAAACCTTTAAATCCACTGCAGGCTTTGATTGGTCCTTATGCTGTGCGCTCCGTCATCATTGGCTGAGCTGAAATAAGACGTAGGCGTGACATCAGAGGAAATCCTGTAGAGCCGTAGAGGGGAGCAGAGGGCTTCCTTTCTCCCAACCACCTTCTATATTGTTCTGTGAAATGGCTTTTTACAATGTTTGGCGAATAAGAAACCTTTGACATCTTGATACATTAATCACCGCTATTATGGTATCAATTTGCAAACTATTATATAATGGTAAGGATATTTTCGAAAAATTTCGATAACAAAGCAGCACGTTTCTGACACGAAAAGATAACCACTATCAAAATACTGTTTTGTTGTTTTTGTGATTATGAAAAATACTTTTTAGTGGAATTGAACAGACCAGATTACAATATTTACCAGTACCAAGCCGGAGATGGAAGATGAAAAGTCTAGCATTTGGCCGTAGTGGCCACAGCGTGGCAGCATGTGGCTCTTGTACTTCAAACATGTAATAGAACTGCATGATCAACGTCAGAGGAATGCAGTCATTCAAGACTACAGATGTTTCCCTGTATAGATACTATAGAAGAGCACTGCAACAATACAACTTCATACCCTTTGGCCAACAATGACCTTTATAATAAATACATTTAGTGAGCAAACCTAAAGGCAGAATCACATACTTGGATATACCAAGTTCTCACATGGGTCATGTTGCTACATGAAAATGGTAATTAATTTGAATAAATATCTACCACGTGTTAAACAATGTCTAATATTGAAAGCTTACTGAAAAACAGAACATGTACTTTCCTGAATACATTCAGTTTCCATTTAACCAGCTGTGAATCTAATTTGAAGAGCAGCAAAAAAAATTCTGTACACAGGTTTAAATATTTTGTTTTATTGTCACATTATGCGGTTGGAGAACACATTCATTTTTTTTCCAGAGGCACAAAATGTACAAATTAGATTTCTAACTAGAAATAAGATATCACGACTCAATACTTCAAAACTGTTTCTCTAAGTAAATATTCCTGTTTCAGGTAAAAAAAAATCAAACAAAACAAAATACATATACAACATTAAAAAAAAAAATTCACAACCACCGCACTGCTGTCCATTATCTGTAGGACATTCTCAAATGCAAACTGCAACCATATTTAATCTCTCATTCAGTAAAACCAAAATGTTGATAGATATTCAGTACCCTCAGCATGAGTAGCAGCTTTTCTTGGTTAAAAATATTATTCTGTCAGTGCTAATATAACTCTAAGCAAAGGCCTCAGCCATTGCACTGACATGCTGAGAGGACTGTGATAACTAAGGAACACTAGTTTTGTGTGCGTGTCCATTAAACTCCTTGAGTTCAGCAAACATGATCAGTATGTAACCAAAAGTTTTCCTTTTTGTTTCTACACATCAGACTGAATTCGTTACACTAACACAACATTTGAGAACATCTTCAACAAAATAAACATATGGCAATTACCTTGATCCCTTCATTTAACTTAAATACCTTTATAACAATATTAGTTAACGTACAATAACAAAATACAGCTTATATTCAGGCTTGTTTACATTGCCTGTTACAGAGTGCCTGGTCATTACTGAGGTCCCGCAAGAAAACTTTGTTGAGAATGGCTCAGTTACACAAACGACCCTAATTCTGAAACATTTTAATAATGTGTTAATGTCTATTACAGTGTTAATCCAACCACTTACTATCTGACATCCCAAGCCACTTCCATGTACCCTTGTCATGCATTGTACTGTACTTGACTCCTGCCTCAACAGGGCATTCTTTTCTGCCTTCTTTTCACAACCATGTCTGAACATCTCACCATAGCTGTTTGGCTGACAGCCGTGTTGCTGTAAACACATGCCAGAGGCGGCTTGCTGGTATTTTGAGGTATTTTGCCAGATGAGGGCAGAGCTGGCTTTTCAAAAAGGGCTGGACAAAAAGTTGTGCTTCCGCTTTGGCACTTCTGTTTTCAGTTCATCCAGCACCTCTGGTGCCTCTTTGCCAAAGCTACATGGTTCCAAACACATAGATTACTGTGGTGCCTGAATGTGCCACCCACTTCTTCTCCAAGTCTCTCTGGGTCCT
Source organism: Chaunax sp. Z400 (assembly GCA_037577475.1). Lineage (NCBI taxonomy): Eukaryota > Metazoa > Chordata > Actinopteri > Lophiiformes > Chaunacidae > Chaunax > Chaunax sp. Z400. The sequence continues at coordinate 22,702,205 of CM075185.1, forward strand.
GTCAGGCAGTGTGCCGTGAAAACAATCCACAGAATCCCTTTATGTTGCTGCCTGGCGTAAATAAATATATATATATATCTAATGTAGATAGTAAAGCTTATGGCATGGCTGAATTGTACCCTTGAATAGTTCAAATAAGAGCTCCAAAACAGCACCAGCGCATCATAACGGGAGGCTGGCTGTACTGGCATGCAGATTCTCATGGACTCCGTTGCAAAGGAAAGGCAGGTGTCATTTCTCAGTGACGGCAGCAGCCATCGGAGTGCGTAAGGTCCCGCGTGCTGTGGCTGCAAGCTCCTCGATTTCTGCATTCAGTCGCCTGATTACCCACTCCATGGCTTCACGACCCTGATCCAGAGCAAACATAAAGCATTACTTCATTGGAGGGAGTCTTAAGAGACTCGCATTAAGCTGAACTGAAGAATGGACAAGAATTATATGCTGTTGGAAATAGAGCAATGGTTCCCAACTTTTGAGGTCTGGAACTTTCCAAGGGGTTTTAACATGAGTTCAATGGCTTACAGGATGATATAGGGGTTAAGGGGCCTGTATGTTTCAAATACAGTGTCCGTCAACAAGCATCTGAAACCCCCTCACACCTTTACAACGCCAGAATCGGTTTCTGAAACTTTCAAAATGCCAATCAGACAATCACACCACCTTCACACAGTAATTAGCCAGGTGTACGGAGAGGAGACAGAGTCGGGGTTTGAACTTGTCTCTTAAACTCTCTCACAGTTCACACAACTACTTCTCTCATTTTCTGGCACCCTCCTACTGTCTGCTGACCTGCCACTACTACATTCGATCTCAGTAGGTATACAAAGTTGTGTCCACACACAGCTACAATAAGCTTGTCCTCCTGCTGTTCCACATCAACGCCCTAGTGACGTATAGTGAATCTCAATGCCGACAGGCTATAGTGACACGGCATCACGTCAAATTGCACAAGGACACAAATTCACATCTACTCACGGCTTTGCACCGACTCGGTAAATCGCCCCATGTGGAAAATTCACTTCACATTCCCTGACACACTATCACCGTTTGTGTGTTTGGCCGTGATAAATCCATCACATTTGTCAGTTTTTGTGTCCAACTCAAAGGAAATTCGACAGGATCTCTTACCTTTCCAGCGTTAGTAGAGATGGTGCTGGCCATAACTCCCTCCAAGTAACTGCTGAGACTTACTCCTTTCACAGAGATGATAGCCTCCTGTGTCAGGATCGTTCTAGAGTTGAAAACAGTTTATGGGTTTAAAACGTATTCAAAAGGCCTAAATGCATCAGAAATAATTCAATAAATGAGTTCAATTTACTTCTCTTTATCTTCAGGGTGTGGTTTGTATGTTAACTTCTCATCCACAGACACCAGGTTTGTGAAAGTGATCTGTGGAGAAAATATCAAAAAGAGAGAAATGAATGAATGTTAGGATATAAAATGTCTTATATCACAGCTCCCAGTGAGAGCATGTGAATGCAGCATTATGAAAGGTTCAATGCTGAACTGTGAGCAACCTGTGGAACAAGCAAGACTTCATTCTACAGGTTTAGCATGCTTTAAAACACTAAGCTTTCATAGTTCAGACAAATGGAGGCCACAAAAAGTGGATCTGGAGAGGACACGGCTGTTTTTGGTTGATACATTCAAAACAGAGTATGTTTTCTAAACAATGGAAGGGTTTCATAATGAAATGTATGGTAAACAGTGGTTAAATATCATTTAATAGTGGATGATTAAATGGTCAAATCACAAACATCAAACTAAAAGAGAGGGTGTTGTGTCTGAAGTACTCACATTTGTGGACTTCAGCTCAAAAGTCTTCTCGTCAGGATCCACGATCGAGTGCTCCTGAACATACGTGTATGTTCGCGTGGCACCGATGATCTGAAGGCAAGGACAGAATTGATGACCAACTGAAATGAAAAGCTGAAACTGTATTTCTGCAGATGTCACTAAACCAATTGTTATGTGAGCAGCCTTTTTACCCTTTAAATGTTGCCTTTATTTATTGATTGATTTACTGTTTAATTCATTTATTGTTGCCCTTCTGTAGTTTGTCTACCCCAACACATACACAAAGCTTCGAGTCCTGTGTGAGATTAGTACATAATGAATAATCTATTGATTTTGGTTCACTTTACATGAATCTTCCATGTGGAAGCACTGGCTGCTAACATTACATTTACTTCTTGAGGCAGACTTCTGGGGACAAGAGGCTTCCTTCTGTAGAAGTTGAACCTAAAAATAATTTTAAGACCTGTATGAAAATTTAAAAAAGGAAAGACTGACATCTGTATGAATCTGATGTCCCACCCAGATTCTATACAGTTTGAGCTCTAACAATATGGATTTCTGTCAGTTATCAAGATAAAAGTTATTATATTGTTTTTCTTAGCATATAAGAACTACAGCTCCCATGAGGCCATGGAAGCTGCCCCTTTCAAAGAATGATTTACACTCATGCGTTTTAAGATTTAGACTCATAACTGTTAAAGGTTAAACAAAAGGTACAGAAGTTAACAGGCAGAGAGATATCTTCAAGATGCATCCAGTTTACAGGCATACATTGAGACTGGGGAGGGATTTCCTGTGACACAATCAGATTAAGGATTACGCTAATGTGCGATCAATCACTGGGACAGTCTGTGTCGGACTGCCCTTGGAATCGAAGGATGTCGTCACCGACTACGACCTCATCCTCAGACACATAGCAAAGGTCAGTGCTAGAGAACACCAGCTGATTGGCCAATATTTGCACAATCTGGAAATGACGGCGAGGCAGGATATTATCTCTCTCCGGCCTTATCGTGACTGACTTCAGACAGTCAAAGGAACAGGGGAAAAGTTCAAGTGACATGTTGCACAAATCCAGAGGCAGCCTCCGTCACCACTGTGTGACCCCTAGTTTTACTCGGAGTCGACAGAGATGGAAAGTGACATCACATGCTGTCAAGGGTTACATGTCAGCAATGATGGAAATGGCACAACGGTGTTCCGTACAACACGAGCCACAGCCATAAACTGGCCCGGGCCACAGTCAGCAACCACCTCTGCTGCTGCTACGCCTGGACCAAAATAGCCTTGTGGGGTTAAGGTCATGCTCAGTGGCTGGACAGCACTGATGTATCTCTGTTGAACAACTGACTCAGGCTATAATTGGATTATGGTCTGACTTTTTAAATGTTTTTCACCGTGTCTCACACTGCTTGGACATCAGGTCATGTGTTTCTCCATTCAGACTCACATGTGCACAGTGTGACCACAGCTGTTCAGCTACAAGGTTGCTGCAACAATTTCTGACATAGTTTGGATTTAGCACACTCACAGATTTTACTATAGATGGAAGACCCCACTCTGTGCTGAGCAGTCTTGTACTGTGGAGGCGTCCCTGCTTGTCAATGTCTCTGTCCAGAACGTCCACTCCGATCACACTGGGGTTCATGGGGTTGGGATACTTCTGCATAGCAGCTGTGGTCACAGTCTCCCAAGGATGGCTGTACAAGGAAAGCCAAGAACACACAAATATTCTTCCAACAGTGCAATAAAAAGTCATACAAATTCACACACTGTCTGACTGAGGAATCTATAATTATTTACAAGTTAAAGCAAACGTGAAAACAAAACACTATATAATATTGAAGTGAACTTTCATCATGAAAATACATCCACTTCTTGAACACAGTTCATGTAACCTTCAGCAGTAGAACATACCATTCTGAAGTATGACACATTCTTCAGAAGGAGAGGACACAAAGTCCTTTACCTGAGCATTTCCATTTCATAGTACATTGAACTCTTACTCCACTACATTTCAGAGGGCATTATGGTACTTTTTTTGCTCCATTATATTTATCTGACAGCTGTAGTTATTCCACAAATTCAAATCTTACATTTCACAACATATATAACCATCAAATAATGCATGGTGCATTGTGACAAACTATGTGAAACAATCTTACAGTATATAAAATAGTAAATAAATAAAATAGGCTCCAGTTTGACCAACTACAATTTGCAGTAATAATTCATTAATACAAAAAAAACATATAGGAGGCCTTTTTTATGCACTTACTTGATACTCAAGTACACTTTGCAAGAAATACTGACTTTTGGGCCATTTTAATGCAGGACTCTCCCTTATGATTGAGTATCAGTGTGATATTTGCTACTTTTACTACTCCATCACTCCTTATGTGACCTTATTAACAACCGAACCAAGAAGAGGCCACCAACATTCTGTTAAAGTTAAGTGATGTAAAAAAAAAATAGAGCTATTTCATTTAGCCTGGTCACAGTCCGCTGAATGGCTTCTATTTTTTTTTTCTCAGAGATGCAACTATAGTGAACGAAAAATGTCATTCACTGTCACTGTCAGAGTAATTCTAATGTTGGGAACGCGCCAAAAGCGCGTTCTTTCTTGTGCAGAAATGCTAGTTATACAAAGTGGTGGATGGTTGCCATGGAAACACGTGAACGCGCAGCGTAATTCAGTGACGAAAGCAGGCACGGTAAAAATGTAGGTGAAAGGTGGCGCTGGTCCTCCTTGACCGGCTTATTATGCAATTTGACAGCTTTTTTCACCAATGACAATGGGGCAGTCATGAACTCACCTTTGTTACCTTTCGGAGTTCATTTAAAAAAATAATCTACGTATGTTTTTGGTGTTTGTGGGTGCTTTCATTCAGTGCGGCAACAATTAAAATTAAAGGCTGCGACTGGCGTTACACCGAGGCAACTGGCTATATAACATCACTAGCCTCTACTACTAGCATACGAGCTAGTAGCATTCAATTGAAGTGTTAGCAACTTTTATGGCTAACGTTGTCTGTCGTGAGCCATGCGTGTATTGTTAACCAGATTAAATTAGAAGCCAGCTGGTTGTTACTTAACTGGCTGACCTAGAAAGTGAACCTCTGATCACCTCTAAACACGACGCAGGATTAAAATAGCTTTCTGTAGCTAAACGGCTACTTACTTGAATATATGTTCTGATGTCCAGATCTTCATGATTTATTGAAGGATGACGGTGATGTCGAGGAGGAAAGGATTAGCCGGTAGGGAGCCACAGTCTCACTGATTTAAAGCGGCGGACCACGTTGAAAGTCGATCGCAAGTCCCCGCCCACTGTACCAGAAAAGTCACATGAGTAGCATTAGTGACGCACTTCCGCTTGTCAGTAAATGCCGCATGGCTCCACTGGAGAAAGCCGAGTTATAATTTGATTTGTTAAACAACATCGGCATAATTGAAGATATCATATGAATGTAGAACCATCTGGTTGCCTTCAGTGTATTTGGACCTACAATAAGGGATACCAGCCATTTAAACTTCGATGTAGCACGTTTGACAGTTCTACCCTGCAACCTTGGAAGAATGAGAGGAAGTGGGCTGTTGGCGCAGGATCATGTCAAATCTTCTAAAATACTGTATGTCCCTCTGGTCTATTTACTTTAACACCAGCCAGAGGAGAGCAGGGCCACAGGTTTTATGGCCCAAGTAGGAGAAGCCAGCTTTAATGATTATCAGATTTTGCAGGACATGTCATGACCCTCTGAATCTGAATGGCCTTGAGATGATTAACCATAGGAAAGCAGAAAAAAATAAGAAAATAATGTTATTTTTTTATTTTTTTTGTCAGATTTACTGATTTTGATCATTTTTCATTATTTGATCGAGAGGTTGAACTGGTCACAATCAAAAGATAAATATGTTAAGGGGTTTAAGCATTGATTTTTATCCCGCTCAGCAATAATAAAAATGATGACATATCTCACAAACTATACTTTCTAGCTTCAATAAACTTTACACTTTTATTAACCATGATAAGTAGTTGTGCCTTTTGATATTTTTAATTTTCTACAAATTTTATGATTTGTTGTTTCCATGGAAACATGATTTTTAAGGTGAATCTGAAGGGTGGTCATCTTGTCTGGTGCATATCTGCCAAGCTATGCATAAGGCTTCACCAACCTTTGCACATAAATTATCCATGCTAAGTAGTTGTGTCTTTTAATATTAGATTATTATAGAAATCCTATTTTTTGAGTTTTCCATGGAAAGATGATTTTAAGGCAACTCTGAAAATTGGTCATCTTCTCAATAGCATATATCCAAAACAATAAACACTACTCTATGCTCAGCAAAAGAATGGACGTTATGTCATATAGAGATGAATTAGTTGTACGATGTTGTAGGGGATGTAGGGGGAAACTGTTCTGCTGGCTTCTTGACCTCACTGCCACCTTGCAACTTAAAGCAGATTGGCCTCTTTGAGGTAATACTGCATCTGTCACCATAACCTATATTCACATGTGGGTTACATGCTGTGCCATCTCTTATCCCTGTAAATTACTCTAGTTGACTGAAGTGCATGGGCATCTCCAAAGTGACGTGTGCTTATCTCAGATTGCAGACACTCTGGCCAAGTTATGTGTAATCTCTATGTCCCAGACTTGTAACAGCAGAAGGAAGCTGTGTGACAGCACTGAGCGGTATCACTATCACGGTGCTGTCAGAGTGTTGTCCATCACTGCAGCTGAGTTTAGTTTTAGTATAGTACTGAAGTATTTTGGTACTGTCAGTGTTGTAACGAAACTGAAACTCATTGGTTTTACTGCCTTTAATTACCATCCTAACTTAGATACAAAACACTCAATGCAACATTTATTGTAGGTCTGAAAAAGATATTTCAAAAAAAATGTGAACATCACAATTTAATTCTTACAGCTCATATTATATAAAGCTGGCATAACATAACATTTTTAATTATGTACATGCACGATTCCCATGATTTAAAAAAAATATTTACTATAAAAGATAAACAAATATACAAGCTTACAAAGCATATGAAGAATACATGAAAGACAATAAGCACTAATGATTAAATGTAACATGACCTTTTGTCAAATAAAAGCTAACAAATCAACCACAAGCATAAATTAAACTACAAAATAGGAGTTCTTTTTCATACCAACATTCCAATATTGTTTTCCACATCCTTGCAACAAGCTGTCAACTTACACTTTCCAACTTACCACGCTTTTAACTCAATGTCATCTACTCATCTACAGTGTCTTTCGCTTCTATCACTGTCTCCAGTTTAACTTCAACCTGAGATGGAACCTTTGTTGTTGCTGATGATGAGGGGCCCTCTTCTTCCTCCTCTTCCTCTGCTTCCCAATCAAGATCTGCAGTTGCTTCTTGGTACTGTTGGTACTCCGACACCAGGTCGTTGAGGTTGCTCTCTGCTTCAGTGAACTCCATTTCATCCATACCTTCCCCTGTATACCAGTGGAGAAAAGCCTTTCGCCTGAACATCACAGAAAACTGCTCACCCACGCGGTGGAATATCTCTTGAATGGCCGTGTTATTGCCGATGAAGGTGGAGGCCATTTTGAGGCCTCGGGGTGGGATATCACAAACAGCAACCTTGACATTATGGGGGATCCAGTCCACAAAGTTGTTGCTGTTCTTCTGCTGCATTTTAAGCATCTGTTCGTCTACTTCTTTGGTAGACATTCGGCCACGGAACATGCCAGCAACCGTGAGGTAGCGCCCACGCCTTGGGTCACACGCCGTCATCATGTTGCGGGCATCAAACATTTGCTGGGTAAGCTCAGGCACTGTGAGGGCTTGATACTGTTGGCTGCCACGGGCCGTCAGGGGGGCAATGCTTGGAATGAAGAAGTGGAGGCGAGGGAAAGGCACCATGTTGACAGCCAGCTTCCTCAGGTCTGCGTTGAGCTGTCCAGGGAATCTCAGCGAGGTCGTGACCCCGCTCATGGTCATGCAGACCAAGTGGTTGAGGTCCCCATAAGTCGGCGTGGTTAGTTTCAGCGTGCGAAAACATATGTCGTAGAGGGCCTCGTTGTCGATGCAGAAGGTCTCATCTGTGCTCTCCAGGAGTTGGTGGACTGACAGGGTGGCGTTGTAGGGCTCCACCACCGTGTCAGAGACTTTAGGGGAGGGCATGATGCTAAAGGTGTTCATGATGCGGTCGGGGTACTCCTCTCGGATCTTGTTGATGATGAGTGTTCCCATGCCAGAGCCAGTGCCACCCCCCAGCGAGTGAACCAGCTGGAAGCCCTGCAGGCAATCACAGCTTTCACTCTCGTTCCTCACCCTGTCCATCACCTGCTCCACCAGCTCCGCTCCTTCTGTGTAGTGGCCCTTCGCCCAGTTATTCCCAGCTCCTGAGTTCCCTGTAACGCAAAAAAATAAAAGTGCGTGGGGTAATCTAATTCTATTTTATATATTATAAAATATATTATTACGTTCTGTACATGTTCTTCTGCTTGTTAAATGTTGGGCTTCTATCTTTCCTCTTCCACATAATTATAAAAAAAATGTTGCCATACAAAAGCAGGACAGTCTTAGCAAGGATTCCAAGTATGGCTCTTTTGTTAGTTGTCTCACCATGGATGAAGTTGTCTGGCCTAAAAAGAGCTCCGATGCGGCTTCCTCTTATACTGTCCATTGTACCAGGCTCCAAGTCAACAAGGAGGGCCCTTGGGACATATTTACCACCTGCAAATAGAATGTATCACTAAAATAGCCACATATGGGCATCATGAACTTGAATACGTCCTCATTATGTGTCCAAGTATAAGAACAGATGTATAAAAAGAACAATCGGATAATTAGCACATGATCATAAGTACATATGATCACAAAATCAACTGAATCAGAAAGAAAAATTGCAGCTGGTAAATGAACAATGTAGTTCACATGCAGTGACCTCTCTTTTACCGTATGCCTCATTGAAGTAGACGTTGATCCTCTCCAGTTGGAGGTCGCTATCTCCCTCATAGATGCCTGTGGCATTAATCCCATGTTCTTCACTGATCACCTCCCAAAACTAGACAAAAACAACGTTAATCATTGGAATATTGACAGTTCTCAGGGTGTTTACCAAAAGATACATGCTGGTTGTTTATTTCATCTCGTTAAACAGTTTAGCTGCTTAAAGAAATGAAAGAAATCCCCATAATATTAATGCACAGACAATATTTTCATCAAACGATATACTCGTTCTCTGTTTGACACCTTTTACCTTGAGGTCCTGATATGGTTGCTTTCTTAGGAGAAATCAGTGATTTTTTATTGCATTTGGAGTATATATTTTTTTGTTTACATGTGCTTCTTCAGTCTCTGTGTTATACCCAATCTATGCTCACACTCACATGTTAAAATGCGTCTCTGCCTATTACTGTCTGAGTTGAAACACAGAAGTGAGCATGTGGCATCTCCTGATCTTGTTCTGACCACGTTAAATATCTGAAGTAACTGCTTGATTTTCAGACTGCGACGTTCCCCAATTTTGAAAAAAGTACTGTATTGTGAATTTAGGCTGTATTATCTTGTAGTTTCCCTCTTGTTTTGTGTTAGCCATGATAAAAATGTCCCACCCATGCCAGTCTCGCTTCGCCCCTTATCTTTTCCCTGACTGCTTGACAGGGAACACCCCATGTCACTCACAACTGTTGGTAGCAAAATTCAAAAGAACAGCACATTTCAAAATATGCAACATTATTTAAATAAAGTAAAATCAAATAAGTGCTTTTTTCAACCCATGTAATCAAATGTCACTTAAATATTCAGGTTAAAGCTTTTTCTCCATTTGTCTCATTTAAACACAATAATTTGTACATTTTCTCAAAAACAGTGACTGAAGCCTTTATTTCAACAGAAGAGATTTTTCTCAAAATGAGGGAAGTGGTTTAGGTTTGGGCTGTGATGACAGAACATTATATGAGTCTCGACATTTTCAACAAAATCAGGCCTAATACACATTATACCTATATTATAAAGTAGAAACATGATTTTATTTTATTACCTTTGAGCCGATCTGGTTGCCACATTGTCCAATTTGCAGATGTACAATTTCACGCATGATGATCAGGCTACAGTACACAGAGCAGCTGAGCGTCTCCGATAGCTCTCAGTCTTCTAGCCAGTCTTTTATACAGCACCAGAAGTGATGTCATCAGTGATTTCAGGAAGCCACCCCAGTTAATAATATGTGAGGCGGACCCCACACAATGTGAAAACTCTGAGGAGAATGATAAATAAAAAAAGTCTGAATTTATTTTTATAAGCAGTATACATGCATATACTTCAGGAAGATTAGGTGGACCTACTATGTTTTCCAATATGCATCCTTATGTTTTGTCATACATCTCTATTTTTCACTTTGTTTGTACATATTTCATGTAGATAATTTAAAATAATTATTTAACTGCATTAAGAAGAAAATGTTAATAATAGAAAATTTATAAAGTAATTTATATTGAGTAAAATCCAAACTTTTTTAAACAACTAAAACAGAAATTCATAACATCGCTATGTTAATATATATTAACTGAATGTATTATTAATTGTTGAAGATGACAATTGGTGTTGGTCAGTTGGTGCAATGATGCCCAACAAAACAATGTTGGTATTTTGACTCTATATGGCTAAAACATATCTGTGAGCTGAATCACCAACCAAAAACAGGAAGGAAGTTTAGAGAGGATGAATTAAAGTACAGTAATGTGTTTCTCTGGTGAGTGTCTGATAACTCCCATTTGATTAAAGGTCCAGCGTGTTGGATTTATTGGGGTTGAGCGGCATAATATTCACGATTATGTTTTCCTTAGTGTATAATCTCCTGACAGTAAGAATTGTGTTTTTGTTCCCTTAGAATGAGCTTTATGTATCTGATATATAATTGATATTATATTTGCACAAACTGAATAAAAATTGGACTTTTTTGTCTAGAAGTAGGTGAAAATAATTATTTTAGCCGCTTAGCTCCATTCAGTCCCAATCATTTAGGACTCTTTTGTGATGCCCTCTCCGTGAATTGCAGCCGATTCTAGTTCAATGGAGTTAATAGGGAGTGAACAGACTGCTTGTTGAGTGGTTGTGACAGAGTCCACCATGCTGCACTGCAATGTTTCTACAGTAGCCCATAAAGGACAAACTACTGTATATTGTAGAGAGGGTATTTCACAATTTTAGTGGCCACCAAGGGGGATGGGAGAGACGAGGGGTGTTCAGTTGGTTGCAGTTTGCAACCACACCACTAGAAGGCACTAAATATTACACACTGGACCTTTAACTACATTATATGATTATATACAACACACAAGTGCAAAATATAAAACATGTTCCCATGTCTGACGGGAAGGAAATGAGTTTTCAGTCAGAAAACATGCTGAAATATTTTTTAAAGATTAATATTAAAAGTAGGTACCTTTACTCTGCAGAATTTTGAAAACACAATGTTCTCAAAGTTCCTTCCTCTAAGGGCCCAACTGTTAAAAGAAATAGTTTCACATTCTCAGAGATTTAGTTAGTAGGTGTAATGATAGTGGAGTAAAATGTGCAGCAGGGAGGAGCTGATGTCTGAGAGATGCTACCATCTAGAGGGCTGTCACGGACAAAACATGATGTTGTTGGAGCAGTTATTGATTTATAAATTAGCAAGTTGATTTAACCTTTACATTTTAGCATCTTCTCATGTCCGGATTTAACTGGAATTCATACTCCAGCCCATTTTTTTCCTCAAAAGTGCAACATGCAAATAAAGTGACTAATAAGCTTTATCTGAATGTCACATTTATGCTCCGGCATTTGTGGCTCAAATTATTATATTTTAGATCAAGTAATAACATTGAGAATATAAATTATCAGAATGATTTGAAAATTGAGAATTAAGGCAAATTTTTAAGCAGCGTTGTTGTTCTTAGACTCTCTGTAATATGTGTTTTTCATGAAAGGTATTTTGACATGTCACTGTATAAAGCACAGAGTAACCGAGTACATTTATTTTGGTTTTTGGTTTCTGTATCAATGTATATGTGTCTACCTCTGTCTTTGTCATACTGTTGTACATGGGCTGCTGGATTAAAAACCATAAAGCACATATGTAAAAAATGAAATTCACAATGGCTGAATTCAATTTAGTTTCTTTAGGTTTCAGGGTCCTGGTATTGTGCAGGCTCAGTGTCATAGTTTACTGAGCTGCTGTAATAGTAGAGCCATTGTTAATGTGATTAACTCTTGACAGTTTAACTAAGAAGTAGTAGGAAACTACTATAAAAAGTTATAGAAATATTTTTTCAGTTTTTAAAATGCCACATGGTTAGGTTAAGGTTAGGGAAAGGTCCTAATTTCTGTATGTAAATTAAAATCAGACATGTGATCTCTATATGGGCACTAATTTTCAATCTTTATCTCATGCTGACTATCACAAAAAAATTTGTGCCCATGCACATGAATCCTATTGATTAAATTTTGTCATTATTTCACAATCTGCTGTGATACTGCGTTGTGACATTAGAGAAACCCAGATGAGTTCATTCAGATGGGGATCCACAAACTGAATGATAGTCTCCTTATCAGCATATGTGTAATCTATCAAACAACTTAATATCATAAATTCATAAACCAGTGTAATGCTGTACCTGATGAAGTATTACTATACAATACTATCCGATAAAGCTCAACATGGTGATAGAGAAAAAGGTCTCTGTTACTCAAAAATAAATGCCACATCTACTTAAATACTGGTCATTTGTTAAGTTTCAAATGCTTTTTTGTTTTTTTTCACCAACCTCTTTGAATAAGTAAGAAGCAAAGGCACAAAGGTTCAGTGTTAACAGGTGGAAGAAAATGTACCAATACTACAAATTAAATGACTTCAAGTAAAATGACATGCGTTTCAAATCCCGCTGAAGTAACATTACAGAATTATCATCATCAAAATGCACCTGAAGTATCAAAAGTACAGCATTTTTACAGCATTTTACTGTCGCGGAAGTTTGAGGTTGAGCTAGTTTTGATGTACTTTATAAACTGTAAGCTTTAGTCCAGTGGTTTCTAACCTACAGCCATAACATTAATGTGAAAATTAATATGATTAATAAGGACAGAGAGGGGCGGCAAGGCAGCACAATGGGTAGCTTAAAAAAATAAAGCCATACTTAATAAGTACGGCTTCACTTAATGTAAAGGAACACTCATTTTGCATATTGCAAGTAGTTTTAATGAGTATTTTATCAATTCTGTTTTGGAATTAGGGCCACTAAGACGTTTGTCCAAGAAAATACAAAAAGCTTTTGCAGTATGAATCATTATTTCTTTCCAAGTGTTTTCTTTATGTCTGAATAAAGCTCCTCTGTCTAATAAGTATCCGTCAAACTCAACAGTATCTTTATCTTGAGTGTTGATTTTCAACATTTGTTAAAAGCCGTTGCTTGTTTCTGTTGCATTTTTTTGCATTTCATGTGAGAAAAAAATCTATTAGCAAAGTGGAATGTTAGTAACTCATTTAGATGGTGATGTGTCACATTCGTTACACTAAGGCTCCCTTTAGCCAGTTAGAATTGGTAGTAATTCATTAACAAATGGTGAGATCTGGGATTTCACAGGTTAAAAAATACAGCAGTAGCTCGATATTGGCAAATTGTGAGCCAGCATCGATTGCTGAAAACTGTTATAAGCTGTTTAAAATTGTTGATTTATTAAGTGTTTACAAACATGAACCATAGATATCAAAGTGCGCATTATTTTTCAATCATTATATCATTTTTGATAAACTTTATTATGATGCAGTTTGCATAAGTGTACCAAAAGCACATTCTTTTCAAAATGATAAGTTTATGCCTTTTCTAATATGTCTAGATATCTTATTCTCCACCACCACGAACAAAGTGAGGAGGGGATATAGAAATGGGTTCCATCTGTCCATCACGTTTCATTTCCAGAGCATAACCCAAAACCCATGGTTACACGTTGAACTTGGGCTCGTTCTGATGTTGGTTTGGCTTCCAGAGCACATCTCAAATACTATTCAGTATTTTTTCACAAAATATTCTAAATACAACATCAAAGTAAAGAAGTGGTTCTTTGTGCTATTTGGTAACTTATGTTGTTGGTTTGTTTTTTTGTTGTATTTTTCATTCCCATGGTTACAAATTGAATTTAGGCTCATTCAGTGAGTGGGATTTGTCCCAGATGAGGGTTTCTGGGGTATAAATCAAAACTGTTCAACATTTTTCACAACATTTTATGTACACACCTCCCATGTACTTAAGACGTGTACAGAAAAAATTGTGCACATCATCTGAGACAGATCCCTCTAACAGAATGAGCCTCAATTCAACCATGTTACCATGGAAATGACCCCCCCCACAAAAGACTAAAGAACCCTAATGGTAATGGTCGCATGGTTACCAGTAATCTATAACCATAACACCAGACCATTATCAGAAAATGTAACATATAAATGAGATGATGTCATGAAGATGTCATCATCACAATGCGGTCGGAACATGAAAGCCAGATCAGCCCTACATGATGATGGTGACATCATCATGACATCATAATTCAGTCGGAACAACAAAGCCAGATCAGCCCTACATGATGATGGTGACATCATGACATCATAATTCAGTCGGAACATCAAAGCCAGATCAGCCCTGAAAAGCAGGGTGTTGTAGTTTTTCTCTCTCTCTAGATACCAGAAGAAAACACAGGAACTAAGATGTCAACTCCAGACGAACAAAACAGCTACAGCTCCATGGAATATCTGACTCAGGTAAGCACTCTCTGTTGTATGAACTGAGACAGAGTCAGCACGTTTCATTACTTGTCTCTGAGACATAGAGACTGAATCAATCCAAATTAATCTATTTCCAAATCCAGAGCTATACCGAAGAGGAGGATTCCACATCTGAGGAAAGGGTGATTTCTAGGAACCCTCAGCATCCATTTCTAACAAAGAATTACTTGATGGATAACATTGACCCAGAAGTCTAGTAAGTGTTTGTGTCTCTGGTAGTAGACATCACCTTAGTTTGGAAGAACTGTGGTGGTTTTATTGACTGATTGACTGATTCACTAACTGATTATCATTCTTGATCCAGTTTGGCCACCTTTGCAGATTTCAGTGACGAGTCTTGGAAAGCTATTGGAAACCTGCCTCCCTTCTCTGACGACGATGTCCGGACATTTGAAGATATCACATCTTCTGAAGGGACAGAAGACGTGACAGAAGATATGATAGAAGATGTGACAGAAGATGTCACATCTTCTGAAGGGACAGAACCACCTACTGAACCAGCCTCCACTAATTGGCCACGAAAGATACGTCACAGGATTCGTAGAGGAATCAAACGAATCGCAACCTTTTTTGGTTGCTGCTGGCGTCCCAGGACCAATTCTTTTAATAGTTCTCTTTAACTTTGTGTAGTCACTTTTACAGAGACTTAAAAGAGACTTTTTATGCCCCCCATGGTGAAGCCATAGCAGGTTTAAGTTAAGATGACTGGTATTTCTAAAAAAAATCATGCAACCA
Organism: Chaunax sp. Z400; assembly: GCA_037577475.1. Lineage (NCBI taxonomy): Eukaryota > Metazoa > Chordata > Actinopteri > Lophiiformes > Chaunacidae > Chaunax > Chaunax sp. Z400. Next base: position 22,717,554 of record CM075185.1, read on the forward strand.
AAAAAAAAACAAAAGAGAAAAGTTCAGAGAAAAGTCATTAAAACAAAATGTGTTTCACATCATTGCAATAAAAGACTCACTGTGGATGAAAGCCAAGCACTTTACTAAATCTTCCACAATTACACCCCTGTCATGTTCATTAATGTGTTGTCCCTGATTAATACAGTAGATTCAGGGTGACAGAGCATTCTAGCTCATTGCTTATCTCTTAACAACAGGGAGCTACACAGAGTGGAAATAAGCCACTTCACTAAAGGAGGCTCATTAATTGTTAACACAGTTGTAGAAACACTAGATGAGAGAAAACAGTCAAAAGTTGGAAATGAAGCTGACCTTTATGGAACACCTCCTCAGCCAGTGCTGCTGTGATGCCGCTGATCTCCTGAAACAGACAAATAGTTTGTTAAAAGCAGGAGTTAAATAATCTTATTTCCACCTCTTTCACTGCAGATGGCCAATGGTGCCTTTCTTTACCCTCTGCTTTGTCAAGTTAACTTCATTCAAGATTCTCTGTTTAAAATCATTATGGCTGGATAGCATCATGTTAGCCTGGATTATTTAAACAACATCTGAGGAACAGGGTTCAGCAAGACACCCCACCTCAGGCTGTTCACATTACTGTTTCCATCACAGTAACATTATATAGTAGTTGTTCAACTGCAGCATTAATGCAGCAGAATAATAAACAACAATAAAACTGTTTCCAGTGATCATTGAGACTCATATGTGACAGTCATATGTTGCTCAAATGTTGATGTCACTTGAGAACATTTTTCAGTCGGCTGGTGTCTGAGTTCTGACGACTCAGACAACACTAGTCTGTTGTTGTACAAACAAAATCCTATGACCAGTCATCAAAGCACTGAACTGCTACTAAAACTAAATGTAAAATTTTTTATATAAATAAAAATGATCGTCATTTATTTGGCAGAAAAGCAAAACCTCTTTTATTGTACACACTACATTTTATCCAAGAAAATACCAAACAGCAAAATTCAAATTAAAAGGTTGTGTCAGGCATTTAGCAAGATACCAGACATTTACACATTTATTTACAGACAAATGTTTACAAATTAATCCCCCAGTTATTTTTTCATTAGTCATCTGAGTTGTTTCATCTATCAAATGTCTGAAAACAGTGATCAAGGACACATTAGTGCTTAGATAACGTGGCCACATATCACTCAGGCCACCTCTGAATGTGTTCAGATCTAATCATCTCAAATGTGTCCTCAATACATCCTGGGTACATTCACACTGCTTATAGCAGTCTACCTGTGATTGGATCACTCGGGGCGCATGCTAATACCAGCTATGAACTGGGCCTTCCATTTTCAGCATGAAGATCATCCCTGTGCACAAAGCCAGGTCCATGAAGAAATGTTTTTCCTAGTTGGTGGTGAAAGACCTTAACTGGCCTGCACAGAGCCCTGACCTCAAACACATCGTGCACCTTTGGGATAAGCTGTGAGTCATACCTCATCACCCAACATCAGTGTTGGACCTCGCTGTTTCTCTTGTAGGTGAATGGGTACAAAATACCTGCAAGCAGGTAGTGGAAAGACTAATCTCAGAGGGCTCTTACCATTACCATTACTATTATTTGAAATACCTACTGACCCTCTACACCAGTGGTTCCCAAACTGTTTTTCTGGGGACCCACATGTTTAAAATGACAAACCATCGCGACCCAAATCACAATAGGCCTTATCTATAAATTGCAAGATTAACAATTTGTGCATAAATGGACATTTCTGACCATTTTTACTGCCATCTGCATCATCATATTATCTTGAATAGGTGAACCAGCCATGTCAGAGTGATATACATTTAAATTACAACTACATTGTATGCTTATTGAAAATATGTACTGTACATATTTTAAATAATTTCTAGATACAATCGAATAAGTGCATTTAGGAGGGGTGTGGTATCTCATTGTTTTTATCTGCTCTTATCAAAATATAAACATTTTAAATAGGCTACTTTATAAATGAGAAGATGCATTGAGTCTGAGCAAACAGCCACTCATGTTCATGTTCATATGTTCATATTTTCATTTGAGAACTTACATGTATCTTAAATTAAACACATCAGTTAAACAACACACCTTTTAACTACTTTATATGAGACAAATTAAGTGCATTTTGGCATAATTAACAGACTCATATTTCCCTCTCATCATTAAATCAAACAGAATATTGCTTGTTCTTTGCGTTCCAGTCAGGTGTACAAGAGGAGAGCCGCAACACACATATCAGGTGTAGCATTTAGTCTATGGGCAATAGCTAAGCTAACATTACCTGCAGCAGTCTGGTCCTTAGCTGGGTCTTGTCTCTGGTCTCTAGCTATGCCTTTCTTTTTTATTAGCCAGGCATCCATGTTTGTGTGACCACCTGCAAAATCTGTTCATTACTTTGGTGGAAACTAATTAGGTAAGAATTCTGCAGAAATTCAGTTTTCCATGTTTTCAACTTGTTAAATATAAAATGCTAAGATTTGAAAATGTAATTTTATATTCAGATGTGCATTTGGTGCACAAGATAATCCATAATGCTTCTTCTCCACCTTTGAAGAGCTTTGTTCGGTTCTGCTCTGAGCAAATGAGCAGAGCTTCAAGGTCTTCTTCAAGTGGAGATTGTAGCATCCAAAAATGTAGCTCCCCCCTCGCACAATCGGCTTTTTCACATAGTGCAATTAAAGAATGGCATAAGCTCCCCATCAATTTGAAAATCTGCTCTGACTTCCATATTTTCTCATGTGAGGTTAAGAAATGGATTTTAAGTCATCAGTCTTGTCAGCATTAATTTTACATGTTGACAACTTGTTTTTACATTTTATAATGTATGAGTGTATTTTTTTTAGAGCTTGTGCTATGTTTCTCTTATGCAATGTGTATAGTTCATAGTGTATAGTTTGTTTGTGTACGTTATTTCTTGTTCACTTGCCCAGGGACTGCACATTGAAATTAGCTAGTGGCTAAATCTGGTGCAAAACAGCTTTTCTCTTCTTTGAGACTAAATACAGATATATATATATCTATATATATATCTATATTTATAGATATATATATAGATAGATAGATATAATATAAACAAACTCAATAAACTAATGCTGTGTCCCAAATCACAAACTTCCATACTCAAAGTGGCCAGTTAGAATGTATAAGTGCGTTCACACCACTAAGTTTGCCACAATGCAGTATACTGTAAGTTCCCTGTAGGCACACTCAAAAAGACCCATGAATTGAGTGTGCAACAAGGGTCACTTCTCACCCTCAATGATCGCCATCTTTGCAAGGTAGCATGAAGGGGAGGGGCTTACAAGACTTATCAAGTTTGCCAAGTGGATGTCTTCAGGCCAGGACTCTGATCCAGCATGGGAAGTTTGGTAAAGATTTGACCATGTACAGCAAAGTTATAACAACTTCCTGTTTGATGGTGTATTATCGAACTCTCCGCTCCTCCATGGCCATACTTTTCAAGTTCTAAGAAAACCTTTGATCAGTCGATCGTGGGTGCACTCTGTAGAAGGAGTATAACTTAAACTCAAACATCTGAAAATGGTGAAAAATATGTCTAATTTGCACAAAATGACCGACCTTTTGTTGGGTTTATGTCATGGCTCTAAGTGACTTTTTTGTACATTTTGATATTACACACACATCTACAAGATGTTATACTTCTAGGTGAAACACACAACCTGGGCTGCTTCTTTTTCTTTTTCTTAGGGGGCGCTCTGGAGTCATTTTGCCAGGCCCAGTCCTGTAACCCATGCAAGATCATGACGTTTACTACCTCTGAGGACTGTGCCAGTTTTGCTGAGTTTCGGAGCACCCCTGGCCTCACAACACCAACTTCCTGTTTCATGGAGAAACATCGAAATTTGTCGCAGCCGTATGCTTGACTGAAAGAACTTTGACTATAGGAGCAACGTTACCTTCATACCAAGTCAACTGGAGTAGCAGAGTAGGGCGGGTCATGATGTCACCGTAGTAGAATTCGTAAAAACAAAAATCCTGTATACATACCATCTTCTAGATAATCCTCAAATTCGTTTTTCCCTTAACCATACTTAACTAAAAATAGCTGTAATCTAGTTTCCTATTCAAGGGCCAAAGATGTGGATTCACGTCACATGACTTGAACCAGATTTAGACTCAAGTCATGAATATTACTCTAAACTTGACTTGATAAAATCAAAAAGACTCGCAACCCACCTTGAACACCAGAAACCTTTGACATGGAATGATGTGGCATCCTCCCTAAGAAAGCATTTATGTTATAAACCACGATTGCTGCATTCTTATCTAACAAAAAAAGTCTGGATCTCAGATCTAAACTATATGTATTTTTTAACTTTCGTTAGAAATGTTGAGAGTTGGAGAAAATTGTCTGGTGTCTGGTAAACTGGGATTCCAAACCAGATTCAGATTTGATCAAATGCTGTTGAATCCTCATCAGAGAAATAATACACCAAATCACACTCTAATAATGTTGCTTTTAAATTAATAAAAGGTTCAAAGGAATAAAATTAAATTAAAGCCGTCGTTGTTTCAGCAAATGTACAATGTTAACTGTTTAAAATTTGACATGAAAATATGGAAACACAAAGTTTAAGACTTGGACTTGACACAGACCTGAATGGTTCTGAGTCTCATTGTGAGTAACAACATGACTCTCACCTCTGACAAGTCCTAAATGGAAAAACTTGAGTGACAAGGTGTGGTGAACAAAGTATCTTTCACTTTTTTCTATCATTCGTATTATTTCTATTAAACGTGTCTGGTGGAATTAGCTGTTTTATCACTTCTTTTATATGTTTTCAGTGTTATTGACTTGTACCTTTTGGGTGGATAGGTTGATATTCATTTTGCTTCAAAGAGGGCGCCTCTCCCCTTTTGTACCTCTGCTTCATGACGCTCCGGGCAATCATGTGATCCAACCCTGCTTAAATCCAGAATGCGTCAAGCGGCAGCAAAGAGGAAACAAGAAGTGGTTTAAAATTCATTTCAAACTAAAAGCAAAACATTCCTTTCGCTTTGAGGGGAGCGTAAAATCTTTATTTGTGCATTTATTTAGTTAGCGTTCTATTTATTTGATTTGATTTGAAGTATAAGTATGCATCACGTTATTGAATGATTGTTATTTTTAATGACTGATTTGTATTTTACATTTTAAGTGTGATTCTAAAATACATACATACATTCTAAAAACTGAAAACATAACAATAATGATATAGCAGATATTGGATGAAAACCAAATAGCCTCTGCCAGGATACTTTAAGTAGGCAGTGGATGGACCTTGCAGCAGGACAATGATCCGAAGCACACCTCGAAATCAACCCAAAAATGATTCAGAGATCACGAAATAAAGTCACCTGACCTAAACCCCATAGAACATCTGTGGGATGTGCTGAGGAGGAGACCTCAGAATCTGAAGGAGTTGGAGAGTTTCTGTTACAGAGGGAGACTCAGGGCTGTTATTGTGGCAAAAGGGGGCTGCACAAAATATTAAATTCAGTGGTGCCAGTAATGGTTACACACATGTTTTGGGTATTTTTTTGTTCTATATTAAGAATGTAATGTTTTTTGTTTCCTTTTTAAAAAAAATTACAGTACTTGAGTTAAAGATTAGATTTGAATTAAAGATCATGGCTATAGACAATAAAGACATTTTTGCATCTCATTTTACCAATAATATATATATATATATATATTATTGGTATATATATATATGTGTGTGTGTGTGTCTGTTTAATGATATTTTATGAGCATTAAAGTCATAGTTATAGTATAGTTAATAATAATAGTAATTTAAATCGGTAAATTTTCTATTTATGGTTATTTTAGGCTTATTGTTAAGTAGCTGTAAAGGTACTTCTAAAGTCTTTAGTTTTGAATAAAAGTTAAGATTTTAAGATTGTTTCTTTGTCTTTATCATTTCTCTTCCTATTTGCATACACACAACTACCATACACACAAACTTACTTTTCAACAAAGGAATCTAAATGTATTATCTAAATGTATTGAAATTTACTCAGTATCTGTTACTTAAACTTATCTGTAATTCTTTCATTTTGTTGTTGTTGTTTCTCTCCTTTGCATTGTCATTTCTCATATGTATATATTCCTATTAATCACTTGTCTTGCATCATTAAACACAAGCAGGGATTTGAAGGCAGGACTTAAACTTGTAAATGAGTTGTACATTGTTGTATTAGTTTAACTGTAATAAAGGATTGAGGTAGGATACCTCTACTTTTTTTGATTAATATCACTGCATATATTGCTCATATATTTAAAACTTTATATTGTAAACATTTGCTCATTCCTCTGTCATATTTTGTAATACATCCTCTTTTTTTCAAATACTGTACAGCTCTTTTCAATTTAAGAACATACATTTATTACTTTAATTTTAGTATATTTTTATTGAAAACATGTCTACATTGTATTATAATTCTTTACATTCATAGTAATTCTTTTTTCTTCTCTCTTACTGTGGTAATTGTCATGTATCAATATTCCAAGGCAAATTCCCTCTTTGTGAAAACTCACAATACACCTGATTCTCATTTCATGAAAAAAATATTACATCTTAAAATATTAACCACATTTTGACAATGTTGTGGGTTTTTTCCAACACAGATATTATGTATACTATAAACGTATACATCAATGATATAGCAAAAATATATCAATATCACGATATCAGACTAGGTATTGTCATAGATTTTGGATCTCATTATGTGACTAGAGTTGTCTTTTCCTCGTTGTAAAAGCTGTATTACAATAAAATTCTGACATTTTCTAATGTCACCAGACCTTTCTAGCTGTTCTAATTTTTGTCTTTACCCACTTCAGGCCAATTTATGCTCAACGTTTAAGACGTTTGCCACTTTTTATTTACTAGGTACATTATCACAACCTCCTCTACTGTTGACATTTTTATTGTCAAAACTTTTCACATATTGTGGATTTATCGATGTCAATGTAAATGACACATATGTGGGCATTGACGGATTCCTAGGAAATGGGTGTATTGTGTGTGTAGGCTAATCCACATTGCTGATGAATATTTATGAAAAATATCTTAATATTAATATTTCATGAAAGCACAACTAGTGATCCTTTCGATATTGATATGTAGGCATTTGGTCAAAAATGTCATATTTGATTTTGTCCATATCGCCCAGCCACCCGCAAGAAGAGTCCATGAGGGCTTTATTGCGAAAAGTAAACAGGAAGTCTTATTTCTCCTCGGGAGAAACTTGACCACAGTTCTTAGTTCCCAGGGTTCCGTGAGAGTCGTTTGCCCCACCCCACCTCTTCAACGCTATCTATCTCAATGTAGGCTACAATTCTCAGAGAAAAGGGGGCAAAAATAATTCAGAGTAACACTGCAAGGAAACGATAATCATCTCCCCGGCCGGTTCGTAGGAGCAGACGCGGCCTCTCGGCGGTAAAAAAAAATAAATGTCTCGTTGTTGGATCAGTGATTGAAAACACCGCGGTATGTTCATGTATCATGCACATGTAACCATAATCTACCATACGGATTCAAAGGGAATACAAAAAGCCGAGAGACTTGACAGCGGGCTGTACCTGCGCCAAACGGGGAAATAACGGAGTATTTCCACGAATATCACCGGGATATTGCGTTATATTCAAGGACATCCATCTGACAAAAAAAAAACTCCTTTGCTCGCGCGGAGAAGCTTCCCGATGTGAGGAGAAATACAAATTAACATTACGGAGAGAAAAAGGACGGAGAAGGGGCCTTTTTTTGGGGTCTGGTCAAACCCTCTGAAGAAGCACCCACCAGCATCTGTTGACGGGGAGAGGAAATCATTTTGACATCGGCTAAAAAACAGGATATTATTGATAAGTTTGCTAACATCGACGACAACCTGCAGAAAACTGTGTATAATGTGACGGATCTGAAAAGACGGTTGTGATAGAGAAAGAAGCCCCGGTGTTGCCTGATGATTCACATGCCGTCATTTTAAGAGGAAATATTTATTTTTATTTTTTTTTTCTTCCGCCCGCCCTCTGATGTGGTTTTGTTAGGTGGACATTGCGAGCATTTAAAAATAACAGCCTTGATAAATATATATTTTTTAAAAAGAACGGGGGAAAGGTGGTAGGAAAAAAATCGTGCTTTTGATTGAGTGGAAATGAATTGAATGGCAGTGTGTGAGATCTGCCGACGATGGGCTCAGGAGGACACATTTGCTAAGAAAATTCAACATTAGCAGCGTGAAAATATCTATATATATTGAACAAAAATACAACAGCTTTAAGGAGACAGGACCACCTTCACGCAAAGCTGGAAATTTCACATCCACTCTCATATCAATGTCGATGACTTCATTGCGGATTTACAGTGAAAAACACAAGAATCCAGCGTCTGAGAGGGCGGCATCGTTTCTCTGCTCCTTTTTGACTGATCTCTTGTTGATAGATTGCAAGTAAATAGCCACATCCATCCATCCATATTGTGCCAAAGCCTGGTGGAACCCACCGTCTAATACCTAACAGGTCTTGCCTCTGGTTCATCTGCAACTGGCAACATAAATGTCACCCATTTTGAGCCAGGTGTTCTTCTGTTGGGCCAGTCTAGTAATTTTTTAGGATTGATTTTCTTCCTCCTTCCTTCCTCCCTTCCCCTACACCCACCTTCCCAACCAACCACCCACCCTGCCTCCCCCCTGAACCTATCACTGGGTTTTTGGGAAGATGGGCTGTCTTGGTAATAGTAAGACTGAAGACCAACGAAATGAGGAGAAGGCACAAAGGGAAGCCAACAAAAAGATAGAGAAGCAGCTCCAAAAAGACAAACAGATATACCGGGCGACTCATCGGCTACTACTATTAGGTAGGTTTTTTTTAAAAGATATAAATAAGGTGTGTGTGTGTGTTCTCAGTTTAGGTCCATTTTGAGCTGAACTGTTGCACCCAAATGTATTTAACCCTCTCTGTATAAACGTCATAGATATAATTCCAGATTGTACTCATGAATTAAAAATTACAGCCTATTAACAGGTCAACAAATGATGCAGTGACATGATGTCACTACACCCCCCTGGTTTACACCGTCTTGACACAGGACAGTGGAAGAGCAGGCCTGTGTCCTGCATTCATGGCTTATCTTTGAGCGTGATTCCAGGACATGTGAGAGACAGACGGACACCATTAGTGTGAAGGCAGCATGCAGAGGCTGGAGACGCCACCAATAGGCATTTTGCACGTTTGATCCTTTTCTCCACACAGGACGGACAGGATAGCTCACAGAATAGTCCGTGGTGTGTGTTTGCGTGGATGGTGGATACCTCCACCATCATGTTTGATGCTGCTGTTTTTTTCAGACCACACGCTCACCTTTACATAATCCTCTCCACACCAGCTTCCCTGGAAGTGAATATTCTTTAATCACGCTCGTATTTTTCAATTCGACTGCTATTTTTGGCCTCATCGCGAAGGCCTCCATGTCACGATACAGTCTGAACCTCAAGGCCAGGGCTAGTATCCTGCTAAGCCTCTTTGAGTACAGAGGGCAAATTAGGATTACTATTAGGATTACTAGCTTCCGTTTAATGACTGTCTCATTCATTCTAATCTGAAATTGATCCTAGATTTGCACACTTAGGCTGTAAATAACACGTCTGAAGCTCAGCTCGTCGTGTCCAGGTTAGGAGATGTTATGGCCTGGCCAGGACACATACAAGGCATCATCTCTTTTCCCCTATAAAACACATCCAGCCACTACAGAATTACAGAGAATGACTTTTCATTCAGTTGTGAGAGTAGGTATCGGAGCCTAACAGCATTAGACTGATCCTTCCTGTCGTCATTCCTGGTGCTTAGAGCCGTCCTCGTACTCAGATCATTTACCAAAGTAAGTCACCAATACAAGAGTGTAAAAACTCACAGTTACAGTTATAAGTAAAAGTCCTGCATTATGTTAGTAAAAGTTAGCATATTACCTGCAACAATACATAAGTAGCATTTTACTGTTGTACATTTTTTACCTCCGCCAACGAGAGTTAGAGGTCATGTGATTGGTGTCATTTTTTTTGTTTGTGTTTGTAAGCAGGATAACTTAAAATCTTTTTCACAAATTTGAATGAAATGTTTAGGAAAGGTGCGCCTCAGGGAGGGGAACAGGTGACTAGATTTTGAGGCTTACCCAGAAGATGGTATGGATCCGGGAATTTTTGTTTCTTCCCTTTTTTTGATCCATTGTCCTTGGCCGAAGTATGCGCTCTCCGATTGCCCTCGAGTTTATAGCCGCTAACAACTTGAGACGTCCTGAACGTGACACCAAACTAAACGCTGTCACAAAGCGTAAAGGGTTGGGAATTACTGGATTAATCTTTAACAAAACATTATATTGTATAAGAACATGCAAAATCTTGAACTTAAACTAGCAACAACATCTGATGTCTAATTACTGATACTTGGCTACTTTCCCCCGCTAATAAGAATAGCCTGGATGATTTCGGCCTCACCTGGCCTTCCGATTGGCCATATAAGGTCTGACCATCTTTCTCGGAATAAGTGTTTTTGCCTTTGTGTACTACACGGCTCTGTGTAGGAATGAAGATAGGTGTTGCAGACGTAGGGGTGGTGTGTGAGTCAGGACAGCATCCTCAGTAATGAGGTCGTGCAAAGAAACAAATCTGTGATGTTCAAATCATACAATTTGGGCCATCATGTTTTTGGCTCTTTCCCTTCATCTTCAACTGACCTGATCTTCCACCAAGACATCAAAATGCTTCAACCATCCTGGATCCAGTGTCCAATGATTATCTTTAAACCATCATCCACTACTTCCAGTAGTATTAATAATAATAGTAGTATTCAGGATATTTTAAGGGTGGCATTTGAAGGAGTTATGTAAAACGCTTGCTGACTTATTTTTCTGTCCTCCTTTCAGGGGCCGGTGAATCCGGGAAAAGCACGATAGTCAAACAGATGCGGATATTGCACGTCAATGGCTTCAACGCGGAGTAAGTCTCGGTTTCCTTCATGTTCTACTGTGTGACTCAGTTGTTAATCACATACTTCCAGAGAATATTGTCCAAAAATATCAAACAATGAAGGCAGACTTGAGCCTTTTTTTTCGTTTTGCAAAAAATAAAACAAAAGAGCTGAAAAATGCAGGAAATCATTTTTCCTCTTATGAACCATTTTTTTAAGCGATGCAATCAATGAATTGTTTGCATTGCATGCAAAAATGTCCACTGTTCTCCCGTCTCAGCTTCTCAAATGTGAGGATTGGCTGTTTTTGGTGTACTGTGTCGTAGTTATTCAGTTGATATCACAGTTCATTAAATAGGCCTAGATTTTCAGACAAAACAAGACATTTGATGAATCTGTGATGAACCTTTGTGGCTATTCTGCAGCCTTTTATGGACAACATCGTTAATAGAATAATTGAGAAAAATAAATCTGCTCATAATAGATTGAATCATTTAGTTGAAGCTCTTCAACAATGTTGCTATAATCCAACCCCAGACAATATTTTACCCTCATCTTCACAATAACAAAAAATACACCCAGCAAATACCAGCCATAATTAAAATATTAAAAGTCCCATTATTCTTGTAGATTCAAAGTTAAAATGTATTTGCTGTATTACATATACAAATAGTATGTACTGATAAAATAGTTTGTAGCCTTGGATGGATTGTCTTATTCATACAGCAAAGCAGAATAGGATTACCCTCTTGTTCTGAAATGTGTATTCTTGTGTCGTCCTACAGTTTGGTTGTTGTATTAAAAATTAACAAATGACTTGGCTAGAAAGAAGGGAGAAGCCGCTTTCTCCTCTTATTTGGTACCATATAATTCCACTGATTATTAAAAAGAAAAGTTAGTAAGAGATTTTAGACATAATCTGATCCTTAAAAAAAAAACCCCACTATGGCCACATGTATGAAAATGCAGCAGATTTTTTTGTAAATATATATATTTGTCACATTTTTCTATTCTTAATCATGTTTCCTTGAAAGGGGTTTTGCGGTTAGGAGCGTTATCATGTGGTTATTTTCGGGTCATGTTGAACAGATGCTCCTCACATCACTCTGATTTTTTTTTTTTTCCAAGTTATTTTTTTACGCATTTTGCCTTTATTTTACAGGACAGCCAAAGAGGTGACAGGAAATGTGGGAAAGGGGGGTGGGGGGGACATGCGGCAGACGGCCACGGGTCGGGATCGAACCCGTGCCGACCGCTAGAGGACAATAGCCTCGGTACATGGGACGCACGCTCTAACCACTGCGCCCCCAGATGCTCTGATTTAATGCCAAATCCACAGTCAACTACCAGACCACTTTACCTTGCTGGGTGTCCCCACCGGGTGCAGGGTAGTGACAGTCAGCATAAAACAGATGCATGAACAGAAATGACGCGTGTCCATCTCCATTTCTACGTCGTTCTCCACCATTTCATCTTTGACTGGCCCTCGTTAATGACGTCATCTGGTTGACTTCCATTGTCCAGTAGACAGAAGGAGCCAGATAGCACTCGAATGTAACGCACATGGGTTCGCTATGCTTACCTCTGCTCTGATGCACTGAGATATGTTGCCTTCGGTGATTCAGAAGAAATCACACCATGCAGGTTCCGGATTGTGTAAGCGGCTCTGGGGTTGTTTCATTCGGGGAATGTCGGTATCAAATCTGACTTGCAATTGTCAAACTTTTGACACTGGCAGCTCTGGTTTCTGAAAGAGCTGTGTGACGTCGGGCCTTTACTGCTGCTATCAGTGAAGCCCAGAGATTGCAAAAACCGAGTGCCATGTTGTGTCATGCTGAAATCCTTTTTGTCTCTAGACAATAAAGGGATACACTTTGGAGCATATCATTGTATTTGCTAATACTATGAAATCTACTTTGTGTTCATGGTTGGTTGTAGTTAAAGTTACTGTGCAGTTTTCTGTTTAATACATTTCATTGTCAAAATTAATTGCTCTGCCGTACTCATTTGGTATCAGCAAGTAAACTAATGTAGGAGTTGCCCTTAGTCAGCAAAATGAATCTATCAGTGCATGAAATAAAACTGATATACAGTCATTTATGAGTTTTATGTTACACATCAAATTCCAACCAAAACCAACTGGTATTAATGCAGAAGAAAGAAAAAACAATTCTTTGCCATTCATTTGAAATAAGGTTTTTTATTAATATTTAAATGCACAGTTTTTCATTTCTGCAACTCTCGCAAAAACAAATAACAAAGAAAAAGAACTTTAAATATTATATATAATGTTGTGTTTTAGTGGTGAGAATGGAGGAATTCATATTCTATTTCAAGTCTGGTCATAGCCTGTAGTTCATTACAAAATTGAGAAAAAACATGAAGTTTAGATTGTGGATTAAATAGATCATGATATAATATTTTGCCCACCGCTATTTCAGTCGTTTTTAGGCATATTAATGCGGAAATGTTACATATTATTCCTTTAAGGGAATTGAGTGCATTCACTGTTGATCATATTTAATCCATGTATTCTATACTTTTGTGTAAAAACATTTGTCTTGTTCTTCACAGGGAGAAAAAGCAGAAAATCCACGATATTAAGAACAACATTAAAGAAGCTATAGAGGTAAGAAAATGATCCGTTTGACCCATTGTCAGTGATAGTGTGAAGCCCTCACACACAGTTTGTAGCAATGATGAGAGAATTGCTAATTTTCAGGCCTGACAAGAAAAAGGCAAACGGACAGAGCATCAGCACCACAATGCAGTGTGTGTGCCAATAAAAAATGGTGTGTTTCAGTGTCAAAAGCAATCAATGTGTATAAATATCTGAGCTTAAAAGTCAAAGTCATAATAAATGATTACTGATGTATTCAGGAAGTAAAATAACTTTGTTTAGCAACTATATATACCTTTAAGACTTCACAATAAATGAGTTCTCTCTTTGACGTTTAGACGTGATGGAGCTTTAAAGGCCCATGTATCTGTCAGCGCCTTCATACTTCCTTTACGTCGACATCATTACTCCGCAGCGGGGCAGTGAAGTGTCAAAAGTTTTGATGACAACAAATATGGCGACGGTCGGAGGAGGTTGCGAAAACGTACCTAGTAGATACAAAACGGCGAAGGCGGAGCTAACGATGTACTGGATGATGGTCTGTGAGGTCATTAAATACATCGAGACTTGAAGACGGAGGATTTTTTTTCTTCACTTTTTCACGTCACTTTTTTCTTTTTCGTTATTTCCCTACACATTTTTATGTACATACACACTGCCCTCAACCATTTCTGGTGGTATTGCTCCCGTTTCGTACAGAAAACGTGTCCGATCACGTAGGGAATGAACGCAAGGAGGAAGTACGGAAGGCTCCATCCGTCCATATCCGTCTTTAATGTCGAGCATAAATGGGCCTTAAGACAATATCATCCAACAAAGGGTTGAATATTAGCCTTGTTGTACTTTACGTGTTGATACGTTATTCTAATGAATTATTCTATGATTGTCTTGTACTGTTCTCCCCTGATCCAGACGATTGTGGCTGCCATGACCACACTCACACCGCCATGCCAGTTAGCCAGTCCTGCCAACCAATGCCGAATCGATTATGTCCTGAACCAAGCAAACCAGAAGGATTTTGAGTTTCCTTCGGTAAGTTGAGCCTTACTTCCTTTGGATCTATTGATTCTACAACTTCTGGGCTTCTTGATGTCATTCTTTTACCTCAGTGAAAGTTTTGTAATCGTCTATAGTCGGGACTCACAGAAAGTCGTCAGTGGTATAAGCCTGCCATTGGCTGATTATTTCACTGAGAATTACCCTCCTCTTCCACTTTCTATGTGTTAGTCTTAGCTATGTAGAACAGCAACAGCCTTCGAGCTGGAAACCTACATACTGAGATATGAGCATAAGGGAGGAGTGCTTAGTTCTTTTGTGGGGATGTAGTCTTTTTAATGCCGGGCCTCCCCATGTGCAAATGTTCCACAATAACAAGTTCTCCTCTGACACTCTTTTGCAAGGTCTGTCACTGCATCCTCAGCTGCAAATTATACACAATAAAAATCAAATGGTGGGATGGCACAAGTTAGTAACTAATCTGTGTGATGTAGAGGCCGGTGCTGGGCCCCCCCTAAATTTTATCATGTAACTTAATGTGAGCCAAAACAATTAGTTGATCAATTTAATAGTCAGATGACAGAAAAAGCATTCGTCATGAATTTTGGAAATGGATTGATGATTAATTCTGATATTTAAAAATGCCAGAACAACTCTGGTTCCAGCTTCTTACATGTGAATACTTCCTGGTTTATCTACTGTTTGTCTTCTCTGATACTGAAGTGAACTGAGAAATTATGAAATGCGTTTTTCTCTTCTTTTTAAAAAAACAAATTTTACACTTACTAGACCATATAATTAATCATGGAAATAATCAGTTGATTAATTGATGATGGCAATGATTTTTAATTTAGTCGAAACCCTAAAGTTCATTCAGTTTTTGAAAATTGAGACTTTGAACAGCTGCAACTCTTAATCACAGAAAGATATCAAGCTGAATATGCAAAGTTCGTCACATTTTTTTTAGCTTTATTATAAAATTGGTCTCAAGCACTTTGGTAGTTCTTATTATTACTGCTGTAAAGTGTTGTCGTGTATCGCATCTAGCGTGCTAAGTCCTTCTGGTTTGGTTGCGAGGGTGTATTATAGGTGAGTAAGGTACGACACGGCAGCCTGGTGTGTTTGCGCACTAATCCAGTAATTAGCAGGTGTGCTTCCGCTTGGGAGGATGTCAATTGAATAAGCCTCTCACCTGACAGATCCACACTGCCTATTAACACTAATTGTCTGTAATAACCCTGAATGTGTCCAGAGGGACCTGTTCTTCAGGAACACAGAGACTCAGAGGGATTTCCCCTGAGCTGCAGTCTGCTCCTGAAGACCTGGAAGGGAGCCACTGCAGGTCAGGGTACGTCATGTGACTCGCTACTCGTGGAGGTCCGGTGCACTTAAATGAGGAGAGAAAGGCCAAAATCATCGGTTTCGCTCTGTTTTTGGAACAAAAGTGAAGCTGTTTTCTTGTACAAAACTGGTTTCCAAGTTAACCATAAAAAAAATGTTGTAAAAACCAAAAAAAAAAGAAAAAGAAAAGGTAATAAGACCATAACTGAGCCCTGCTGCAGGGAAAATTGAGTTTCCTCATGAAATGCTAGCCATAAAAAAATCTGGAGAAATACTGCATTGCATTTATAATAATGAAACTATTTGTTTGAGCTGAAGTGGTTAGTTTAATAATCCCTTTTGAGAGTTGATTCGTCACCCAAGTTTTTCAGTCTCAAATTCTAAAAAGTCCCTTTTAGAAAAAGTCTTTTATATCAATCTATATTTAATATGTTTTAGGTTTTAGACTGCCAGCTCAACAAAAACAAGACATGTAAAATATGTCATTTTGCCCTTAAAGAAATTCAAAATTTTCACAATTTTCTGACTCTTTTCAGACAAATAATGAACTAATTAATCCAGAAATACACAGCTGGATCTATATCGATAAATGATCATTAATTGTAGCATTTAGTTCACATCAAATGTAATGCTGATATTTTTAATTCTTAAACCCCACACGTCTGTTGTCTGAGTTATTTTTTTACACGAATGTAAGATATGTAAATAAGATCATGAATTTAACCATGTTTACTTTAAATAGTTGTCATGATCAAAGGATTCTCGTAGAAACCTGGTTTGATTTACCAGTGAATTTGTATAAGATCTTGCAAAGTTCATCTGGACTTTTTGATTTGATTTAATGGCCCAAAACAGTTTTACCTGCCGATTTAAACGTTTTGCAAACTTAAGGAGTAATTTGTAACTTTGATCGATCAGCGGAACAACCACATAGACAACAGCTGTGATGTTAATCCAACTCTGAAGCAATGAAATTAGGAAGTAAACAACAAAACATATGATATTCTTTGTTAAATAGCATTTCAGCTGTTTTCTAATAATAGAAAGGTCACATTTCGAGAAAGGAGAACATGGTGTCTGCTCTCTTCCCCAGCGTGATAGATTCAGTGTTTAAACTTGTCAGTGCAGATTTGGACATAGCACCTATGTTTCCAGTGAAGAGTGTGTGTATTTGTGTGTAAGCAAAGGGACGTCTCCTGATATCGTCTCCGTTACTTCGTCGCAAGTTTTATTATGCGGGCCTGTCTCCAGCTGACCCTTCCCTCGGGCTGGACTAGACTACCGCTGTTAGACCTGCGGGGTCTCGCTGTAGGGAAAGACCTGCACTCACGCTTCGATTCTTATCATGTGGGGCGAAGGGGGGGCTGGAGCATGATCGGATGCTTTTAAAGTACCATTATCATTTAAAATGATCATTTCTGCACAATGAAGGCTTGTTCCAGAAGCAAAACGTTTGGTGTTGAAGTGAATGGGTAGTTGATCAGGAAGGAGCTCGAAAACTGTCCACCTCCTCTCTAATTCCTCCACTGCCGCCTCCTCCTTGTCAGCCCACTCCCCCTCGCCTGGCCTTAGAGCCAACTGGAAACCAGTTGGACTGGTTGACTGTGCCCAGAGAGAGAGAGACAGGGAGACACACAGACAGACACAGACAGAGGAAATAAACACAAGGCCCAGTATAGTCTTGTCTTGATTTCTAATCAATAATTTTCATAGTTATTAGTCCCATTATCTAAACTCTTAATAATATAATGGATGTGTGTGCCACACCCACCTGTCCTGAGCCTCCTTTCACAGTACAGTACCGTCACACGACATTGTGCTCCAGTGAGTCAAGTCAGATTTATTTACGGAATATTGCTGAAAAATCTCAAATTCACCTCACTGGGCGTTAGAATTCTTACAACGCACAACACTTTCTTTTCTACGGTTTGGATGAGGAAAAAAACTCCAAAAAACCCTCCGACGTGAAAAAAAAATAGAGGAACCTCAATAACAGCAACAAAGGACGCATCCATCTTCCAGACAGACAAGCATAAAGTAGATGTTGTATATACAGAGATACACTGTGAGCCCACTCTGTGTGTGTGTGTGTGTGTGTGTGTGTGTGTGTGTGTGTGTGTGTGTGTGTGTGTGTGTGTGTGTGTGTGTGTGTGTGTGTGTGTGTGTGTGTGTGTGGATTGTCGTACTTATGCAGAGTTACTTTAAATGCATTTCCTATATCATACCTCGGACATGTAATTTCTGATCCTACTCAGAATAGGAGTATATGGAAATTTGAATTCAAATTAAATCATATAATACAGCAGCATGTCTATAAAGCGCCATTATTTTATTCTATCTATTATTCTATTGGTTATTATATTATTATATTATTATATTCTTCTATCGATTATTCTATGTATTATTCTATCGGTTATTCTATTATTTTATTATTATTCTATTCTATCTATTATTCTATTGGTTATTCTATTATTTTATTATTCTATTCTTCTACCTATTATTCTATGTATTATTCTATCGGTTATTCTATTATTTTATTATTATTCTATTCTATCTATTATTCGTTGATGAATCTGATTTTTCCCCAATAAGATGAAGGGGAAAAAATCCCAGAGGAAAACAAAGTCTATGGTTAAATGCTACAAATGCAGGATATAAAGTTCTCTAGTTATGTGCTAATTTAATTTGTTTGCTGTAGTCCTGTCAGCATCATTGTTCTTGATTTTTTTCTCTCTACATTTTAACAATTTTTTTAAATTACTTTACTGATAGGCTTTTGACAAAAGGTTGTTTTTTTTTTTTAAAGCCGCGAGCTATTTCTCAAATATTAATTCACAACTTGTTTAGACTTTTTTCCCCAGCGGCATTCTTAGTTTACAAAGCTACTGCTATATTTAACCAGAGCTGCACAAACAATTGTTTTTGTGACGTGTTAATCTGAAATAGCAAATTTTTGGGTTTGGGTTGGGCATTTGCCTTTCTCCCCTTGGACAAATCTTAAATGGTTGATAGAAAATTAATCAGTTAGTTTTCCGTTTTTTTTTTACCTCTAATAAAGAGGTTTTGTTTTCAATGGCATTGGTTTCTCTCTGTTTGACACAAAAACCACTGTACAGATTTTCATGAAAGAGGGAGTTTTCGTTCCTTTTCTTAAACATTGTGAGATGGGGCTTTTTCACCATTACCATCTGCTGTGGCTTTAATGTCTTTGTGACATGTGATAATGAGTATATAGTGGAGGTTTGCCCTCTCTGAATGCTGCCCAGTTGGTAATCGATTGCTTGTTAAGCAGAAATGGCAAAACATGGTCGCGTCCACCCTCTCACTCGTGTTCATTTCCTGCTTGTCTTAGTTTTGTGGAATTTTAACCTGAGTGTTTTGCGGGTTTCGACTGCTATTTGGAAAAAGTTAACGATTTCAAGACGTCACATCTGGATAATTTATAAGTCTTTAAATTACCCTGGAATCTTCCTCTAGTGGGTCGGTTTTTAAGGTCGCGTAAGTTTAGCTACAGTCTAACTTCAATCACAACTGAGAAAGGGGATTAGAGCAAGAGAAGAAAAGAAAAGAAAGAAAACGCAAGTGAAAGCAACATAAAGACAAATAGAACTCTGTTTCTCCTTGTAGTTTACGTTTAGACACCGGGTGGGGGAAAAAAGACAAATTAAGCTCCTTAACACTGTCACTGACAATCAGCGATTACTAATGCTTGACCATTTGTTATCATGGTAAGAAAGAAATCTCTACCAAACGATGCTGCTGGTTTTAAATAGACTTTTAAGTGTCACCTCGTCTCATGTTTCCACTTCAGTCATCCAACCTACTTTTCCAGACTTCTGTCAATTATCCATCAGTAGCATAGCGGTCATTTAAAAACCTGCTGCCTCTCAGTTTTAAGTATTTCTAACAGTATAACTCTCAGAATGGCGTATTTGTGCTTGAGCGCATTGTATGTGACCGACTGAAGATCTTAGTGAGGAGATAGGCCCCCCTGTGTAGTGAGAGCCAAGCCTTGTGTCCGGACAAAGCTCTCCATTTCTTCATGAACTCAGTAAACTCTTGTGTTTCCTGCCTCCGTCAGAGCTCGCTCATCTGCTGCTTCTCTCAGAGCCCCGGCCTTAAACTGTAAACGAAGCGAGGGCGTATCACTGCCTCCCTTCATCTGTCCTGAAACCGTTTAACCCGCCGAGACTCGGAGAAGAAATACCTCACAGCTTGTTAGCACCATCCAGTATTGTCAGAAGTCAATCATTTGGTGTGTGTGTGCGTGTGTGTGTGTGTGCTGCATTCATCATGCAGCTAATGATCACTTTCCTCATTGACTAATCTTCAGATTGTTTTTTCGATCAGTTGTTTCATCTATCTATAAAATGTCGGAAGATATTCAAAGATTTGACGTTGGGTCGTTGGAGGTATTTTTCACTGTCTGGTCAGCAGCACAGAAGACAAATATATTCAGTTTACTGTCATGCAAGATAGATAATAGCTTCAAATCCACACATTAGATTATCTGGAACCAGCAGATGTTTTGCATTTTTCTTGGGCAAAAAAAAAAAAAAAAAGACTCCAACGATTATTCGATGATCAAAATAGCTGCTGTGATGGATTTTCTGTGAATGAACAATTTGATGTAGGATTTGATCGGCCTCTTCTCCGTCATTGCTGCGGGTGTGTCAACACCTGCGAACTAGTAAGCGGCTTGTTGATTGTCAAACATTGTTTAAAGAAGCAACCCACTCTTTCTCCAAAGATTTGGGTGAAATCGTACCGAGTAGGACTTTGTTTTTGTTTGCAATCTTGTTGGCCGAGGACGTAGAAAAGAAAGATCCCATAAAGTACGACAATGATCTTCTCCTTCATGACATGCCAGACAACCACTTCATTGCTTTTTTGTTGTCAGTTTGTTGTCCGGTCCATGGCAAAGGGGGCATATGTACATCCTCAAAAACCACTAGATAAAATTAAATTAAATTTCAAACATGCATTTTAGGGGCCCTAAAGGTGTTTGTCTCATAACTGGTTTCTTCCCTTTGCTTATTTTTTTAAAAACATTTTTAGGCATATTTGAACTTAGTCCATGTAAAAACAGACATTTTGTCTTTTCTGTTTTCTAGTGATTTTATTTTTTTCTTATTCAAAACTGAAAATGAAATAGTTTTTTTTAAAATTTCACTTCTCCCTTTTTGGCCACGAAAAGAAAAACACCTCGTATTTCATTTTTGGTTTTTGTATCTTAAATTGCGTAGCTGCCAAAATGAATTGTGAATTTCACCCTTCATACATTGATGTTTTTCTGATTTGTTTTGGAGCCGCTGATCATTTAGCATCTCTCATTAGTCCCATGCTGCCAGGAATCCTACAAATGCTCATGTCCTATAGAAAATTATTAATGGGCTTGAACTTGCCTTACGTTGACTCTTCTCTTCTCAAATGACTGTGAGACAATACACTCCTCCTGTTGGGAGTTTTTGCGATATCATGTCTTTCATTAAGGATCCTTGCTGCTAAACCGAGAACCTGGCTCACAGTTTCTGTTCGTTGTGGTATGTGCTGTTGATCCAGACGCCTCTTTCTCTTCCAGGAGTTTTATGACCATGCAAAGATCCTCTGGCAGGATGAGGGTGTGCGGGCCTGCTGGGAAAGGTCCAATGAATATCAACTCATCGACTGCGCACAGTAGTAAGTCTCTCTTTTTAAAACTTTTTTTATTCCCCTTCCTTTTTTCCACCTCTGCACACAGTCACTCCCAACACTTGCAATAAAAAAAGGGGGGGGGGGCTCTCATGAGCGCAGGTGGACACTGTGACTCTTTAGTTGCCACATGATAATAACTTTTAAAGATCTTTTCAAAATGACATACAGGACAAAAACAATACTCCCGTTTGGTTGTCTGAATGCCACGGAGTAAATGTGAGTGAAAGGTGTCAAGGTTAACGATGTGACAATGAATGCTGCACTATCCACAGTCACTGTGTGCACATTGATAGTAGGTAGAGTTGTATTTACAGCAGCTGGGCAGGATGGGATTAACCAAGAATAAACTACAGTGTCCATGTTAATGTTCGTTGCCATACGCAAGGAAATGTCATCGAGTGCGTTGGCGTGGCTCACTGAAGTGTTTCGAAAAGTTTTAGAAACTATTCAAGCAAGTTAACATGCTGATGTTAGCATTTAGCTAAAAGCTCCCCCGTGCTCAGTGTGGCCGGAGAACGTGTGTCGGTCTGCGGCAAAAAGGAAGCCATGTTAGGCTTTGGCTACACGAGTGTGACTCGGTCGTTAGATCAGTTCATCATTATGAACGATTCCTTAATCGTGGTATTTATTCATTTGAAGAAAAACATAGTTCATCTCCAGATTTATCCTTTAAAACAGACAACCGACATGTTCTTCGATTGCACGTGTCATTCCGAAGTAAATATTTGCAGCCTGGTCCTGGCTGGAGAATCCCGACACTATCAGTATTTAGATTGGTTCCTTATAAGCCTCGCTTCCACTGTGCGACTTTGTCTTGGAAAACGAAGCCTCGGTGGTGATACAGTCAGGCTTGACAGCCTGGCATCATTTCTGTCTGCTCTCATGTCTCCACTATAGAATGAATAGATTAATAATATCTCACGCTTCTGTCATGTGTTATTGGTCATCGCTGCTCTAAGGAAAAAAGGGAAAGCGAGTCAGTTGTCTTTGTGACAGTGGTGCCAACAGTAATACCACTGTCAAATGCTGTGGCGGAGTTATCTCTTTCCACTGTAACATTTTGTGGTGCTTGATTGAATTTTGTCACTTGCAAAGTGGCACAATTCTATTTAGTAAATAAGACTTTTTAGAACTTTTTATTTAGCTGCTGTCTAGTTAGCTGGTTTGTGTGTATTAGTGTGTCCATGGTTACTGACGGCGACCACGACTGCATCCCAGATAGTTTTGACCAATATGTTTTTGAAGAAAAAAAGATGCATTACATCTTTTTAAATGATCGTGTGATTGTGATATAATGCTTCATTCTAGTGAGAATGAAGCGTTATATTTTGTTTTGTTTTTTCATTGAAAAAAAAAATTAGAAATGATTTTTTTCTTTGCTGGGTCTCTACCAAACAATTATCTTATCTGAAGAATATAATAAGTAGCCTTTTAGCCCATTTACAATATAATGGTATACTGTCGTAAATGTTACTTTCATTAAAAATATTACAGTGATTTAGATTTTACGCTTGTCACAACACAATTTAAATAATATTCCGTTTTTTTTGCTCATCCCTAGTCCTGGCTTTGCTGACCTTAAAATGGTGTATAGCATAAAAGTTGGTTGTCACAAATGCGTTTTTCTTTTTCTTTTTTGTTTCTTTCTTGTCTTTCTCTCTTTCTTTTTTTCTTTTTTTATTATCCACCTGTTGATCGTGCCTGCCTCTGTTCTAAAGCATGCACTGGTCATGCAGTGAAGTCCAGAGGCTGGCAGATTCTCTCACCTGTGTACTTGTACATATTTGTACACAGCGTGTGCTGCTGCATGGACATGCATGTGTAGTTGTTTTTGTTTGCATAATGTCGTAGTAGAAGATGTACTCACACATCCTTAACTCAAGTAAAAAGTACAAGTAAATGTCCTGCATTCAAACCCCTGCATAGTGAAAATACCAAATTTGACTTTTTACTGTTGTATCTGGTAGAGGTGGAGCTAGTTTTAACTACTTCATATAAAGTCAGGACATTTAGTGCAGTTGTTCCCAACCCAGGGGTCGGCTCCATCCAAACAGCCACAAGATAAATCTGGGCAGTTGGGAGATAAGTAATAGGGGTTGGAAAAAACAACAAGTAAATCTCTGCTGCATAAAAATTGTTGTTACTTTTGGTACTTTTGTCTAGTGTTTTGCTTCTTCTTTTTTTTTTAAAACTAGAATTTCAATGATAGGGACCCTGACATCTGAAACTACACACTGCTTTCTGGAGGTCACCGGCCAAAAAGTACAGCTTTCAAATGTATGTAGTGAAATAAAAAGAATAGATTTCCCTCAACAATGTAGTGGAGTTGTTGTATAAAGTAAAAAAAAATTAAAAAAAAGTGCCTATGTCGCATGGCCGTGTATGTGTGTCCCTGCATTTATGGTTACAGGTGTTTTAATTCCTTATGTGTGTGTTATTGTATGTTTGTTCACGGGGAGGCTCTTTTATATATTGATCATGAAGATGCGTCCTTCAAGAGATTTGATTGTTGACGGAGAAAGTCTGAAGCTAACGGAGACACGGAGAACAAATGAAGAAGAGGAAGGATTGAATAGACAGATCATAACGGAGAAAGAGAGAGGGCCTCCTCTCCTCTCCTCTCCTCTCCTCTCCTCTCCTCTCCTCTCCCACACCCAGCAGCCCCAGTGTTATGGATCAGATGCTGGGCTGGGTGACCGGACCGGAAGTGCTCCCCTCCCCCCTCTGTGTGCTTATGTAAACGGAGAAGCAGAGAAAGAGAGAAGGGAGAGCTATTTTTAACCCAGGCAGGCTGCAGAAGGGGAAAGAATGAGCGACTGTGTTAGGAGAGGGACAACTTAAGCATTATTGATGAAAGTTGTAACCATTAAATGAAAATTTCAACCCCAGATCTGTGTGGGAGAAGTCTGGGCCATCCTGCCTCTCTTTTTTTTAAAAAAAGAAAAGAAAAGAAGAGATTATATCACCTGATTCATTCCGTGATAAATATTAAAAGAAGGGAAGGAGTTATTGACGCGGTGATAATGTTATGTTGCCTGATGAGAAGGAAGTCACTGAAGATTCCCTGGCTGTGTTTTTGCTCTGTCATGCTCTACTGTGATGTGTTTTTTGTTGTTGTTGTTTTTTTTATTGACACTTCCTGCCTCCCATAAATGGTCATACACTTTGTTTGCAAGACACTGTTGTCCTTCATTGCATGTGGGTGTGTCTTGTGAATTCGGTCTTGGCTATGTTGCTATAACCAAAATACAATATAATGATACCTGTCCTCTAAAGCCAGAGTCAGACTGCAAAAATCTAGTTGTATCCCACACACAAGGTGAATCTTCAGAGATTTTCTTCTCTATTCTCAAACATGCACATACTGCAATTAGTAAATAGGCGTGCATCACATACTTTATGATCTTAACATTATCGTGTATTTATGCTCTACGTCCAAGACGGATATGGAGATGGAGCCTTCCGTAAGTCGTCTGCTTTCATTCCGTACGTAATCAGACACGTTTTCGGCGGATATGGACGAGACGGGACAAAATGGAGCAATACCACCAGGAATGGTTGAAGGCAATGTAGCTACGACTCAAGCAAGGCACAAATGGCTGCTGAATCCTGCTCAAAAAGTACTGATGTAATCATTCATATTTTAAGTCTTAAATAATCAAAAATGTTTGAAATTATTGCCGCACACAAATGAGTCTGCACACAGTTTAAGACCGGATCTGTAAACCCCTCACTCTATACCAGACAAGAGCGCTCGGAGAGCGCAAACCTCCGCCAAGGCCCAACAATCCTCGACGTAATTGTTATTCCAGCAGAAAAAAATCCCAGGATGCAGATCCTGTTCCGGATCATCACCGAAATTTAAACACCTCTAGGACATGCTAGGGTCCATCTTTGGTGAAAATTTCATGCAGATCCATCAATAAGTTTTTGCGTAATCCCGCTAACAAACAGACAAGCAAACAAACCGAACCGATCACAAAACGTCCCTGGTGGAGGTAACAATCAGACCACATTCCTCCACTGATTGTCAGGAGGCGCAAGATATTTTTCCCTGATCATTCCTCAGTCTGTGATTAAAGGCAGTACAAAATAACTTCTTTTTTTTAAACAAAACAGAAAACCTTTGATGGGATAATCAGGATTTCTAAAAAATGCATCTAAGAATTCTATATTTACTTTAAAAACATATATGCTCCAGTACTGCTTTGGTCTGATGGAAAACATTCTGACCGGTATGACAAATGTATGTAATTTTATATGATTGTTAGAAACTGTTGACATCACTATTGAACTAGAATGAGGCCACATATCTCCGCCATGCCTAAACAGTCCTACACTTATCTCTGTAGCTTGTCTGATCATGCCCTCCACAAAGTTTTGAGGATTTTTTTTCTGTGGTTTTTGTATAATTTGGGGAAATTCCCCCCCCCAAAAACACCATATCCAGCAATTTTAAAGAAAGAAAAAAAAATTCCCGGCTTCGTCCCTTTATACATAAATATCCCAAATAAAATAAAGGTTAGCCAGCATAAGTTATTAAAATTCTAGCGGTCGCTGGAACGGTACCTTTATCAGGTGATGGAGAAGATTTGTTTGACTGTTTCAATGCCTGCTTCGTCACTTTTCAGATATCTGATCCATGTCTTTATAATTAAAGTTAAGAGTTTTGCCAAACATTTCCTCAGCTTTGGAGGATAACACAAGTTAAGTGAAGTATTTTCCTAAAGCCTGCTTCATTATCGCTACTGTGGTCTCCTCTCTGAAGTTAAGCAGCTTTTCCCTGTCCGTGTACGATCATAACCCCGCCCCCGGTGCAAGTCAGACAACAGACAGCAACACAGAGGCAGCGCACCTGCTGTGTGATAGGCTGTCTTGTCCTATCTGTCTTGGGTTGTCTTGTCTTATATTACATTATGTTATATCAGATTATCTTTAATTATATTTAGTTTTTTTCTCCTAAACTGGGAAACGGGCATTCCCACCCTCCTATTTTCGGCATGCGCCCTCTTGCCAAAATGCCGGTTTAGCCTTAAATGCCTTACATTATGTTGTTAAGCAACATGTAATTTTCCTTAAAATGGTCTTTCTTTATATAAAAATATCAAAATGATGCCAGTAAACAACATGCCTGCCCATTAAAACCGGTAGAATTACTCCCAAATCACATAAATTGCGGCAAATAGACCATCAGACAGCCTTAAATACCTTTGATTTCACGAGGCTTCAATGTCCTTTTGTTCACAGGTCCGCATCATCTTGTTTCCATGCCACATTGTCTCGCAATATTTCATAAAGCTCCCACTGTATACAGGATCAGCTGACTTGGAATGAGATTCACGTGTTCTTGTGACTTCCCGTAAAATGTGGCAAAAATACTAGGAAAACGTGATCTGACCTGACGTCCACTGAACTACACTTTGTGCAATCCGCATCCAAACCCACCCTTGGTTGCTTCACTCCCCTCGCACCCTCATACCCCTAACCCTGTATTGTATCTTTTACAATGTGGATAAAGTATTATAATAGATCTGAAACTTTTCGATACAAAGAACATCATCCATTCATTTTTTAAAAGTAATTCTTTTCTTTAAAAAAATTCCCGAAGCCTCGTCATCACTCTGATAATTATCCGATAACGTCTCCAAACAAACTCTCGTCCCAGCTACCGAAATGGGAGGAGTTATTTGAAAACTCTATAAATAACTGCAATGACTTTAAACCCACCGTTCGGAAATGAGGTTCTCTCGGTTCTACTTCTTAGGCCTACAGCAAGAAGTTTTGAGCCACAGATAACGTGAAGATGAGTATGCGGAACGTGACTGAACATCTCCGCGGGTTTCAGCGTCCGCCAGCCGAGCATCGCAGCCTTGTCTCTCCGTCGATTCTCTAAAATCTCGTCACAGGGATAAAGTGCTGTCATGTGACGGAGTCCCCCCCTGATTTGCGTCTTCGGCATCCTCCCTCTTTGAGTAAGTGTAGTGGTGTTTCTGCAGAGACAGAAAATGGCTCAGATTGAGTCTCTGACTCATCGGGAGGAGAGAGGGGAAGAGGGGGGGGGCAGTGAGAGTTAGGAGAAGACAGTTGTTGTTGTTTTTTATGGCCGTGTTTAGTGTCCATACCTGTGTGGTGAATATGTTGAGGTGTGTGGGAGCAGCAGATGTTAACTCTGACCGTACTGATGTGTAGCATGACTCAGGTACATCTGCAGTGTTTCAGGCCAGACGTCTGTGAGGGAACTGCTGCCGCTACAATCTCACCGTATTGTGATTTTGTGAATGCTGTGTGTGTGTGTGTTCAGTGACCGGGCCTCTCCCAGTGTTCACCAACCGCTGTTTAACAAACCAGTATTCCCAGTGCTAGGTTTAATTTCTTTTGTTTGTCATTCTTTTTTTTCTTTCAGTCTTTCTTTCTCTGTCGTTTGCTCTTTCTTTCTTTCCGTTCCTGACCTTTCGTTCCCTATTTTTACTTTTTCTTCTCTTTCTTTTTCTGTTTTTTTTTTTTTTGTTCTTTGGTCCTGTGGGTTTTTGTTCATTCAATTCTTAGTCTGTTTTTTTTTTGTGTCTTATGTTCTTCCCCTCTTTTTGAGTTTTATTTGTCTTTTTGTCTGTTTCATTTGGTTTTTCTTTCTCTCTGACTTGCCTTTTTTTGCTTCTTTTCTTGTATATATAGATATTATGTCATCCCCTTATTTTTTGTCTTTCTCTTTTTTCTTTCTTTGTGTCTGAATTTTCTGCTGGTTTTGCATTCTTTCATCATCTTTCTTATATAGTCTTTTTGTGTCTTTTCTGTTTGGTATTGCATTTCTTTTCTGTCTGTCTTTCCGTTTCAGTTCGCTCTTGTTTTCTCCACTTTTCTTTTGTTAAATCTTTGATTCTGACTGTTGAGATTTGTTTTTTGGTTGTTTTTTTGGTTTCATTTCCTCTTGTGTTCTTTTGTTAATTCTTTTATTTGTGTTTTGTTCTTTTGTCTCCTTCATTGCACTTCTTCCCTCGTGCTCTTTCTAACCCACTCCATTCCCTGCATTTCTCTCTCTTATCTCTTTTTCTGCTTGCTGTTTCTCTCTCCCCCTTCCCTCATTCTTTCTTCCTTTTCTTTTCTATCTGTATTCATTTCTCTCTCCCTGTCTGTCTCTCCCTCTTTCTGGCCTCTCTCCAGTCGCACAAGATTTGGAGCCGATTGTCTATTTATAGCGCCTGTGGTTTTGTCACCATGACAACCAAGCTGGAGGCCAGGGCGCCAGGGAGCTATTTTTGGAGCAGCGCTGTAATGTCAGACACAGCCTTCTCTCTCCTTTCTTTCTCTCTCTTTCTGGATGGTGTGTGTGTGTTTGATTAAGGATCGGCTGGTAAAGCCTTTGGCTTGGTCGGCTCGCAATGTTAAATCGTTAAACGCACAAAGAACCAGTAAGCCCCTGGAATTGTTCTGCTCGGCGGGCCATGCACGATCTCCCCCCCCCCCTAGAGGAAGCGCCCAGACCATTTTCTGACTTGACTTGTTGTTTTCAGAGGCTTGTGTAGCTTCAGTTTTCTCTTGTGCAGAAAGTGATTTCAGTTTCCTGAAATGACAAATTCAAATGTGAAAATCAGTGTTTGCTCTTAGTTTTGCAGTGATTTAAAAAGGAATTTAGTTTCAATTTCCAACTTGTGTAGTTTAGCTTGAATACTTCACAGTAATGAACGTAAATGTTGACAGTGAGAAAGATTTGATAAAAGCTGCTCATTTAGGCCGTTCTTTAACTTTTTTAAATTTACATTATAGTTTTAAGAAGGGGAAGGGATAATTAAAAATAGAAACATTAATAACTAAACTTTTAATTAAACACACACACTATATATACATACATACACATATATATGTATATATATACACCTTTCTATATGTTGCCTCATTATTATTCCCCACAATAAACTAAATGATGAAGGGGATATATAGGAATGGTTTCTGTCTGTCACGTTTAGTTTCCAGAGCATAACTAAAAACCTGTCTATTAACACCTGGTTGTTTAACACACAACAACAAAGGACAGAAGTGATGCCCTTTGCTATTTAGGGGGTTTTGATGTTTCTATTTTTTCTATTTCCATGGTTACAAGTTGAGCTTTGACTGTTCAATATTTTTTCACAAAGCTTTATTTACTCATCTGCCATCTACTGGAGAGGGAATTTTGGGAATTTCAAGTATTTCACCTTTTTTCAATTTTATTTTGAAAATGTAGATTTTTCTCAGATATTTAATTTACAAGAATTGCAGTTAACCGGGATGACTTTAATAACTTCCTTCTAACCATCTCTCTTCAATGAAATTCCCTCGTGGCGGTGGATCCTGAGTATTTCATGCTTGTTAAGTTTTATTTATGAATCACAAACAATAGCACTTTCTATGCTGAGCTTTTTAGTCCGTTTTACTGTGTTCTCACTTTGACACCATTGAAGTAGTTTTCTGTGTCGAAGCCTTTGTTCAAGATGACTTAGTGCTCTTTTGAAAGGACAATAAATTGTTGGTGGAACTTTTGAAAATCCAGGAGACATAAATGGATTTTGGGAGACGTGAAAAGAGACACTTTCAGGGACGTAATCCTGCCCGCTAGCTTGTTTTTGTGTGTCTGTGTGCATCACAGCTCAGCTGCTTGGATGCAGGCCGAAGGTCCCCAGATGTTGTGTGTTATTTGTCACATTAAACCGTACAACCTGTCAAGAATCATCCTTAAAGCAAATTCTGTTTTCACACATAAATTCTCGCTTAACGAGAAATTCTGTTTGTTTGAAAATAAAGGAGAGACATTGCGACTTTTTTAATATCATCACATGAAGTGAAAAATTGTTTACAAATAGGCATCCAGAAAAAATAATTCCGTACCTTGAAACGCTCTTCTTCAACCAACTCTTGTTGATAAAGTTTACGTTTTTTTCCCCCCCAAACAAATGAAGCTAATAATTCAGTATATAGTCCAGTTCCAGCTGCATGTGTGCCAGCCAGGCAAATTAACACAGTTGTGCAGGTCAGACTACCCTAATCCCATTTAGATCTGAAGATGTCTATTAGCTCATACTGTAATCTGGGTAATCCTTTGTCCTAACACTCCTACTTTAACGAGGTGAATCATTATGGGAGCTCTGTCAGCTCTGTTGGACCAATAAGCCACTGTTGACGCTGCAGCATCTTATGTCCTTCCAGCATGGGGAGATTGAGTTTGATGGTTTGATTGGAGGGGGATTCTTGCCACAGAAAAAAATAAATTAAACCCATATTTTAGTCTGTTCTACAAAGAAGCTTCAGATTTTATGTCAATACAAAGTAAGGTAAGGAAAAAATGTAATTAAATAAGTAAAGTAAAGCGATTTCTCAAGCCTTTTTATTTTTGAAAAGTCAGAATATTGATTTAAGTTTATCTTAAAGTATTTTTAAACATTTAAAAGATGTTTTAAAACTCATTAAACATATTTTTTCTTAAGTCTAAACTGGTTATATTTGTTGCAAATTTGACTAAAAATAAAAGTGTGCAGGGTTGTCGATGTCTATGTAGGAATAAGACAAAAAATAATGACATGAAATAGGAAAGAAAAAATGCCAGAAAAGGAAGGGGAAAAAAAAGTTATTTCTTGCCTGTCCTACAATTACACACACACACACATACATAAACAAACGCACAATTGTTGCACCACAGTTACAATGACACCAAGTTGGAAAAAAAAAGTTAAAAATGTCCTTTATCTTTTCTTGTACATACTGGGTTATTTTCAGTCACCAGACAAGAGTCCTGTGAGTATTTCCAGAGTTTAAGCCAGCCCGTCTGCCACCCCAGAATAACCCTGACAGGTTATTCATAACGCTGCAGCCCTCTCTGTTACTGGGGCGGCCACTATTATTTAGTTCAACTTACTAGGCACGGTTATTATTGGAGCTTCTCCTATTAATAGGGAGAACCGCTAAAAAAATTAAGCGGCGTGTTTGCCCTGGCCGTGTCAGCGCCTCAGACCAGAGCTGTAGATAAACAGCAGCTTGGCCTCTGCGGATGCTGGCGGCAGCCATGTTAACTCTGTCATCATTAGAGCTTTTATAGAGTCTGTCACATCCAGGTTATTCGTGTGTTTGGGAGCCCGGGCTGGGAAGATGAACACAGACACTGGCAGGCACTGAGCTGTAGATACGGGGCTGTAACCGCAGCTTGGCCTAACAGTTGTCCTCTGAGGGGCTCTGGCTTTGATGCACAGCGTCTCTGTGGTGTGGGAACAGCTGAGGTACTCGGCCCCTGCAGAGAGCCCATGGTACCAGACTGGTTGGCGGCTTAATTGCCTCTGTGTGTCTTTTTTTTTAATTTATTTTTTTATGAATTTCCATCTATGTGTGCATTTGTGCGGAGATATGCACACAGACGTCTCTTGTTTGTCCTCTTCTACTTCTCTTTCAGTCGTACTCTTTTTCCCCCCGTCCGTCCGTCCGTCCGTCCGCTGCTGCAGCTTCCGCAGACCCAGCTCCCTGTTCTCAGTGTGTGTTACCTGCAGCCCTCCTGTCACATTTCACCCCTGCCTGCCACATTCCTAGTTGTCTCAGAGGGGGTTACATACCTTTGCCCTGAGAGGCAGCTACTAAGCGAGCGTTTTGCATTTCTAGTTTTGAGAGCAGTGGCAGACGATCAGTCGAAACAGCCAACCGTGCGGGAATCAAACAGGAAATTAGTATGTTTGTCTATGTAAGCAACCTTCCTTAGTAACCTGTTTAGCTCGCAAATGCTACAAGGTTTACATAAAAAGGATGTTTTGTTGGTGGTCAGCACTGCCCTGACCCATCTCTTCTCATCTATTTAGTTTAGTAGTTTAGCATGACAGTCACCTCTCTCATACATATCTGGTCTTTTCTGTGCAAATGAGACACTCAATATTATATTTCATTTTTTGATTTGATTATTTTCTGTTTAATGTTTTACGTGAACAGGTAGACTCATTGAGATCTGGGCCGCTTTCTGAAGAGAGAGACGTGTGCACAAACAAAATTAAACATACATAAGTTTACGTACATAATTCAGAGACATAGATGCAGAATAATTATAGGTGTGATTGGAAATATACAAGATCGGCATTTTAAATTGTTCAAATGAAATAAGAGGATGCAACTGTGGAAGTTTTACATACATGAGTAGAGGTGGTCTCAAGTTCAGGTGATGTAAAACAATGCAGGAAACTTGTCTATAAAAAAAAAAATGACCATTGGTTACCCATGACAACCAAAGACTGTTTCACCTTTTCCTTGTTTAATTTAAATGTTTTTTTAAGGCCTAAAGATGTCACAGTTTCTGTTCCTCTTTACTGCCAAACGTTTGTTCAAAATGAAGTCAGATAGATAATTTATATATCAGCACATATTAACGCTTGTGGGGGTTTTTTTTGTTTTATTTTGATATTGTTTGTTTTTAATGTTCTGTGTCTTCATTTTGTGCTTTTGCAAATTTGTAGTTTATGAAATTGTAGTAGATTAAATGTTTATTTTATTTTGGGACCCGCTATGACAAAAGTTGGAGACCTGTGACGACCCTCGACCAAACTGAACTTATAATTTATTTATTTATTTATTTGCAGGAGCGCTCTCTGTAAATGTGAAAGTTTATAAGATTATTTAACTGGATCCAATCGGTGAAAAGGTGATTCTAATGCCTTGAATGCAGTGAATGGTAAAGTGAAGGCCCTGCTGTGTTTGTGGGCTGGACACAGAAAGTTAGTTCATTCCTCCCAGTTATGCTCACAGGTGTAGCTGCTGCAGATGTCCTGCTCAGTCGGATGATTCCCTCACTGCTGACACGTTTGGCCTTCACTCTCCAGACGTATTGATGTGGGAAAACCTGCAGCAATCGTGTCTGATGGATGAATGCTAGTGGGACATTTACTATAGTTACCGCTTTAGCTTCAAGACAATCACCCCGAGTGTAGCGGCATTGAGCTCAGCCCACTTCTCTTTCCACTGTAGGAGTAACTCCTGTTCTTCTTCCCACTTACCGTTTCTTCACTTCATCTGCATGATATTATACTATGAATACTGTCAGGGTGTATCTTGTTTCCTTGACACATGTAAACGTGTCGGCCGTCCTCCTTGAGGCCTGTTTGGAGGCCTGACTTGTCGCCGCAGACACCTCCAGCGGGTGACCCTGATACAGTCATCGTGAAAACGTCGGGGCAGCTCACACGCCCAGAAAAGCAGCAGCAATGTAGGCCACTTCATCGGAACAATTAACATGCATTTGGGTAGGCACGCTGCACATCTGAACAGCAAAGGTGCTGCATACCCACCCACGCATGTACACACACACACACACACACACACACACACACACACAGGAACACACACCTCTCCTCCTGTGCAAGTACTACTACAGCAGCTCCATTGACGAGGCCGGTGTGACAGAGCAAACGGCTGCTTGTGACTCAGACTGGCTGCCTCTGATCTCACTGTGAATTAATGCCTACGCCCCCTGGTGGCTGTTCAGGAACCAATGCCCTCCATCTTTCTCCTGCTTGCACTAATGTACTGGGATGTGTGTGTGTGTGTGTGTGTGCGCGCACATTTCACACGCACATCGTAATATGTTGTGTTATTAAGATCTAACTGGCTTCATTTTTCCGTTCTTGTCGCAGCTTCTTAGACAGGATCGAGGTGGTCAGGCAGAACGACTACACGCCCACTGATCAGGTGAGACGTTCAACACACACTTCCCGTGTCATCTTGAAGTGCAAAGCTAATGCATCTCCGTGGCACTTACCCTTTTCGTGTTTTCTGTAACGCCCCTCTGTTCCTTCTCTATTTTCCAGGACCTGCTGAGATGCAGAGTGCTGACATCTGGGATCTTTGAGACAAGATTTCAAATAGACAAAGTCAATTTCCAGTGAGTGACCGCACGTTTTTGGGGCGACGAACTAATCTAAGCTAAAAGTAATTAGTCGAAAGAAAGTACGTTGTTTTAAAAGACAATACGTTTGAATTCCCTGGTTGAGAAATTATTTTATTTATTGATATTGAATAATAGATGTTGTGAATTTATGTTTTTTTCCCCTTTTGTTTCCGTATTTACATCTTTGTTGATGAAACTTTTAACCTCCCCTGTCTCTCAGTATGTTCGATGTCGGCGGTCAGAGGGATGAACGTCGAAAATGGATCCAGTGTTTTAACGGTAGGATGTTTGTCACTCAATCAGCTTTAAAGTAGGGATGAGATCTTTTTTTTTTTTATTTATTACCCTGCAGGCTTTTGTTTTCTAGTTTTGTCTATTTGTAGATTAAATCCCAAAATATGCTCGGGTGCACAAGCAGTTTTTTTTTTTTGCCTTCTTTGGTGTGTTATAATCCTAGTCTGTGGTGTCTTTGTGTTTGTGTGATGCAGATGTGACAGCTATCATCTTTGTGGTGGCAAGTAGCAGCTACAACATGGTGATCAGAGAAGACAATCAGACCAACAGACTACAGGAAGCCCTCAATCTTTTCAAGAACATTTGGAACAACAGGTCAGCATCGGCTTCCTGAGTTTTTCATGAAACATGTTACTGTCAAACATCAAACTTCTTCTTCTTCTTTTATGTGGCCACTGTCAATACAGTGCATCTAAAGGTGAGGACACATGAATGGATAAGACATTCAAAATAGCGCATGGCATAAAAGAGTAAATAGTAAATACACTCTCATCAGTACACCAACAAATGGGTGTGTATCACTGCCTTGGAACCTCAATATCTTATTTCCTTTAAATTTTTAATACCAGTTCAATCCCAATGTCTGCACCCACTATAACCAGTAGCTGAAGAGGAGCAGCAACATTCTAAAATCATCCAGCTGTGATTCTGCCAGTAATTCAAAGATAATGGGAGTTTATCTCATGAAGCTTATGACAGTATCCATAAACGTAAACTGTAATCGATGCATACAGTCTTAGACATACAGTACATACACAACTGCATAGGTCTTCATTGAATGTGTAGGAAGGATTTTAGTGTTGAGACTAAAACAGAGATCTTCCCCGGTCAAGTATAAGACCGATTGGGAACTTGACATCAACTCTGCCACCTCTTGTTCTTCACCGTGTCAAATTAGTATTATGAATAAGCCACCCACGACATTCTCCTCCAATTCATTTGACTTTGTACCAAGCAGACCTTTTTCTTTTTTTTTTCTTTTTTTTTTACAATCTGTACTCTGGGTGTGCAGCTCAGGAATCCTAGAGACTACAAAAATGGTCTTCTCCTTCACAGACTTGTATCTAAGGCAGCTAAAGATTAAACTTCGTTACCTACTTTATCAATTCTAAATTTCTTTTTGGAAACTTAAACTTTTTCGCCATAGCAAGTCGCTCATGTCAACTCATTTTAGAACAAGTGACTTACCCTGTACAAACTCGATATGTCAATATAAAGACATGAGCACCATGTGACGAGCACAGGCAAAGTAAAGACGTAAAGTTACACTGTGCAGCTGTCAATTTGAGCAGCCTCTGTTCGACTCAGTCCCTGATGAGGGGCTCTTCTCGTCGGTGTTAGAGGTACTTTACATGTGACAGTGTGCTTTGGGCCATATTTAGCCTTTTTACACCATCTCTATATCATTTTTAATGCTGGTGTCTGTCCCGCCATCTGTAAAACATTTTCAGTCAATTTTTTGTTTTTCATGAAACTTGAAAAACTTGGTGCCTTTTGGTATTTTTTGGATTGATAACATTTCTGTTTTTCTCATTTTGTGTAAAAATATTCAACCTGGTCCATTTAGAGTGTGGAATGTTTGTCTGGAGCGTAACTTTAAAACTATTTTATGTATCTTCAAATAATTATGCATCCATGGCAGCAATTTATACCTATAAGAAAAAAAAAGGGATGAGGATTGTTTTTGAAGCACATCATACCAGGAATGATTCAAAGTGCATCTTTTTAGTTTTCATTTATCACAGTTTTGATATGTGTGTCTGACTGCTAAACTGAAAGAGCTTGTATCCATGCAAATGCACTGCGTTTGAGTTGTGGATGCCGGAGGATATGCCATCTCCTGATGGGTGTGGTTACCTCCTCCAAGGAGGTGGTGTTTTCGGTGCAATGACATAATGGGGAAACTGAGCTCCCTTGTTGAAGGTTTTTTTGTAACATAGTAAAAGAAGTATTTCTTGCACCATTAAAGACTGGAGCCTCACTTCACCACTATTTGTTTGTTTATAATTTATATTTTCATGGCTGTTCATTTTCATCTCTTTCGATCAAAGTATATTTACCACATAAATGTTTGTGCGCCACAGTATCACATCAATGCCATTTACTGTACATGTACAATGGGAGGAGATGTTAATTGGATACAGCGTCCTTCCTTTACCCTTATCTGCCTGTGGGAGCATATAAACTGTTGTTTGCAGGAGCTCCTAGACCTTTTCAGCCTAAAACTCCAGAGTAGATTACTCTTCAGCCAAAGCCTGTTGTAAGATAATACTGTGGAGTCTCCAGCAACAGTATTTATAAGGTATTTTGGTTCCTAAATGAAAGGCCAAATAAAAATCTGGTACTGAAATCATTTTTTCATTTCCCTCTCCAGGTGGCTACGGACCATTTCAGTCATCCTCTTCCTGAACAAACAGGACCTGCTCGCTGAGAAGGTTTTAGCAGGGAAATCTAAGATTGAGGAGTATTTCCCGGAGTTTGCACGCTACACTACACCTGATGATGGTAAGACACTGACACTTTGAAATGTTTTAGATCAGATTCGGGTTTATTACAACTTGGATCTTATTTTCACAAGATTGCCAATCATCAAGACAGGGCAGGAAGCACAAGCAGTCAGGCAATCATCCACAAACCTATTTGAAGTAGAATTAATTTTTTATGTGTAGTGCAGTTTACTGACTGACTTTCTGGTCCAACTTTAGTTTAACTGCTGCAGCTGCACACACACAGTTTTCCTTTGCATTTAGGAATTATTACGGAACAATCTGTCTGTGGTCACTTTTTAATTTCACCTACAAGTAAAATGTTTTAGATAATGTGCCTGAATCTCAGCCTTTGTCTTGATGCTTGTGTTTCCTGCCCTGTTAGACTTCATTGTAATGATGTTGCTGTATCCCACAATTTCAGATATTACTGTGGTTAGTACAGTCTCATCATTACTAATGGACACAATGGCGGAAGCGACAAAAATAATGTCTAGTTTGTTACACACCAGAATTGTCAGCTCGTTTGGACACCCTGACTTGCAGTAGGATTAAAACACAAAAATAAATAATATGACCTAAATTTTCCAATCAGGATTGAGTTGTAACAATGATTCCCTGTTTACCACTTCTGGATCCAAGAATTTAATAATAAACCACCATACATTTCCACCATGAATATTCAAATTTGATATGAAAGTATCATTTTTACTGTTTTGTTTTGTTTGTTCTTTTGTTTCACCAAAAAGTCTTATCAAGCCTTTCCCTGACTTGTAACCAGTCAAAGGTTCTGATTGCGCAATGAGCCTCAAATGACAATAGAAGGCAGGTTCAGCCATCTAAAACAGACCGCAGTGTGTAAGCAGAGTGCGTATTGAGCAGAAATTGTCGCAAAAATAGACGAAATGTATGATTGTGACAAATATTGTGGCAAAAATACACAATAAATTATTAGTTGTCTTCCTTCCCAGCTTTAAAAGTTGTAGCTTCTCCAGTTGACGTGGCCTCTTCAGCAGAAGAAGTGATTCTGCTCTGTTTGATTTAAAAATCAATTCATTGGTGACTTCATTTCTTCCCCAACAGCAATACCAGAGCCAGGCGAAGATCCTCGAGTCACGAGAGCAAAGTACTTCATTCGGGATGAGTTTTTGGTACGTTCATGTTTTACCTGTTTGAATTTGATCATTTTAATGTTTCAACCTGTTTGGTTCACAGAGTAGTGTCGGTAACATAACATGTGATCTAAACAAAGAGCTCACCTGACACTTTGCAGTTTCATCCTCGTTGATCTGTTTAATGGTTGATTTTCCGTAATAAACTGAGTTGGATGAAGTTTCACTAACAAAACACTGAAGTTGACTGAAATATATGAGCAGTATGTAATAAACAAAAAAGGCAGGTTTACCGTCAACATTTCCAAACCAATATGAAACATGTTTTCCAGAAATCTATTCAAAGTTTTGATCAATAGTTTTTCCAGTATTTTTATTTAGTTTTTTTCTTTGTAAAAATTTGTTATAACACCTGCCTAAAAAAAGAAGTCAAAAAACACATCAATACATGCTGCTATGATCGTCTGATCTCAGGAAAATGGTTAAAAAAAATCTGCACTTGTTTTTCTCCCATTTATGTTGCTCAAAGGGAAATACAGTTTGATGTATTTATTTCTAAAGAGTAATTCTACTGCTGCTACTACTACTACTACTAATAATAATAATAATAACAACAATAATAACGTTGCAACCCTACTCTCAGTTGTCCAGCTTCTCTAAGTGAATGTCCACACAGCCTTATTATTGAGTTGAAAAATAGAATATTGTAACAGTGTATCTTTTATATAATTAATGGTATTAAACATCATCCAGTTAAAATTTCATTTGAAATAACATGTTTGGAACAACACGTGATGTTGATAAGGGTGTGTTTAGTTCATCTGGCAGGATTGTGGGGGTACATCAGACAATAAAAACACTGATTTTCAACACTGTTATTTTTTTTATTTTGTTTTTTTAGAGGATCAGCACAGCCAGCGGGGACGGACGGCATTACTGTTACCCCCACTTCACCTGTGCAGTGGACACAGAAAACATCCGCCGTGTCTTCAATGACTGTCGTGACATCATACAGAGGATGCATCTACGGCAGTACGAGCTGTTGTGATGGGCAGCGGCGTCCTGTCTACGTATCTACCTACCAACCTACCTATCTTCCCACCACCACAAGTTAGCCAATCACTTCCACCAACTTCACCAAACGACATAGCAAAAGAGCGAGCAACTGACCACCTGCCCTCCCCTCCATCCAAATACTCCTGCTTCTCCAAGCAGCACGATTACAGCAAAACAGAAGAGTGGAAAGACTTTAAAATACAGGAAACACAGTTAACAACACACCAACAACAGTTCCATCAACTACTAGTCAGGACTGACTGCTCTACTCAGCTTTGACCCAGGTAAGAGGGTCAAGACTGGAATCCCTCACTGCAGCTGATCCCTTCTTTTAGCTCTCTTCCTCTTCTCAGATACACAAATGAACACACAGACACACTAATACATCCAGAACCCTTAGATAATGTCTCATATCAGTTACACACACATGCACTCACACAGAAAACCAAGTCCTCCAACAGCTGGCGGACGCTGAACTGAATAATGCATTCTGAGAGAGAGAGAGAGAGGAGTTTATTCACCACGTGCTGAAGACGAAGGAGGAAGAGGAGGACGCCGGACATGGAGGATGGCAAACCGATACAGAGGAGGGCTATGAGCTTTTTTGTGCCCGGACAGATGATCTAATTGACTAATGGCTGCCTGTGGACGTGACTGGGACCTAAGACCACACGGCTCACATGATTCGCTCTTCAAGCAGCCAATAGATGAGGAGGAGCAGAAAATAAAAAATAAAGGAACGGAAACAACACGGAAAAATACCATAAAATGCAGAAATTCATGCATACCAGTGAACTTCATACAGTGCAAAAAATCCAAACTATATATATAGATATTTATATATGTGTGTATATAAATATGTATATATATAAATATAAATATGATATATTCCTGTAATAACACAATTCAACTTTTAAGTTTTGTTTTTACCCCATGTTGTATGTTGGTGTACACTGTGTGTGTATGATCTGCCTTTGCGCACCATTTAACCCCCCTACGTACACACACAGACACACACACACACACACACCCTTGCCCCTGCCCTTGCTGCTATTCGATGACTATTCAGCATATGGAAAATAAAGGAGAGGTTTTATTTAATAAGGAAAAAATGCAAAAGGAGAGCATGAAGTAAAAGATATGACTTCAAGACTGGACGCGACATCTTTACCTGGGAACACACAGACACTTAACACACACAAGCTTGTGCTCCAGCCATCATCAGTCTCCTCCCTTCCCACACAAC
Organism: Chaunax sp. Z400; assembly: GCA_037577475.1. Classification (NCBI taxonomy): domain Eukaryota; kingdom Metazoa; phylum Chordata; class Actinopteri; order Lophiiformes; family Chaunacidae; genus Chaunax; species Chaunax sp. Z400. The sequence continues at coordinate 22,758,264 of CM075185.1, forward strand.
GTCCCCCCCACCTCTCGTCTTATTCCCTCACCTCTCCCTGTCCCACTCTCTCCCCTCCCAGCTTTAAGTACGTCTGTCTTTATTTTACTGCTGGACTATTATTCTTGTACAGACTGTAAAATGTATTATTTTGTACAACTTTATTGAAGAAAAAATAACTTGTAGAAGATCCCTGTGCCTTGATCACGACTGTACGTGTAAAAATGAGCTAATATGTAAGTTATGTTTCACTGCGCTGTACAGCTGGACGGGTCTGTCCCACCTCATCCGTGCGAGCTCACCCCTCCACTGGAGTCTGGGGGGGAGGGGCCTCGGATCGAGGCAGAGGCCTTCGTCTGTTGCTTAGTTTCGTTTTTCGTTTTTGTTTCTCCCCCCCCCCCCAAGTTTGTTTGTTGATTCATTTGTTTTGCTTTGACTCTCTTCTGGTTTATATAATAGGAATTTTAAAAAATTAAGGTAAAAAAAAGAAAGATAATCAGACACACCACCTTAATGCTGTGTAGTAAAAGATACTGAACCCTAACACAATTTAATATATATAAAATATATTTCAGATTTTATATTTTATATATATGTACTGTACACGTATATCTATCTTCCTTGTGAGCTGTCCCTCAGGTTTTCTTTGCTTTCTGTCAGTAACACCTGCATACGTTTTCGTGGCCATTCTGGGTGAAATGGGATGGGTGTTCATTTCTTTTTTTATTTTAGCTTTAACTCTTTTGAAGGAGAGGGAAATATCCAGTTGCAAAACATTGCTTGTTTCTACATAAACCAAATTCTTTTGCTTAAACAACGATACACAGTTGTAGTAGTGTTTGATTCATTCTCAGGCTGCTAGACCTGAAGTCCACATCACATTCACTCAGTTGCCTGTTTATGAGGTACACCAATCTCAAGGTGCAGTCTTATACAACTGTCCTGCAATAGAGCCTCACTTCATGAAGGTTATATGAGAGCTGCTCTTATTTTGTCCGCTCCATTTCCATCAATTCGGGGAGACTAAATATTAGACACACCTCCCAATAAAGCGTGATCCAATTAATAATCATGCCATTTATATAATTATCAAAACCAGAAAAGGAAAAGAGAACATTCTTAAAGTCACGTACAAATACAATGGAAGAAAAGTAGATCAATTTTTAAAAAGTTAACGTGTTACATATGTATTATATGATGGAAGACACACCATTACACACTGAATCAACACGACCACAAAGAGTCTCTACAAAAACTCAACATTTCTTTCCACCCGCTTTTATTAAACTGCTTCAGTTTTAGCTGGGTGGACTCATAATCCAGCAACAACTCTAAATAAGGCAACCTGTGTTTCTGTCAGTCTCCAGGAAGATCACAGTTTTCATCTAGAAACTTTTGCCAATGTAATCTCACTTTTCATAAAATGGGAGCTTTTGTATTTGGAGCATACAGAAGCAGAATTTTTTTTTTGCCAAATCTGATTATTCTCTCTGCTGTTCCCTAAAATAACAGCTTTATTGAGGATTCTTTTTGATTAAGTTCAAATAATGTCCTAGCCATGCAAATGATTTCAGGGCTTTATTTCTTAAGTGTCATATAGTTGCAGTGTTTAGAAATATACACTTATTGGTTATTATTCCTCGGAGTCTGAAAGATTAAACTGAGTTTGAGTATTGTAGGTATTTTCACTATAGACACCAGCCAAGGAGAGGAAGAAGAGAAAAAAAAAGTAATTTCTGCGTCTGCTTGGCTTTGCAAACAGCAACAGAGGATACACAAGATCATAGACCAGCTTTATAACCAGCACATCATATCCCAAAACACATTAATTGGTTTTGATGCAACACGTCATCGTAATATTCATGTAAAGAATTATTTCACTTATTTTCATAATGATTTGAGTTGCCAGGTTTACTTCCCTTGGTGTTATTCCTCCAGGTTTGCAGCAGTAATAATGTGAGGGAAGAGATTATATTCACTGTGCATTTTTATGTCAACACCTCATCACCTGTGTTCTTAACACTGCACAGGCTTCAGCAATAAGTGAGGTTAATAGTAGCTCATAAAGAACAACCACTATTTGGCTTTTATGGATCACATGTTCATGGCATTTGTTGGTTTTCTATGTGTATATTTTCTACTGTGCGTTTGGTACAAAGACTTAAATTGGAGGTTTAAAATGAACATGGAGCACTTGGTAAAACAATCCTGAGACACACAGGCACACAGATACCAGGCCATTTGTCTTGAGCTACATTCAGTCCCATTCCACATTTGGCTCGTGTTTTTAAAATAATCTATCATTGATGGAAATGTTGCTGATATCCCATTTGTTTCCTTGTTGGAACAACAGGAATATGAGGTGAAGCTGGTAATTCCTCTTTCGGTAACAAGAGATCTACCACTGCCTCCAGAGTTACAGTATGTGCTGACTCACAGTCACGCCTCACAGACAAATGCACTATTGTTTCACATCACAGTGGTTGAATGTTACTAATTTCAATGTGAAGAATGAAGAAGTGCGAAGGCTAATGAAAGCTCAGGTGTGATCAAACCTGTCCACAGTTGGCAAGTGGCCTGGTGCAACTAGTTGATCTACATAGTTATGCACCACCCACTGTGTCGTGGTGTATCCATGTAGACACTATCAGCTAAAGCCACTTTAGTGCTGGTAAAGGGTAAATCAGGACTCAAAGCTCACATGATTGAAAACTCTACTCTGTTTCCTGCTGATCTAATCTTTCAAACATTACATGGAGTTGATGTTGGTTCGCTGTGCAAGCTCAGCAAGTGGTTCCACACCAAACTGGGATAACTTTCTATATAAACCTCACTTTGTGTACAGAGGCATTTTCATGTTGAAACAAAAAAAAAGGTGTGTTCCAAACTTGCCACAAAGTTGGAAACATACTTTAGTCAAAAATACAATTGTATGTGGTAGCACTGAGATCTCCCTTAATGAGAACTAAATGGACTTAGACCAAACAATGGAAAACAACACAAATGCAAACAGAAATATCAGCATAACTTTAATGCACATATGCACTTATGGCTACTACCTACTCATATATCAAAGCAGCTGTGTTACATGGCTGTCAAAGTTGTTGGGTGTGGCCGCAACTGCACCATGCCTGCAAATTTGGATGCATATAGGCATCAGCAGATTTCTAACTTGAGATTTGATGTGGATTTATTATTGTATCATTTATTTTCCAGATAGTGCAAAAGAATTTTATACTATATATTTATTCAAAACCTTTTCCATACAATGAAAAGATAATGATTTGCCACCCTTTTACTCACAGTTAAAACAGTGAATCTCTTGCAGATTTCAAGGTTTTAGCCACAGCATGGGTTGAAATATTATGGTATTTTCTTAATACATTTGTTAGATATGGGGCCCAGTTGTGGCCCTCAAGTACATTTTATAGGCAAGGTAATGCTTAATCATGAAATGTAATATTACTCGATGTGAAAATTCAAATGCCACAGCATATATAGAACTGAAATGTTTTACTTTGAAAAACAGCCATCTGGATTTATTTGCTATCTTAAATTTTCAGAAGTCAAACTTAATTAAAGCAAAGTATTTGCCTCTATAATGACAATTACATCTCAGAGAGCAGGTATCAGGTATAAGGAATCATTTCCCCCCCTCCACAAGAGGGAACCAGAGTTTTGAAAACAAAAACAACATAAAAAGCACGTGGGCCGCACCGGACGACTAAATGTGCTTCCGGTTGTAAAACTCCGCCTCCGCGTTTCCATGCATTGGCGCGCTTCGCCTGTGCGGCTGTGGCTCTGCTCTTCCCTGGGTGCTACTGTTGGTGGTACACTGACTCTGTAGCGGGCTGCAGGTGAAACACAGCAGGCATGAGTGCGGCGGGTAGTGCACGGCCCTGTCCGGCCGCTGGCCCGGTCCAGCAGGGATTGAAAGAGGCGCTAATCGAGACGTTGACGGCCATCCTGTCCCCGGTTCAAGAAGTGCGCGCCGCCGCGGAGGAGCAGATCAAGGTGCTGGAAGTGACCGAGGGTGCGTGATAGCCTATTCTATTACATACCGCTAAATTAACGGCGACTAGCTACTGTGTCCTCATTAATGTCATGGCCCTCTGTAGAGGCAAGCGCCATGCGGACAGCTGTCTCCTGTTTTTACCGGTGCTAACTTTTTAGTAGCTGGGCTGAGTTGATGCTAACACTTAAAACGATAGTCTGGTAACTGTCTTGACTCCCACTAGCTAACTCTAGGCCATCTTGTCAGAAGTTTTTGATGAGCACGTTAGCTTGAAACCTCATTAAAACATATTTTCCTTGCCTAATTTCACGGAATACTTGCCTTCTCTTGGGCCATACAAATCACAGCTAACCGGGTAACGTCAAGTATAGTAACGTTAGCGGCTAATGAGTAAGTTATGTTATGTTATGTTATGTTATGCTAAGCACATGCAGACTTTACGGACCTCGGCTACAACAGCACAGCAACAGGGTGGAGGCTGGTTAGTCCTTGTACCAGGAATGCGTTCATTCAGCGTGAAGTTACTTCTACTTGTCCATTATATACGCACACCTAGCTCAGTAAAGTAATACTACTTCCCGATCTATTCTGCGGTCATCATGCCTGGTGACAGATTTTCCCGCGAAGATGTCTCCCAGGGGCCTCTCAGGCGGATCACAGACTGCCAGCCTCCCTCTTCATCATCGAGAGACACGCTTAAAGAACAGTACAAGTTTGTCTCTTTTCATTGGAGGGCAAAGCAAAAGAACCACAGAGATATGTATGCGCACACATTTGATTGAGTGTTCTTGCATAAATGAACTTGACTGCAGTAAATAACGCAAAATTATGTTGCTGCTCCTGTCCAAGTTGTGCTGATATACATCACATCTTTTGGATTGATAATCTACAAATGATCAGATGTGAAAGGGATACCAGCACAGTGACACCTTGTCGGGGTTATAACTATTTAAAAATGGTAAAAGTGTTAAGAAGGTGTCTGTAAGCCCTGAAAACTTATTTGTTCATTTTCTGTTTATATTGACAATAAATTCAAGTCTGCCTTATATAATCAAGTGATGACAGTTGGTGTGTTTGGGAAATGATGCTCATAACAGACCACTGTGTTCTTCTTGGATAAATAACCAGTATTGGACAGGTGGATGCAGTACCTAATGGCTGTAGCTTATACGTCACTAACCTTTGTCCGGCAAGCATGGTGCCCCTGATGAAAGGCTAATTGTGCCACTGTCTGTCGGCTGTACAGTAACATCGCAACGGGGCCGATCCTTTCCGCTGGCCTCTCTGTAAGGCAGCCACTATGTAGGATTGTCAGCACTTACATTGTCTTCTGGCGCCTGATGTCACTCTGAGTAAAACCCAGTGAGAGAGAGAGTGGGTCCAGAGCTGAGGTTGATGCTGAGCCTGAACTGTGTGCTAATCTCTCAGCATGCCTGTCAGGCCAGGTTTACACAGTGTGCTGTTAGCTTAATAGCTCAATTGGTTTTTAAATGTTTTGGGCATAGGAATCAAACTTTGTCAGTGTTGTAATGTATTGTAGGACAGTGTCATGTTTAGCTCCAGCAAAGAGACTGTTAATATTAATATTATTCATCTGTTCTGCTTGTGAGTTTTTCACTTTAGTCTGCATTTTGTCATCTTAATGCAGCACCTATTTCACGTTCTCAGGAACACGGTTTTCTTTGCGTATCATCACGGAAATTATTTTTCCTTTTCACCAGTTTCTTAAAATCCTCATTAAACCCAGTGTTTCCCTTATTCACATCTGATTGCATAATGTATGTCCTGAGCTCTCTGATTGTTTAATTGATTAATTTAATTAACTTTTTTTTCTTTTTCTTATATGTTCATGGTGTAGAGTTTGGTGTTCACCTGGCAGAACTCACAGTTGATCCTCAAGGAGCACTCGCAATCCGTCAGGTGAGCATTAAAAAAAACTTAATAGACATTTATAGAGGATGGAAGTACTGTACGTCCATCACACTGATGCTCATGTCTCAGTCAGTCTGGCATTGTTGATTATGATGTGTTTATGTGTAGTTCTGTTTGATCTGTGGTGGCTCTATCCTTATCCAACCTAACAAATATCGTTTCTTGTTGCTCTCTTGTTCCCTGTTCGCAGTTAGCATCAGTCATCCTGAAGCAGTATGTGGAGACTCACTGGTGTTCCCAGTCAGAAAAGTTCAGGCCTCCAGAAACTACAGATCAGGTGACATATTCTTAGTCTTCAATATATATCTCTTTTGTCTGCAACTCTGCAGAAGTTCTCTCAAGAGAGTATTCTTCCATACACTTATGTTGATCTCAGAAGATTTTTTTTTTTTTTAGCTGAATGTTGTCAAACTCTGGTTGCCACCTCCAGGCTAAAGCCGCCATTAGGGAGCTGCTGCCAAGTGGTCTGCGGGAGGCGATCAGCAAAGTCCGCTCCAGTGTTGCATATGCTGTGTCGGCCATCGCCCACTGGGACTGGCCTGAAGCCTGGCCACGGCTGTTCACCTTGCTGATGGAGATGCTGGTCAGTGGAGATGTCAATGCTGTGCACGGGGCCATGAGGGTGCTCACAGGTATGTAATGGCATCCAGAGAATGCACTCAAAACACTAAAGTTGTATACGTACTTCCTCTAAAATATGACGCCAAGTCCCTAAAAAATGTGTTAAATTTTTAAAAGAACAAGAAAAACCCAGAGGTGAGATTTACTCTGTCTCCGTGAATCGCTCACTTTTACTTTAACTTATATTCGTGGTTTATATTTTTATTTTAGTGTTTTGTGAGTGTGTATTTCAACCTGGTGGAGAATTTCCCAGTTTGGGATTAAAAAAAGTAAATCTAAATATAAGTCTAGTTACATATCTACATATATTTGAACCTTTAAATGCGTGGAGATGGCGTAAGGTTTTAGACCAAAAGAATCAGCACATATGTTTCATTACAGACTCTAGCTCATTAGTGTTTATGTTTAAACTGCCTTTTCCTGCACTGATTAAGTGCGCTTATCTGATTTGCCGGATCTGCGGTTACAAATTTTGCAACAACACAATTTTGTTTCATATCCTTGTCCATTATAATTCAAATTTGCTTGTCCTGAAAACAATGTTGCTATATTTACATCTCTGTACTGATTGTATTGTACGATGCTATCTCACACATTGAAAGACAATCCCAATCAGTTTCACACAAGGACTTCAATTTAATAAAAAAAAAAAAAAAAAAGGCAGCGCTCAGTGAACACAAACCTCTGCCAAGGCCGCTCAGTTTCCCATTATGTCATTGAACCTAAAAGCAACAGTTCCATGATAGTTTGACCCTCTAAATATGATTCCTTGGCCGTGAAAACCTACCCCTAGACTTTGGTCACATTGGTATCATTGATAATGGATAGTTATTCAACATATTTCTGGGAGTTTCCTCCAGGATCTAGCTCCAATTATTTCTTCCATGGCACATGCCCCCACCCTAACCTGTCCAGTGGTTAATGTGTAATTGACCCCCCCAAAAAAAGGCCCAAAAAGCCCCATCTTGCAATATTATGAAAAGTAGAAAAAAATTCTTGACTTTGCTCCTTTTATTGGATTCACTCCAAAACGTAATGGGTTCTTCCTCAATATATGCTCATCCCTTCTAGCAAGTTTCATCAAAATCTGTCAAGTAGTTTATGTGTAATAGACAGAAAAGTTAATTTAAAAAAAAAAACCTTGCATCTTGCAGTGTGATAGAAAGTGATGAAAAGTTCCTTGATCACCTTTTTATCTGGACCCACTTTAATGGGTTCATCCCTGCCACATGCCCAAACCTCCACCGAGTTTCATGAAAATCTGTCAAGTAGTTTTTGTGTAATCCTACTAACAGACAGACAAACCAACGGCAGCGAAAACATTACGGCCTCCATGGAGGAAAAATGCAAAAGTATTGAATCCTTCATAGGTATCAACCAACACCCTCAGTTAAGGTACCAGGAGGCATAACACGGGAACAATGTATCCCTAATCTGCATGACGTTAAGTTAAATACGTGCGTCACTCCAGGTTGTTACTGTCCAAACTGTTATCTACCATCAAAACATGTCTCTTTCTTTTGTCTGGTTTCATTTCGTATGCTTTATTGATTCTAACCTCGCATGAAGTCAACACTAGAGATAGAAATCAACCCCTTAAAAATAATATTTGTTTTTCCGCATACCTTCTAGTCCTTGTAACAACCTGTTTGATGTGTCCAGAGTTTACTCGGGAGGTGACAGATACACAGATGCCGCTGGTGGCTCCAGTCATTTTACCTGAAATGTACAAGATCTTCACCATGGCAGAGGTATTTTTGCAACTCTTATCTTGGAGTTAATCTTTTTCTACTTTGCCCACCTAAATAGGAACACGCTGCATTTTTAGCATTTCTTTCTGGATACACACATTTAGTTAACCGCCTCCAGGATTTACACTGTTTTATATGTTGTTGGTTCCGTTATGCTGTTAGTTCTGCGCTGACATGAATTCTAGGTTACCTTTTAATGTAAGCTTAACTGTTCCAGGTTTACAGTATTCGTACCCGATCCAGAGCAGTGGAGATATTCACCACCTGTGCTAACCTCATCTGTGCTATTGAAGAGCTTGAGAAGGTGAGACAGTCACGACCTGTTAATGACGATTTTCTCACAGATATTATATGAATGATCACAAAATACATTTTGAATCAATATATTGGTTCATAATATAATTATTTAAAGGAACATTCTTGCTTTTATTTGACTCTGTTGCCATCGCAGTGGTTGATATTTCACTTCAAAAGGCAATTAAAATGATTTCCTGAGAGAAATTACAACAGAGGAAAGACTATATCATGAAATCAGTGTTTGTGAAATTGTCGGTGTTGTGTTGATTTCTCCAGAATCTCCGTGTGTGTGTATGTGTGTGTATGTGTGTGTGTATGTGTGTGTATGTGTGTGTAGGGTGCAGCCAAAGCACTGATTTTCCCCGTGGTGCAGCAGTTCACAGAAGCCTTTGTGCAGGCCCTGCAGATGCCTGATGGACCCTCGTCTGATAGCGGTCTCAAGATGGAAGTCCTCAAGGTGAGAGAGGCTCTATAGACCAAAGAATCATCACTTGGCTTCACAGTCAAACGACTCAAACCACAATGAAATCATATTACTATCATATTATTCAGTCAAGAAACAAGAAGTGATGTACATTATTTTGAAAATGACTTTCAATCCGTTTCCTTTTCTTTTTCCTCAGGCAGTAACGGCATTGGTGAAGAACTTCCCCAAACCCATGGTGTCCTCCATGCAGCAGATACTACCCATTGTATGGAATACACTGACTGAAAGTGCAGCTTTATATCCTAAAGAGCTGTGTATTTGGCTCGTTTCCTGCTGGGATCACTACTGCTGTCTGTGTTGTTAAAGATTTGATTAGAACAGTGAGTCAAAGTAGCTTACGTTTTAGGTGTTAACACATGATATATATGCCTCCTTTTCCTGTTTATTCATCGAGATCGGACTTTTTGATGTTGACAAAACGATAGGCTGTAAATTCTACTTCTGAAATAAATTCTGTCTGATTGAGTCAAGCAAATAATAGGAGGAGGAGGAGGAGGAGCCTGATGATACTCCACATAATGACAGAAATATTACAATCCTGTGAGTTGAGTACCAACAAAACACGAGAAGGGAAAGCTCAGGATTGTATTCTTTAGTGTTCCTTAACTAAATGTTCACTTATGTGAGAACAGAAGTCAACTACACAGAGGAAGTGGATGACCCTATAGACTCCGATGGTGAGCAGAATTCATGGCCTTTTTGGTTTTTTCTTTCATCTGCTTATAACATGGCGCTGAATATTTTTTTTACTGTCTCGTTTTTCAGGTGAAGTTTTGGGTTTTGAGAATCTGGTGTTCAGCATCTTTGAGTTCGTCCACACGCTGCTGGAGAATAACAAGTTCAAGAGCACGGTGAAGAAAGCCCTACCCGAACTCATCTACTACATCATCCTATACATGCAGATCACTGAGGACCAGGTGAGGAATGGGCCTTAACGCTGTAGGTTTAGAGCTGGATAGATTGAAGGATGAGCTGTAAAAAAAAAAAATGGAATGCTTGTCTATTTATGGGTGTTGGGCGTGATTGTTAACCCATTTTCTTTCTTCAGATCAAAGTGTGGACGGCTAACCCCCAGCAATTCGTAGAGGATGAGGACGACGACACCTTCTCCTACTCTGTCAGGATCTCTGCTCAGGACCTGCTGCTGGTGAGATAAAACGGGAAGCTCTTTTCGTAAATTCTCCGCAAATCAACTTCAGCCTGAGGTGTAATCTGAGGCTACTTTTTAGACTGTACCTAATATCTAAACTGTAAATCTCTCTGATCTCTCCCTCTTATTTTAAATAAGCAGTCTCCTGATCTCTAAAAGTCATATTTAACCTATATTTATTAGACCGTTTTATTGGTTTGACCGACCGGTGACATTTTACTAACTATTTTTATTGGTGGTTTTGGCTAATGGCTACGCAGCCTCCGCTAGTTAAGAGGAACATCATGGTTTAGCATGAAGGCTCCATTTACAAAGTCAAGGTAATCTTGTTCTGTACTCAATGGTGTTTATTTTGTCAGCTGTTTTTTTTTTTTTTTTTTATTTTAGCCTCAGTCTTATGTCAAATGTCTGTTAGTTTTATCATATTTAGTCAACATTATCTTTTTTTTATTAGCTTAACTTTAAGGTTTAGTCAACTGAGAGTCAGCCGGGCATTTTAGTTTTATTTTATAAGAAACTGTCAGTATTTTAGTGTAGTTTTATTTATTTCTCTGAGAAATCGGGTTTTATTAGTCTTACCAAAACCAATATTTTTTGTCATTTTACTCTTATTTCACTTAAGATGTCTTATCGCTAAAACAGATTGAATGATTCAGATGGCAGCTTTGCAGCAAGTCTCTGGTCCGATGTCCTTTCAAGGACTACATCCAGATATGAAACATGTTCTAATTTGCATATTAGTTTTGAGACGCGCCTGACTTTAAACCTGCGAGTTGGGCTGAGGATGGGAGAGCATCATTATACACACAGTAGCCTGCCAGGCTACTGTGTGTATAATGATGCGAAGCTTTGACCTCTGCTTGCAGGCTGTCGCTGCAGAGTTTCAGAACGAGAGTGCAGCAGCGCTGGCAGCGGCGGCGACCAGACATCTCCAGGAGGCAGAGCAGGCCAAAAACAGCGGCAATGAGCACTGGTGAGGAGAAACGATGACTCTCCGACTCTGTTGGACTGCATCGCTCTTGAATTTCAGCCCCATTCCTGCAGTAGGAAGGACGAACAAGTTAATGCAAAAACCTAAATGATGGGAAATGCTGTCCTGCTTTGTTTGATTTCATCTGAGGAGACCTGTGCTCATAAAGTAATTGGTGTTTTTCTTTTTTTTTTTAATACACCAGGTGGAAGATCCATGAGGCCTGCATGTTGGCCCTCGGCTCTGTGAAAACCATCATCACAGAGAATGTGAAAAACGGTCGAATCCAGTTTGACATGCACGGTTTCCTGGCCGGTGTTATCCTCGCTGATCTCAACTTGGCAGGTGACTCCTCAACTCACCTTTTTGTATAGAAATCTAATTACCTTGATGTTCCTTTGTCACTGACTCAATGCCTCAGGAGGAACATATTACTACAAATAAGTCGATTAGTGAATTAAATCACCTTGGATGAAATAAATGAGGTGCTGTTGTTTCTCTTGTTGTGTTATTCACTGCTGCCTCTTGCTTTTGTTTTCTCTCAACCAGCAGCGTCTCCGTTCCTCCTCGGCCGAGCTCTGTGGGCGGCCAGTCGTTTCACCGCAGCCATGTCTCCTGAGCTCATACAGCAGTTCCTCCAGGCCACCGTCAGCGGCCTCCATGACAGCCAGCCGCCCTCTGTCCGCATCTCCGCGGTCAGGGCCATCTGGGGGTGAGCAAGTTGTGTTTGTTTTTAGCTGTGCTGCCGCTAAACACAGCTCTCGTGTTATTTTTGTGATCTAACAAGGCAACAACTTCATCTCAAAGTCAAAAACAACAGTAGGGGCTGTTGTCTGGGTCACTGTATTAGTCCATCAGCATGTTGGTGCTGTTAGCCGAACACATTCTGTTATGGACCAACTGTTGGGCATCTTGAAAAACATTTGAAATCAGACTGGTCTGCAATTTAGGCTTAACATTATTACGTAATTGTTATAAACAAATATTTTTTCTGCAGGTATAGACACAGTTAAAAGCAATAGAGTTAGATGAGAAAATGCTATTCCCATGAATGTGAAGCTACAGCTAGTTGGCTTTACTTAGCACAAAGAGTGGAAGTGAGGCGAACCAGCTAGCTAGGCCCTGTCCAAAGGACATAATTCTCAGCAGGAAAGAGTCAAATGTTTTTGTTTTTTTAAATGTTGACTTACTTAATCCAGGAAGTGCAGAGATGTTACTAAGTTTTAATCAGTTTAAAATCAGTTTTAAACTGTCTTTGAGCTCATTAAGAGTTTGAAAGTGTCACTAAATAATAAAGACATAAATATGTTGGGTGGATTTCATCAGTTAGTTTATGTCAACTATCCCTGTTGCTTTCCAGGTATTGTGATCAGCTGAAGCTATCGGAGAGCACCCACGTCCTTCAGCCTTTCCTCCCCAGTATCCTCGAGGGACTGGTTCAACTGGCCGCTCAGTTCAGCTCAGAGGTGCTCACCCTCGTCATGGAGACTCTGTGCATCGTCTGCACCGTTGACCCGGCCTTCACCACCAGCGCTGAAAACAAGATCTGCCCCCTCACCATTGCTATTTTCCTTAAATACAACAATGGTACTGCTGTAGCTCTGCTGACCATGTCCTCTGTCAGACTGTAACACTACATTCATGCTGTACATTTTAGGGCGCAAAGGCCGTCCAGATTTAAATATCCCAGTTTGTCTCTATTTCTTCGACACAGCTAAGCTGTAATCAGTGAGGGAAAAAAAACACCTTTCAAGATATACATGTTAAGATGCGCATAGATAAGATTTGTCTCTTTTCTCAGACCCCGTTGTAGCATCCCTTGCTCAGGACATCTTTAAGGAACTGGCTCAAATCGAGGGCTGCCAAGGCCCCATGCAGATGCGTCTCATCCCCACGTTGGTCAGCATCATGCAGGCTCCCCCCGACAAGATTCCCTCTGGACTCTGTGCTGTAAGTAGACAAGGCCGCAAAAAGATACACAAACGTATAGAAAGTCACCTTTCAATGGGAGCAGGCAGCACAATAATGTGTGTCTGCTGTTCCACGAGCAGCAGAGCAGAGCATTGACAGGCCAGTCATCACATCCTCCTTTCATCCAGAACAGGATGTCTCAAAAACGACTCACAAGATGACATTGGTCTGTCAGATGATGGCCCCTCTGACCTTACGTTACAGTTTGGTACATGACAGAGTTTCTCACACAAATGGCAAGAATTTACTTAAATTTGCTGATGTTCATTGTTAACAGATGATGAATGAATACAGGTTATTTTTTCTGTCTACACTCAATGTCTCCAACAGTTGTCGTCGTCCTTCTTATCTTTGTAGTCTGATGGTGTTGACTTCTGTCTCCACTCAGAATCAATCTTTTCTTAATAATAAAAATAAAAATGATAATAATAAGGGTACCATGCATTTCAAAAGAGCTGCACATAATTTTCAGCAGCTGGCAGACAGTTGAGCCTCATTTATGCTGAATGTTAAAAGTTGATAGGGATATGGACGGAGCCTTCTTTCCACGCTCATACATGTCCATACAATTTGTCCATATTTGTGCATGTTTTCTGAAAGCGTACGGATACGCACAAAACAGAGCAGTACCACAAGAAATCATTGGAGCTAATGTTGCCATAATTTAGGCCAAACATGACAAATGTCTACGGACAAGACCAAGAAGAAAAAAGTTTTTTTTTGTTTTTTTAACTCCATCCACATGTTGCAATGTATTTAATGACCTTATAGGCCATCACTGAGTAGATCGCTGTACATTACATCATCACAACCTCCTGAACCATCACCATTTCCATTGTTTTAGAACGTTTTGACTCTAGACTGCCATCTGGCAGATGTATCAATACCAAAGTATAGAATACATGGAAGGATACAGGCGTTGAAAGATGGATCGTTTGAAACGTTATTTATTTTCTGATGTAAATGGAGTATAAGTGATGCTTTAGTGGTGTGGGTATGTCGTCCATCAGGCATAAACTGCCTATTCATCTCTGATGCTTTGTATTTTACCATCTTTAGTCAGTTAAATAGACTCTACACAAGGTGTGGATGGAAAAACTTCATGTACAGCCACTCGCAGTGTGTAAGTAGTAACCTCAGTCATGAAGTACACAATAAAGAGATACATGGAATTACTGTGTTGATAAATGCATAAACTAATCCTCAAGTCATGACTCAGCACGTTGACATTGTTGGTATGAAGCTTCAGTTAATCTAGACATGACATCTGAAAATGCTCCAGGTCCAAGGGGAAAAAAAGCTATAATTGTTTTTTTTCCTGAGATTCACAACAGAATCCGACCAGTGTTCTTCCCCTCTGTTTGTAACACAGACATCCATAGACATCCTTACCACAGTCGTCCGAAACACCAAACCCCCTCTGTCAGAGATGCTGGTGTGCCAGGCATTTCCTGTGGTAGCACAGTGCACCTTACGCACTGATGACAACACTATAATGCAGGTAAACCAATGTTCTTTCATTAAAAACTCCACCAAGTGCCTTGTTATTTCCTTTGCACATTTCAAATCCTCTCACTCCCCTTTTACTTCTGCTCTTTCACCACTTCCTCCCCCCCCCCCCCCCCCCCCCCCCCCCCCCTCTCTCTCTCCAGAATGGTGGCGAGTGTCTACGGGCGTACGTCTCCGTCACGCTTGAGCAGATCGCTCGGTGGAGAGACGAGCAGGGGAACAGTGGCCTCTGGTATGTCATGCAAGTGGTCAACCAGCTGCTGGACCCCAGGACCTCCGAGTTCACGGCTGCCTTCGTGGGCAGGTTGGTGTCCACTCTGATCTCTCGGGCAGGAACTGAACTCGGGGAACAGCTGGACCAGATCCTCCGAGCGATTCTGAGCAAGATGCAGCAGGCGGAGACTCTGAGTGTCATGCAGGTAAAGGGACAATGCTGATATATGGCTGAATCACCCTAACCTTTATTCGTTGACGCTAAAGTTACATTCCCTTTGCCTTGTCTCTCCTCCTCCTCTGTCTGTAGTCACTGATCATGGTGTTTGCCCACCTGGTTCACTCCCAGCTAGAGCCTCTCTTGGAGTTCTTGTGCAGTCTACCGGGCCCAACGGGGAAACCTGCCCTGGAGTTTGTCATGACAGAGTGGATGAGCAGGCAGCACCTGTTCTATGGACAGTACGAGGGTAAAGTCAGGTCAGACAGTACTTGGATTGATCATTTATATTTTATAACACTTGTGAAACCATGAAATAAGTAGACATCACTCAGAGAGCACAAACCTCCACCAAGGCAGCTCCGTTTCCTCATTATGTCATGGCACCTAAAAGCAGTAGTCCCATTATAGTTTGACCCTCACAGTTTGACTCATTGACCGTGAAAACCTACCCCTAGAATTTGGAATCACATTGGTATCATTATTAGTTTGATGGTTATTCAAGAAAAACAATATCTCACCAATGGCGGTTCTCTTCAGGATCTAGGTCCACACTTTGATGATTTCTTCCATGACACATGCCCCACATGTACACCCAGTTTCATGGCAATCCAATTAGAAAGAAATGGTCCAAAAGCCCTGTTTAGCCATGTTCAACAAAGTAAAAAAAAAAAAAAAAAAAATCCTGACTCCGCCCCTTTATTTGGATCCACTTCAAAGTTAAATGTGTTCTTCCCTGTCATATGCCCAACCCTCCCACAAAGTTTCATTCAAACCTGTCCAGTAGTTATTAGAGTAGTAGTAGAGACGGACAAACCAACAACAGCGAAACCTTTAGCTCCAATGACAATGAGTCGAAGCTAGCAGTGTGTCAGTGACATGCTAGTGCTAGTCATCAAATCAAAGTCGAAGCATGCTTGTCCCAGCAGTCTGCAAATACCAACTCACATAAACACCTGTAGTTTAGAGCAAAGGTCAGTGTTTCCACTCACAGACAGACAAAGTAAAGCTGTTACCATTTTATCACATTTTTCCATAATATGCATTTAGTTTAGAAACACAAATACTTCATTGATCCCTGCAGGGAAATAGTATACAGGAAATAGGGAGAGAGAGATAGGTAGCAAAGGGTCACAGGGCGGAATGGAACCCACAGCACTGCGTAAGACTCATACTGATGAGTTATCTTAGTTATTAGTACATTTGTTTGCCGAAGCCAAAATCCTTTAACTATTTCTTTCTTTTCCCCACCCTCACCACATATCTCAAATTGTTGTCATCTTGGTGTTTTTGTTCCGCAGCACGGTGGCTCTCTGTAAGCTGCTGCAGCACGGGCTCAACACTGATGACAAACGCCTCCAGGACATTATGGTGAAGGGAGAAGAGATCTACAGCCCTGAAGACGGCATCCGCACACGCTCCAAATCTGCCAAAAGTAGGACATCAAATCATACCTAATAGATACAGTTTTAACAAGCCAGCTTGAGCTGCTACAATCATATATCAAGAGATGCACCACAGGACAGAGCGTGCTGTAATGTTGAGCTCTATCTTTCTCCTCCACAGACCCAGACAGGTGGACCAACATTCCTTTGTTAGTAAAGATCTTTAAATTGATCATCAATGAGCTGTCGACAGTAGTGGAGGCAAACGCCAGCAGGGCAAATGCAGGAGACTGGAGCCAAGGTGAATGTGACAAACACAAAAGCTTCTGTTCAATTTATTTCGACAGGATAATGATAGGATAATGGCTTGCTGTGGGTCTGCAAATCTGTTGTCATAAATCATTGGGAGGAAACAGTAATTCATGTTCCACCTGAACATGAATGTCATCCTCAGATAACTCTTGTTTTATTTTGCCTGCAAGCTAAAGGAAAGGACGGCAAACAGTTCTGTCATAAGCTGTTGTTTGTCTCAGATTCCAGTGGTATGTGGGAGGACAATGAGGTGGAAGAGGGGGATGATGATGATGAGGAGGATGAAGGGCTTGCAGGGCAGCTGCTGTCTGATCTCATCGCAGCGAACAAATATGGTAAAAGCATCTCCCCAGTGCCTCATCTATGTCCGCAGTTTGTCTTCAGCTGCTGAGTTTCCACATTCTGGTGTGTCCTTGTCTTACAGATGAAGATTATTACGAGGATGATGAGGAAGATGATCCAGATGCTTTGAAAGATCCCATATATCAGATTGATCTGCAGGTACACTCTAAACTGTCTTATTTCAAATTATGCATTAGGTATAAACCTTACAGATGTCATTTGTGTTTCCAGCTCAAGAAACTTATGAGCACTTACAAAAACCACAGATGAATAATCCACAAGAAAGTGAATGGATCAGAATGAGCACACAATGCTTTGTGCATGCACAAAGTTTAAAACGCCTTTATTATTGTGGCAATGTGATGAAAATGAAAACCAAAGTGTAAATAATAACCCAAGTGACAAATAATATCCTGCACATGCTAATACACACAGACAGACAAGTGAATTTAACAAGCATAAATCTCAGTCACACCTGAGAAAAGTCACAGCAACATCCAGCTTTCTGATCACTCAACGAATGAACAGTTTCACATTGTGTTAGTAATCATCTACTCATAGGTGATGGTTGAAACGTAGGTTGACTGGTAAATCAAGAGATTTGCCTTCCGCTTCGCTCCTTCACCACGATGGTTCGACACAACGCCTGCATCACTGCTGATACCGCACCAAACCACCCATCCATCTCATGCTCCATTACCCAGTACAAGTAAAAGTGCTTTAAAAGTAAATATGCATTATTTAATGAAATAAAACAAAAATTAATACATATTTTACATATTAATCATGGAACTACAATAATGCTGAGGTATGAGTCATAAAAATTCTTGACATTAAATTTTTGTTCCTACCAAGCTTCAGCCTATTCACCTTTTTAAGTGATTTATTCTTCTTTTTTCTTTTTTTTTATAAATGCAGCAAGAAACAACATATTTTTAGGACTTTTTGTGCCAGACAGTTGACCAGTAATAATACCTGCACCGTCTTCTCTATGAATATTAAAAAAACAACATACAGCTAAATATGGACTGTTTACTTGTACGACATCAGGCTGATGTCTGTAGCTGGCTGATACCTATTGTTAGCTACCCGGCAGGTAGAGATGCACTGAGCCCGGTAGAATCTGTACACTGGTAAGTCGTCTCCTGTGGCTTCTCCTCATAGTCTCAAGGAATAATCTGCCGTACAACAAACAAAAACTCAGAGTCCAGATCAGAGCCCTTTTTCAGTCTGTCCCTCTCAAATGTGAGCATTAAATTCTTTACAAGAAAGCTCGACCCTGCTGTTACTTTTAGATCAAAAATACATTTATTGTGCATGTTTTTTTAAGGCTTATCTCTCAAGATGCAGACATTTTACACATACATATGTATTTCACAGCCCTATTCGATAATACTTCTTTCTTTTTATGGTACATGTGCTTAGTTTTTGGGGGGGTGAGATCCCTTTCTTCTAGTGGACTGTCGTTTTCCTTTCTGTGTCAGAAGCACCTGCTCCGCTGTCAGTTCCTTCCTTTTTTGACCTGTGCTGTATCACGTTTGTTTGTTTGTTTTTTTCCCCCAGGCTTATCTGACAGACTTCCTGACCCAGTTTGCCCAGCAGCCGTGTTACAGCATGTTCTCAGGCCACCTCAACAACACTGAGAGACAAACTCTACAGTCTATAGGCCTCTAGCCCCACCGTCTGCCGATCCAACACATCCTCTTCCAGTTTACAACGAACACCCTCTCTTCTATTGCCCCATGACTTCTGCTCTCATGATGGATCCACAACATAGCAAATAAAAAGGAGAAAAAACAAACAGGCCGACGGACATGCACTTACTCAGAACTCCCCCGTTTCTGTATATATGGGATGAAGGACTTTGCAGATAAACTGAGGAGGAAGATGAAGAGGTGAGAGACTGACCAGCTCTGTTCAAGAAGAAGGTTGGAGGGCTCTCCATTTTAGAGTAATTTCAGACCGGACCAGAGGATGGAATAAAAGGTTGACGTTTTGACAGTGGGACAGGTGAATCATAAAATATCAACAGACTATTTATCCATGTCCTATTTGTAACTTAGCCTGTTTTTATGTTTCTGTGTAAACTGTAAAATGCATTATGGGAAGTGCTTCCAAGAGACACTGATTAAAGGAAAGGCAAAAAGAATGTCATGATGTTTGGAGAGAAACCTTCGCTGGCCTCATTGTAGAAAATATGGACCGTTTCAGACAGGAAATGAAAAAGCTCTACGATCAGCTGTTATGGTGGGTGTTTGGGAATTCACACTGTTGCTATGGTGATGGTCATTTCCTTGTACCCACTAAAAATTAGATTGAAAAATTTCTAAATAAAAGTCCGGAAAGGACAACATTTCCATACTGACGTCCAGATTCTTCTCTTGTCTCCCTGAGCTAGGAATAAAATGAGCACATTTGTTTCAAAATAAATAAATAAAAAAAATCTTAACTTTAAAGCTGATAAATGCACGTTATTACTACACAGGGGAATAAACTCACTCCTCATGCTGCCTGACATGCTATGCTGCATACATTCTTTTTTGACCTACTCAGATGTTAAAACTTCATTGTCTTTTTTTGTCTTTACATATTTGTTTTTACTATGAAGTCACTCACTGTACAATAAAGTTGTTACTGCTAGGTTTGCAAAAGAAATCTGTAAAACTCTGTTATAGCACAAATAGACTTGTTTTGGATGCACATCATTTTAATTCTGATAATGTAATGAGCAATACGCTCAATTTAAAGTAGGACATTTCTAGTGAGATGTTAACCACTGGAAATATTTAAATGTAAAGCCACATTAATCCTGCATTTACTTCAGTTATAATTTAACGACTCTTATCCCCAAACATCTAATGTGTGTGAGCAGACATTTGTGTTTACATATGAATATGAAGACATTTTATATTACACCTGTGTTTAATTACTATCTGTTTAAACAGCAGCTTCATCTCATGGTTGTCATAGGAGATAGAGCTGTTGACAAATACATAGCTGAACACATATGTCTCTTTACAACCACATCATAGTTTGTTAAACCCATTTATTATTGTTTATTAGTGCTCATAAATGCTAAATAAGGGAACTTGAAGTTTATCTCTGTGGAACAACATAACACATGGTGAAGGCAATTTAATTAGTTTTGCAGTTAAAATAATCTCAGAAGAAAATAAATTGCTGATACTTCTTGTTTAACACTATATTTATTACTGTCATTAAAAAAAAACAGCTATAAACTTAAACATACATTTGCTGTATTTTAGCAGGCTGGAGATGTTATGATCTTAAACATTTATTGGCAGGAAGTGGCCAAAATAAAACACATTATACAGTGACTAGATCTGGAGATGTATACATCCTAAATGGAGGGCAGGCTGGTGCCAATAACACTGCAGTGTGTTCCTGTCCTGTTTGGTGATGGATACACAGTGATGGATATCTACGACACTACTGAGAGTAGTGACGATGGCTGATTTTCATATAGCTGTTTCAGTTTCAGATTCCTGGTATTTTGTGTGCTGGTTCATTGCCACACTTCCATAGCTTACAGGGACACTAGAATAAAACATTATGTTCTAAGTAACACATTATTTTCCAATGGCTAAAAGATCTGCTTATGATAAAGTTGTAACTTCTTCCACATGTGCCACAAATCGAAATGCTGCAACATACTTGCATAAATTCCAGAAGAAGTCCAATCAGGCACAAGTGAAAACACCCATGTGTGTATAGTCTTGGCAGATGTAAGCTTTCTATACAATGCCATTCTAGTTTATTTTTTTTTCTCTATATTAGTTATTGCGTCAACAGTTATTCATTTTTACAGGCAATACATCTCTGAAAACTGTCATTTACCATCAGACTGCAGAATCTCTGCAAGGGGCTGTTTGTAGTTAGCTTTTCTTGCAGTCATGGATTCTAAATACAGAGAGGAACTGACTTTTGCACCGCCTCTCATACCCTTAAAACTAACTGGAACATGACGTATGTTCATGCATATATTTATTACAATCAATCCAATAAAAGTAGGACGCCCACTTATACCTTAGACATTTTATTATTGTGTTCCTTGTGTCGTTTAATTTACCACCAAAACAGGACATGTTTTTGCCCTGTTTACTTCCAGTGTAGCATCAAAAACTGCTATCTTCATCAGCTGCATAGTAAAAAACAGACTATGCTGAGACTCTGTAATCAAGCGGGCAGAACCAGCTGGGGCAGAACAAGGAGAAAAGGATGCTCTGACCTCACAAGGTGCATTCAGCAGCATCGGAAATATCAATACTATTTACATTGAGCAATGACGTGATATCCTAACCTTTTAGTACATGCCAGCTTGGCCATAGCCATTTAAGATTTCATTACTTCAAGTGAATTTTTTTACATCGCACCTAACTTTTTTCTTAATACTACATGATGTAGTTTGAAACCCCCAAGGTCCTTAAAGATTTTCCCTTATAAATTGCTGTGCTTCTTGTTTAATCAGTTGTTTCTGATGTTACTATGTTGCTTGCATCTTGTACCACAGTCCAGTGCTGGAAGAAGTATGATTAGTATGATTTATATGAAGTACGCAAAAATATCTGCAACTACAACTAGGTTACAGCAATGTAAATATACTCAAGTACAAGTAAAAGTCCAGCATTCAAATAGTTAGTGTAGTATTATAAGGTTAATATCACTAAAGAATCACCGGCTACATCACGTCGGCATCTCATCGACACGAACCGATGTAGATCTTAACGACAGTTCAGGCAGCGCGTAAAGGCAGCATCCTCCACGTCCCGGTTGGACGGCGTCACAGCCGCGATGTGTCATTTCGACGGATAAATTACAGACATACAAAGCCGTCCCGTCTCCTGCGTCCTCTCCGAGACGACATGATGTCTTGAGAACGATCGTTAGTCTGATTCTCCTTCTTTATTTACACCGGTGAAATCAGCTCATCTTTAAGGTCTCACCTAGTTTGGTTTGAATCGGGATGAGGATGATCTTTCCAACGGGCAACATGTCTCTCATCGCGCTGACTTTGGCGCTGCTCATCGTCGTCCTCTGCAGTTCTCAGGGTAAGATTATGGCTCTTCATCCAGGCCGCGCGCCGTCATCCAATGGTTTAAATGTTTGAAGCATGCAAATGTGTTTTCGGCCCGCGTGCCCGTTATTTATTACAGCAGTCGCTGCATCGACCATTGGCCTCGCGGCAGAGGATGATCTCATGCTGCTGTCCCCTTTACCCCTTATATATTTATTCAGGAAAAATAAGTAGCTGATGTTGTTAGCAATAGCATTACCCTGTCAGCAACCTTCGCTTTAAATGTACCTTATACTTTTTTTTTCTTTTTTTTTTTACATTTAAAATGATTTGACTTTCCCACACAGTCAGCCAGTGTGACTCAACTGTTTAATTAAAATACTGTAGCCGTAGGTATCAGTGGATTTGCCTTTATTTGCACAGATTAAAATGTTAAAAGCTGACAGTGTTTAGACAGTAAAACAGCTGGAAATTAATACAAAAAAGAATTCGAATATCATTAGAATTTTCTATATATCATCATTACAATGCAACACAATATTACAGTAACATCACCACAAAAATATTTTAAATCTGAATTTGTTTTGTTGTCATTATTTTCCTTAAATAATCAAACAATACTAATATTATTCAAAAATAGATTTTCTATGGAGGCTTTTATGAAAATGGCAGAGTAAGTATCCTCTGTGCAAAGATCATCCCAAATGAGTCCAAACCGCTTCAGGAAACAACTCTTGGTAGATCCTGTAACAGTAATAGTTTCAATCAAACACTCTTAGAAAAATCCTCAGATCAGCCATAAGGATAAGTAGCTCTCTGAGGATAAATATGTTCAATTTAAATACAGTTTTCTGTCAGATTGTATAGTCAAACATACTGTTGGTGCCAATGTTCTCTCAGACTGCAGAAAACTCGTGTTAAATGTAAGTCAGTGTGACTTTTGCAGCCTACTCACATATGGCTGTTGTGATCAGAGTGTAATTTGGTGTGCCTTAAACTCTATGATGTGGAAAAGCTAATCATACAAGCTCCTTGCAACTCATTTTAGGATGTACGGTGTCTTTGTTCTTATGAAATACAGTATAGCATATATTTCTCACTCACCGTTGTCCCAAAGAGACAACAGGACTATGGCATCACAAATCTGTGCATCATTTTCCCACTTTTGGACTTTCTGGCTTTTGAAAAGAGCTGTTCGTACATGCAACTATTGATTAAACTTTACTTTAAAGTGACAAAATATTTGAATGATTTAAAGTTGTAACAATTAGCCAACTAGAAAACCTAGAGAGGGACTCAGTGGAATGCTTACTTCTGCACAGGGGCAACGGTCCATTTTAATTACATTAAACCCTAATCTAATCCTAATTCCAACTATCATCCTAACCTAATTAAGATAATCATATCGCAACTGACTGACCATATCCACTTTGTATTGGGCCTGTAACTCAAATATCAGCCAAGCCTTGCGATTTTCATAAAATGAGAAAAATTCCTGAATCCGCCCCTTTATCCAGATCCACGTTAAAGACTGAATGGCTCCCTTCTTGCTACATGCCCAACTTTAATTGTTGCCTACTAATGATATAAATGGAAACATGTTTAAGGAAATGAAGCTCTACTGGGGCACAGAGATCATCAGAGAAGGAGAGAAAACTGGCGTGGGAGAAACTTGCTGCCTGAGTGAATGTATCTGTTAGTTTTACAGCACTTTCTATGAATATAGTGAATGAAAAGGTGGCGGAATGATATTGGACAGATTTATATTTTCTTTTCTGGGCACTAAGCGCACGCGAAAGCAGCTGAAAGTAAATCACAAATACACTGTAAAATCTAATAAGTTGAGTTACTTCAAAATATTATACAAACTCATTGCCTTAGATAAATGAAGAAAAGTAAACTTGAGATTTTGAGTGTGCAGTACTTAGACCAACGTCTTTATTTTGTGTGTGTAACACTTAAATTAGCTTGCTTACTGTTGTTATGATAACTTAAACTACCAATATCCTAAAAAGTATTATAGCATGCTGAAATTTCTTCTTGCATGAATTTGACAAAATGATTAGCTTTTTGCTCTGGAGTGCTTGTTATTACAACACATCACACTACTTTACTTTATCACCCTCTTGCATCACCCAGGCGGTGCGTCACTAACCTCCTGAGAGACTGAACTCATGATGCAGTGGTTTTATATAATTAATCATTTTCTATAGATATATTTCTAAAGAACTAATTAATGCTTAACTGAGAAAAACATTTAAACACAGGTTACTTGGGCTTATGGCCTCAAACACATTGTCTCAAGGTATGCTGGGAAACTCCACCCACCTATCCCCAACACGCTACAGCCTCTACCCATTGTGCAAAACCACAGTGGTTGTTTCAACTGTCATTAAACATTTATTTTCATAATTGCAAAAGACGTCAGCTACCCAACATTGAACAGGACAGCAGTAGAACAATAAACAAGTAGATGTGAATCTATTCTGCTGTGTGCTTTTGCCACAACTGTTAAGAGCATTCCATGTAACAGATCTGAATGTGAATTAAAGATTTTAGAAGCTGAGTAGAATACCTGATACCTGAGTTTTACAAAACAAAAGTACCATTTATCCAACTTTTCTCACATAACAAAAGGGCTGTTTCCCATGAAAAGTAGTGGAGTACAAGTAGAAAGTGGTATGAACAGAAAACAGGCTATTCAAGTAAAGTAGATCTAATTTCTGGGGTACTTAAGTACAAGAGTAATTTACTTAGTTACATTGTGGGATGTAACTAAGTACTGAAAAAAGCAAAAATTCCCAGTACTTGGTTTGTTTAAATGAACTAAACTCAAGTAAACTGAGTTTGACAGTTTTCTTGATGCCAAAGTAACTAAAATAAAATGAGTTTTAATAACAAGTTGATAAAAACTAAGTTTTGTAGGCCTGCATAGTTAATCCTGGGTGAACATAGAACTCAATGGAGGAATTTTATATTTCATCTGAGTCACCTGATGCTTTTTCAGCGGATGTCTGAGACCTGACTCGACGGCTGAGGATGTCCTAATACGAACACGTGTTCCTGCTCCGTCCAAAGAATTTTCTGATGTCCATCTACAGGAGCCAATAATGTATATAATCTTATCTTATTTTGATACAATAATGTATCAAAATAAGATAAGTATTATTTAGAAACTTACTTTGGTTTCGTCATGTTGTCAGAGCCTACCTCCATTGTGACTCGCGTGCCGACACTTAGACTTCTGTGTTCGCGCTGCAGTGGCTAGTACTGGCGCTTGTCTCCCGTGGTTAAATCATCGGAAAGTTAAAATTCTGTCAGTTTTTATTCCGTCGGAATATGATAAATGATGTATTTTTTCAGAGGGTTAAAACTCAAAATTTTACTGGGGCACAGCAGATTTATACTGGGGCACGTGCCCCAGTAAAATGGGTCTAATGACGCCAGTGGTAAGAACCATGTCCTTAGTGATGTTGTTGTTGATTTTCTTGTCATAAGGGACTTTTTTGCCTAAACTTTTCTGAGTGTGTTTTTGTGTCGGTACTTTGGCTGCTTTAGGCCTGTTGTGGACATCTGACTCTGCAGACTTCCATATTCTCAATATTCTGAGTGGTGGTTTGTTCAGAGATGGTGAAACGAGTTGGTCATGGAGCTGTCTTTAACTATAAACAATCTTTTCTGCAGCTTCTCAAACCCAAACCACCTTGCAGGTGTCGGCCTACCTATGCTGTGTTCATGACACATCCGTAATTCAGGTTAAACAAGCTCCAACTCAAACTGATTGATTTGAACTCATGATTCTTTTTGCTCACTAAATCAGAAACTAAATCAGCTTTCTTGCTGTGAACATGATTTGCTACTGATATGACCAATCATCACGGCATCCATATTGTTTTCCAAGATGAACGTGTGAATGCGCACTTTTCAGAGGTCGGACGGAACGGGATTCCC
This sequence comes from Chaunax sp. Z400, assembly GCA_037577475.1. Classification (NCBI taxonomy): domain Eukaryota; kingdom Metazoa; phylum Chordata; class Actinopteri; order Lophiiformes; family Chaunacidae; genus Chaunax; species Chaunax sp. Z400. The sequence goes on from CM075185.1 coordinate 22,784,401, forward strand.
GAGTTTGCCATCGTCATGAACGCAGCACAAACACACACCGCAAGCACAGCAGACTGGATCTTTGGGTCCAGACCTGCAACCTTTGAGTGTGGAGTGAGCATGTTCTCCCCCCTGTGTCTGTGAGGGTTCCCTCCAGGTACTCCAGCTTCCTCCCACAGTCCAAAACATGCAATTGAGGTGAATTGGTGACTCTAAATTGTCCATAGGTGTAAGTGTCAATGGTTGTTTGTGGTTCTATGTGTGGTTCTATGTGTTGGCCTTGTGATGAACTAGTGATCTGTCGAGGGTGTACTCTGTCTCTCACCCAATGTCAGCCCAGTGACCCTGCAAAGGACAAGCAGTTATAGAAGATGGATGGATGGATGATCTAAATGGAGTTCTTTGTGTTTTCGGTTTGTCAGACAAAAAAGACAATTGTTGACGTCATCTTGAGTTTTAAGAAATTGTGACAGGCATTATTTTCTTTTTTTTTCTTGATGTTTTATTGACCAAAAATAACTTGGTAATAATTTATTCTTACAACGTCCTATAATTAATACGTATTTTTTGTTTTTATTTGAAACAAGTCCTTCAAATCTCCTGGATACTTGATACTTGAGCCATGATCACTTTTCAAGATCTGCCACAGGAGCCCATTGAGTAATGGGTAAATGACATGACATGCATATTTCTGTGTCTGACTGCATTATTACACATATATCGCTTTATTCTATAAAAGATGCTTAGTTTGACTATATATTCAGTACATTCAAACAATACATATTACTTTATGTTTTGGCATCTCAGACCCCCAAAATGTCAGGTGGCTCCGAGCAAAGTAACAGACTAAGAAAATTATTAAAAATGGTATTTTAATGATCGTAAATTCAAAATAAAATACCATGGCATGATTTTATGTTTGAAATCTTTCAAATAAACCAACTTTTACAAATACCCATAGTTTTCAAGCTGTTTTGATGAGTGAAAAACTGTTGTCTGGCAGTTTGTATGTTCTCAAATGTCAGGTTGGCACAACCTCAAAAATCAGACTTTTATTGTGAAGGGAAGAGGATATCACAGTAAACAATATACTGCATCTTCCAGGGCACCCTAAGTGACCTTTATGGCTGACGGAAAAGTTGTGTAATGCATTATGACTAATATGTTAGGCCTGGAATTTGAAAGTTGTAAAGAAAGAAGATGCAGTACTTATTCAATATGCAGTACATATTCAAAATAATTTTCATTTGTCTGTCCTTATGTACCTAACACGGAATAATCCTTATCTCTTCAAAAATGGATGGACAGATTCCAATGAAATTTCACACATGCTTAGTAGAGGCCATAAAGGTGTGCATCTCACAATTGGTTTCTTCAATCTGTATACTTTTATGTTTTTAGCCGCATTTTAGCGGTTATTTCGGTAATTTTCATGTCATTTTGCTCACATTCACCTATGATGGAGGTTATGCTTTATCCACATCAGCACAAATTGAGTTTTTCCAATAGCAGGGGGTTTGTGTCCTTGGACACAAATTGTCTCCTTTATTTTGTCCTGAAGGCAGAACCAAAACAGTATCTCACTTTAAAAGATGTGTCATAAAGCACATCTGTTGTATGACACATTTTAAAACCACACATCTGTAAAACTGAGACCATAGGGAGGAAAAAGAAGTTCTTTCTCTGTCTGTCTGACCCCTCACACTTTGCAATTCTTTTTTTTTCTTTTTTTTTTGCAGTCAGTGGGAACGAGGACTGTCTGTGGTACGTTGATAAAAATGGCACCTGGCACAACGGCTTCGACTGCCCTCTCATCACGTTCTGCTGTGGGAACTGCCACCGGCGCTACTGCTGCCTGGATGCCTTCAAGATGATCACAGAGAGGGAACAGAAGCGCTGCATGCTCTTCCAGTTCAGGTGGCAGCAGCATTTAATTACTTATTTGTTAATTTACTCGACACCAAGAGTCAGTGAGTGTTCACTCTGCAAGGCTATCACTGCAGGATCACATATCCTTCATTTCCTTAAAACAGGCAGATATTTTATCATCCTGGATGAGGAAATTTATTCCCTGCAAGATTCATCTTCAGATATCCAGAAAGAGGAGTCCAGGAAACTGTGATAAATTATACAAACAAAAAAAATTGCTCTTTAAGTGAATGGATTTATTGTGTGCGCAGATAGCAGTGTTAGCAGCAGTAATATTATATGTGTTCACATCAAACATTCACATCACCTCATCATATTTGCATTATATGTTGATAATCTTATGTATTCAAAGGGATTTAAGTGGAAAGAAAAAATCCTGTGAATTGAATAAACATACATGAAAGTAATTGTCCACCATCACACACGTTCTCACCCTTAAACTAGCTGGCTACATTGGCTACACTTGACTTAATGACTCTGCTTTGGTCCCCACAGTGTAGTATGTTCTCATTAGTCCTTATATCACATCAGCTATCTGTGCATTCAGTAGTGTTTAATGAGTCCCCTAGGAGGGATCGTGATAATGCTGGACTAAGCAAGCTTGGCGTTTTCCTCCACAACCCTGGAAACCATCCAGCAGTATCCAATAGTGAGCAGACGACCTGCAGCTTATTAAGCCCAGTGGGAGATCAGATCGGTTGGACGCAGAGTCTGAGCTGGAATAGAGGGCTTTGTTTCACTGAGACTATGAGGTGATGGAATCTGTCGGAGAAGACAGAGATGCAGAGAATGTACGGTTTCAACTCAGGTAGGATTTCAGGGGCAGTTTGCAGTAAATCAAAAGCTTCATATCACATCCATCTTAGCTGCGATCCGCTCTAAAGTGAGACGTAATCGGAAAGAGTGGAAGAGACGACACACGAAGCGAAATAAGAAAACTGCTTTGTAACACAAGTCCTTGCCTGTCTCTCCTCCAGCCCCACCACTTTAGCTGGCATTGCATCCTCCATCCTCCTGTTTGTGGCCATCATTGCGACCATGGTCTGCTGCTTCATGTGCTCCTGCTGTTACCTCTACCAGAGACGGCAGCAGAGGGGCAGGACACCATATGATGGTGAGATCTCCTCCCTTGATGTCCATGCGTGTGCTGACAACCACAAGTTTTCCTTCACAGCACTCTGTGCTTTTTGACCCCACAGCCCAGCACATCCCCATGGCCAGCTACCCAGTAGAGCCCATGTATGACGCTTATGGAAAGCCGCTGGGACCTTCTGAGTATCCACATGCAGGGTATCCAATGGCGCCTCAGTACCCTGGTATGCCCCCACAGTATCCGGTCATGCAGCCTGGACCTTACCCACCACACATGATGGATCCTACCTACAACCAGGGTAAGGGTTGGATTAGATATTATGTCAACATTTTATTAATGGTCAATATCTATTGCTTGTTTGCTTTGGCAAAAAAAAAATGCAATCAAATAATGCACCAATATGCTGTATAAAATAAAAGTTATGCTAACTACTTTGGGAAAGTAAAGTAGCTATACTGATGTATTATTTTCAGTTGATTATGACACAATCCCTGCTGGAGTCAAACACAAGGAGAAAGATGAATAATGTTCCTCGTGCCCTGCTCACAGCAGAGAATGAGTTAATTTAAGAACCAGTGGACGATATACTGCCAGGAAATCTACTGACAATATCTATGATCCGTAGAATGTGTGGGTCGAGGCAGATTTTCTCCTGCAGCACAAGCATCAGACCAAAATCTAGAAAAGGAAATTGAAAAAATAATAGACGATCTGTGAAATCCACTGGTCACATTCATTGTCCCAGAGGGTGAACTCTTCTGCAGCGTGCACCAGCTGAAAAGGTCACCTTTTGATTCCAGACATCTTGTGACATGGGAAGAAGATTTCAGGGAAATTTCCACGTTACACTTTTTATACCAAGGGCTCTAAAAAAATATTTTTAACATAATCACAGGAATATATGAAGATCTGACTTTATACTTTGTTTTTACCTACTTATTTTTCAGACCCTCCACCTTACACTCCATCTCAGTATCCTGGTCATTGATGGGCTCTTCTACACACACACACACACACACACACACACACACACACACACAAACACAAACACATACAGTGTGGGAAACAACAGCAGCTGAGAGAAATGACTGTTTCAAAAGGAGAAGGCAGCGACACTCTCTCACACACACAAATAAACACGGCAACCTGACCAGCAGCTGTTTGCCTGTGAAGAAAAAGAGGCACTTTATGGTTTTTTTGTTTGTTTGTTTGTCTTTTTGCAACATTGCCCTACTTTTCTGGAGTGTTTATGTAAGTCACATTGTGCTCTGCAACCTGATGACTGACAGCGTCACAGAGGGCGTCACACCATCCCCAGAGTGAGGAGGTATCCGGCTGGTGTCTGGACTCCGCTCCAACACGCTCATCTCAATGACAGGGTATCTTCTGAGGACGGGGGAACTTCCTCGTCTATTATTAAAGGGGAAAATGCTTACCTTCCTCACTTTTGTTGAATTTGAATAAATATTTAACTGCCTAAGGCTTCATTCCAGGTCACCTCAGTCATTGGTTGACATTCTTCAAAAATGATCTCAAGATGTGTTTATTTCTAGATTTGATGGGGTTGGAGCCTAAATTGAAAATCACAGTGCATGTTTGATTAAAAATGTGACACGTATGACTTAAAGGCAGTGCAGTCTCATATTTGCTCAGGTGGTCTAATGCATTTTACTCCTAATTCTATGTAAGAAGCCTGTTTTTTGTTGTATCTGACTCCACTAATTTACATCATTGTAGTGTATTATTAGGTAGCTACATCATTGTAATGTAGTATTTCGACATCAGCATGCTACCCCAGTCAGGTATCTGTCCTCTCATGTTTCTTTTCTGCTTTTAAATGAATTAGATATCAGTCTTTAGATTAACCACGTAACGCCAGCTAGGATGTTTTACAGTGCAATTCATGTTTATTTTTGTTGTAACATATCAGGTCGGAGGAGTTGCAGGTCCTGCGTCTTGATTAAAACAAACATGTCCCGCCTCACAATAATTAACCATGAAGAAAACAGAGATTAAGTATTTAAAGCAGATTTTGTAAATCCGTTCTTCAGCTGAATATTTTATGATATTTTAACAGATGGTTTTAAACATGCTGTATTGTTATTGTAACATCAGATATGCCATTTTAGCATCTTTCCATTTGTCATTTATTATTATTAAGCTTACCTTTTAATGTGAATGGGTTCTCACCATCTGGACGAGCTACAACGCCAAAAAATCACTGCTTTTGAAAAAATGGCTTTGTTTACCAACTCTCTTACATTTTTGGAAATATTTTTATTGACTGTCTCGTCTAACTATGAGAGTATAAATTCCAAGCTACCAATTTGTCAAATCATGCTAACTGGACAAGAGAGCAGATCGTCTATGCTGGGTGTATTTTCTAAAAAGGTTGAACTCTTTAAATGTACACAGATTTCGGGTCCAGTGAGGTTAGAGCCTGTAATGTGATTAATCTGTAATTTGCCCCTTAAAAAATGTATGAATTTAAAACTATGATGTCTCAATCATGTGTTGTGTGTGTCAAACACACGTGTTGACCTCGCTGCTGTATCAGACAAAGATCTGTCACGCTGGTTCACAGCATTCGCCAGTTCCTCTGATGGCAGCGTCCATATGTACAGATTTAGCAGGCCCTTGTAAAGCACAAAGAGAACACTGAACATTTATTTGTAAGATGCTTTAATATGTAGTTTGACATAACATTTGCTCAGTGATGTTTATTTGTGCATCTAAACCAACTCCATGAGTGTGTTTAATGAAACTGACTTCAGTTGACACAATAACTTATTGGAGTGGCTTTTTGTTTGTTGTCATATGGATGGTATGACGTTGTAATATAAGGTGAGTGAGAAGCTTTTTCCATTAATATAAAGTTTAACTTTGGAATGTAAAACATAATTGTCTCCTGTGTCTTTTTGTCTTCAAGAAATCTAATTAGATTATTTTATTTTAGAGGATTTCAGTGTGTTTTTGTCATTTTCACCACTAGATGTCAGTATTAACCTCCAAACAATGTTAAATATGTACTGATGCTCGTTTTGCTGCAGCATCTCAAAAGAAGTGAGGCCATTAAAACATTGAATCTTTTTGTATTTGCACTCAAATGTATAAAGCTTTTAGAGTATAGTTTGCCTTATAACTGAGATCATTTAATATTTTCATATAAGTGCTAAAACATACATGGGCCATCTACACAGCAGGTCAATTTATCTATTTATTTCAGTACCTATATTTCTTTTTAATCTTTTGTATTTGTTTTCTAATTATCATCTTTACCCTTACTCTGTTTTATTTCATTTATTTATTTGTTAATTTTTTTTAAATGTCTAAATTAGAAAACTCTCCAATCCTATTTCTAATTTTAAACAACTTTTGGATATTTTCAAATGTCATTTTCAGAGTTTTATTGCCTTTGGTGTAATAAACAGCACGATATTATTATCCAGCGCCATAAACTGGGTGGGGAATATTGGAATGGGTTCCGTCTGTGTGTGGGTAAGTGTGCGTGCCACCGTTCAAACTGAACAGATTTTCTCAAAAACCATTAAAGATAGGCAAATGACGTTTTGTGGACAGTTTTAATATGCAGGAGAAAACTATTGCTGAAAAACTATTTTTAGAGGAGTAATGGCCCTCAACTCAAAATGTGCATTTGCAGCTCTAACCATAGTGTTACAAATCATACAAGTTTTCACAAAAACTGTTTAAAATAGAGTGAAATTGATACGATTGTTAAAAGTGGCAAACATTGCAATATGATATGGGTTTCAGGATTGGGTGTGATAAAATGGCTCCACAGCGCCCCCTAGAAAATTTCAAGGAAGCAGCCCCCTCAGTGCATTCCAACCAGAAGTATGAAGTCTGGCACATTATACATCATGACAGTATCGTCAAAAAAGCGTCTTAGTGTCATGACTCAAACCCTACAGGAAGTTGGCCATTTTGAATTTAGCATTATTTTTATTGCAGTTTACAGGTTGTTTACTTTAACAAACTCTTCCTACATAATTGACCCATTCGACTTGACATTTGGTCGGTACAATCTCAACACCTGAAGGATGAAAAGTTATGAAAGGCTTTTACATAACTTGAAAGGTGTGGCTCTGGCAGCGCAGCAAATTTCAGTGTTTTGCTGTGACACAGGAAATGGTTATAAGCCCACTGTCCATGGTCCAGTCTGGCCTAAACTTATCATGTTGGATGAGAGTCATATTCTGAAGACATCTATATGTCATTATGCAATTACAGTGATAGTGCCACCTGCTGGCAAAAGAAGTATGCCCTCTGTAACAAGAACAATTTGATTTATATATTTTCTTGATTTGGTTTTCACATCATTTACTGCAAAAGATGATTAGTGGGTGCTCTCTAGCACCTCATAGTGCACACTAGTGTAAGTGTGTGCGTCACTCTTCAAACTGAACATGTTTTCTAAAAAAACATTAAAGTTGGGTAAATGAAATTCTGATATAAAGTAGTCTATGTACTGTAGTAGATCAAGTAGCAAAGTTATGACCTTTAATTCAAATTCTGCACTGAGCTCAACACTTTTTAAATGTTGACGCTTTATGCTAACGTTAGATGAACTAACATTTATTATGCAACTTTCATTTGACATATCTATCATCATCGTTCACCTCATTCATAAATAAAGTCTCTTTGCCAAAGTATGCACATTAGAGACAAGCTTCATGTGGCAGGGAATATTGATGATTATATGTTTTCTTGTTCTTTATTGCATACCAGCTTTTAGCACAGCCTCAAGAGTATCACTCTATTATATAATTCATCTGTTTCACCCTTAAATCACAGGCCTGCTGCTGCTGAGTTCCTCTAACAACATAACATATAGTCAACTTGTACTGTGTTTCCTAAAATGTTGGGTTCCTAAAGTTACTAAAAAAGACACTTGTGGCAAAAAAAATCTAATATGAAATTCTCAAGTCCTAAAATTAAAAAAATGTCAGTACTACAGAAGAATTCTGGAACTGGTCTCAATATAAACATGAATTATGTAATAGGAAGTCTGTGTAACTCTGCTCTGACATCTCTGTAAACTTCAGCCCTTCCCATTACCTTTAAAGGAGTGTATACCCTGAACTAAATATGGACATGCACTTTCACAGGATTTTGAAGAATGTCCCAGCCTCACAGTCCACTTTGATGATGCGAGGCTCTTCCAGTTCATCACTGGTACCCCTCACAGCAAGACTGTGCATGAGTCCACCCTCTTTGCACCAGGATTGATGCCTCTGGTGCCTTTTTGGTGAGCAGGACACAACGGGACAGCAGGACACCAGCTTTGGCTTATGGAAATACTCAACTTCTCACCATAGGAGAGAAATTACATAATAATCAGATTTTGAATAAAGGGATTTACTGTACCAGCACCACCGGCACCTCCAAAGAAGCCAGATTTCTCTGTTATTCTCCAAGGCCATAGCATTGACCCCCGATTTTTTAAGCAACCATGTCCAGGAGGAAGGTGAGAGGCCTGACCCGTATGGGCCGTCAGGTCAGCGAGGACCCAGACCTGGACAACCTGCTGTCTACCCTCTCCCCTGAAGAGGTGGAAGAGCTGCAGAAGGACATGATGAAAGTGCCAGACCTAAACCCAGAGGATGGGAAAATCATTGTCCAAGGGGAGAGTCAACCAACGCCGTCACCTATGAGCAACAACATCGGGGAAGCTAAACTGGACAGCAGACGAGGGAGTGATGCTAAAGGAAGGCTCAGTCAGAGGGAACAGTCATTTGAGGTTTGTGAATTCTTGACTTGATTCCATCATCTAGTCTGTTTTGGATCTGACTTGAAAGATATGAGGGTTTAAGAATGATTGATATGACTTTTTTTCAGCCTGTTCCTCTCCAAGATGTTTGTATTAGAATGGTGTTCAATAAAAATGACCTGCAGATGGGTGACTTCGTAAAATCAGAGAACTATGGTTGCACTTGATCAATAAATTACAGCATTATGTAACATCCACTGTCCCAGAGGTATTCTCATGATAGCTTTCATGTGCTTGAAGCAAACCACCAACTGGACCCCATGCACCCTGAGTCCATCAGATCATAAATAGTAGAGGTGGCTTCTGTGCCAGGAAAAACATTGTTTTCCCCTAGGAGGCTTGTTTAAATCCATTTCACATTCTTAATCATCTCCCAAATGAAAAACACTGCCTGAGAAACACGCCAAACTGTTTCTTTATTGCTGTGGCATGCAATAAAATATTTTGAACCCTCCTTGGTTGAGTTTCAGGGAGCCAAATTTCTTGCAGTCTGTGTGTTTAAAGGAGGGGCACTTCAGTCGATGAGTGGCGGCCCTGCGGAGCTTCTTAATCCCGGCCTGATGGAATTTCTTGGTTGATTGCTCCTACGCTCACTGCCTTTTAAGGATACATCTGCCAGGGCCACGGCTTCACACGGCAAAACAGATGGGAGACTCACAAATCAAGCAGTTTGCATGCTACTCACTGCAAATGTATCCCTCCGCTACAAAAAAAATGGCTCCTTGTCCTTTTGCTGACTGTAAACACACATGCTGTATTATGTCAAGGAGGGTGTGTATGTTTACAGTGAGCAGATGGATGAGGAGTTGTTCGAAATTAAAGGAAGACAGTATTTGCACAGTTAGGTGTTACATCACATGCATTATATACTGTATGTCTGTACTGTATAGGCAATAAATTATTTGAATTATGAGACTTTAAAGATGCCTTTAAATTCTGCAGAATAACAGCCTCCTTCTCTATCTGCTGTGATTTATTTTAGTTCACGGCATCACAAGCTTTGACATGTTCCACCACATGGAAATTAGATTAAACGCAGTAATAGTTAGACTCTGGCCTATATTTAACTGATTTAGAAGAAAGAAGTTAATACCATTTTCCACATCATATTCCTCATATTTGTCCTCCTGCAGGGTGAGCCAAAGAAGGAGAGTCGAAAGCAGGAATATCTGAGGAAGATGGGCCTGAGCCAGGAGGGGAACGATGACATGAAAGCAGGGTTACGAAGACAAGCTAGTGTCTCAAGTGAAAGAGATATTAAGGCGGATGACAGAAACAGCAAAGGTCCTGAAAGTGCAAAAGAGGAGCGAAGTCGGCTTTCAAGTAGATACAGAAAGCAGGAAAGCAAAGAGAGTGATGTGAAAGATGAGACAAAAGAGAAAGAGAAACATGAGGATAATAAGGTAAGAGACAACAGAGAAAACAGAGAGAGCACAGGTAGCAAGACAAAGGATATGATCTCAAAACTACAGGAGAAAAAAGATGACAACAGAGAGAAGGAGAAGAGAGAAGACTGCCGGAGAAAAGATGACAACAAAACCAAAGATATTATCTCAAAGCTGCAAGAAAAACGTGAAAAGGATGTCAGCAAGGAAAGGGAGAGAAAATCTGAGAGTTTCAGGAAACAAGGGCTTGTCTCTAAAATGTTGGAAAAGCAGAGTAAGACACAAGAGACCCAGGTTCCAGAGAGCAAATCTGATGAGAAGAAGCCTAAAACAGAGGAGAAAAAAGTTGAAGATAAGGACAAGCCTGATGTTAAACTTGAAAGACAACCATCGGAGAGAGGTGAGGTGCAAGTGAAACATGACAAGGCGGAAAAACGAACAGATAGAGAAGAGCTGGTTAATCACAGTGACCATGTAAAAGAGAAGAAGACAAGTAGCACAGAGAAGAAAGTAGGAGAGAAAAAAAACGAAAAAGAAGACAGTAAAGGAAAAATTAAGAAAGCAGAGGAAACGGAAAAACTTGGCAACTGTGTGGCCAAAACCACGCCAAACAGCAAGGCCAAAGAGGAAGAGGAGGAGGATGAAGACTCCAGCATGTTTGATGAGCTGATGGAACAGGTTCGAAGCAACGACCCCTCTCTCGTTGAGCTCAATGTTAACAACTCAGAGGTCATCAAGACGAAGACACTCATCGAGTTTGCAGGGGCTTTACACAACAACACCCACGTTAAGAAGTTTGCTCTGGCTAACTGCCGCGCTGACGACCACGTGGCTTATGCCATCGCAGGCACGCTACGCAACAACAACACTATCACCAGCATAAATGTGGACTCCAACCACCTCACTGGTAAGGGCATCCTGTCTCTAATCCAGGCGCTGCTACGCAACTCCACTCTGACTGAGCTTCGCTTTCAAAACCAACGTCACATCTGTGGCGGGAAGACCGAGATGGAGATGACTAAGATCCTGAAAGAAAACACCACCCTGCTCAAACTGGGCTACCACTTTGAATTAGCTGGGCCCAGAATGACTACGACAAACATACTCAGTCGCAACATGGACAGACAGAGGCAGAAGCGTCTGCAGGAGCAGAAGCAGGCCCAGGCCAATGGGGAGAAGAAGGGGACACTGGAGGTGCCCAAGACAGGCAGTGGAGGATCTCTGAGAAGTTCGCCCAAAGCTTCTCCCAAACCTTCTCCCATACCGTCACCAATGCCATCGCCAAAGCTGACTCCTAAAAGAGGCGCTGGAGGTGCTCCACCACCACCTCCACCTCCTCCTGGTGGTGGACCTCCACCTCCGCCACCTCCACCGCTGGATGTTGACTCCCTGAGGAACTCACTGACTCCGGTGTCGCAGAGGAAGGTCAACGGAAAAAGCCCAGGCGGGAGTAAGAACTCAAGGGACCAACTGCTTGCCTCGATCAGAGGAAGCAATAAGAAACAACTCAAGAATGTACGTAGCATGGGTTTGCGGATATGTTAGCCTGTACAAAATATCTTCTTACATAGTTCTTACATTTTTGTTTTGTTTTTTTACCCTCACAGGTACCGGTGCCAAAGTGGTTGCAGTAATATTTGCTGTTGGAATATCAAGTGAATATGAGAGAGGAAGAACAGACATCTCACCACCGGTTTTCAAAGAGATAAACTCTACATTAGTACGGGATGCAGTCGAAGAACTGCGCTGCGGGACGGATGGTGACAGTGAAACAGGAGATGCCCATCAGAAGGATGACTAGCCCTCACTATGAGTTCTCCCCTCAAACACTGGACCAAAAGGACTCTGTGGAGACTCTGTGAGTGATACAGGGATCTCTATCAGCCGACTGCAGAGGGGGCCATGAGTTTTTGGGTTGCTTGTCTTTGGTTCATATTGATGCTTTGCTGGTTATTTGCACTAGATAATATAAAGCTGATCATATAACATGTTGGCTTGTATATGCATCTGAATGTGAGTGTGGCGGGAGTGTGCGATGAGCTTAATAAGAGATTCAAATAACTTTTATTAAATTCTAATATACAAAGGTTTAGCAGTGATATAGTGGACATTAATTTGACCATTTATTTATTTGTGGAGTTTGTGGGAATCCACCTTATACTTGTAAGTTGTAAAACTGTTCAAACTGGGACATCTGAAATAGCATAAATATCAGGGAATTAACAAACATGGCAGCCTGACTTAAGAAAATCTGGGCAAGAAAAAAAAGGTCATGGTGGTTTTTGATTGTGTGTCTCTTTGCCAAATCTCAAGACATCTCAGGCAGACTTAAATGGATTGGAAAGCATCCCAGTGATATTCTGGTGCATGATGAAAGAGTTTTAGCATGGAAAAAATGACAAAATACATTTTTTATCAGGAGGTGCAAATGGCTGCCATATAGTATCCAATGCTATAATTTGTACAGAATCATTCTAGCCTGGGTGTTTGCCTAAATAACTTGTAATATATTGATATGCATTAAACTTGGGGGTATTTTGAAAACTATTGGCAAATTTCATATCAACCCTGTTTGTCCTGTTAATTTAAGGGGTTTATCCTTGCCCCTCTGAACATACGTAATGGGAAGAGTGGATAACATCTCCTCAAAAACCGCTGGGCAGATTCCAATGCATTTGCTTATTTTGGACATTTTTAGGCACATTTGAACATGAGCGATTTTCATGGCATTTTGCTCTCATTCAGAGGGTATGGTCTACATTCGTCTCCTCAAAAAATGCTGGATAGAATTCAGAGAAATATTTCATATGCTTTCTAGGAGCCCTAAAAGTGTGCATCTCATAATTGATTTCTTCAATTTGCTTATTTTCATTTCGTTTTTTAAAACATTTTTAGGCATAGTGGAACATTCACCTATACTAGAGGTTATGGTCGATCTGCATTAGCATAAATTGAGTTTTTCCATTAGCGGGGGCGTCTGTGTCCTTGGACACAAATTTTCTAGTGTCTAAAGGAATTTAATGTGATAAACAAAAATCAGTTAGTATTTGAGTGGCACTCCAATATGTACTGTGATTACACATGCCTTTCTTACAGAGCCTGTATGTCTTCAATAAAAGATTCTGGTATGTTTGCGAATACAAGTCACAAGTGTAATGTTCTGTCTGGCTTATATAATTAAAGAGAATAAGCTGAGTATAGGTAAAATGAGACACAACTGACTTTTGCAATATTTTCCAGCATGATAAATCAAAGTATACATCTAATTAATATATGTTGAGCTGCTATTCATTTCACTTGGTTTACAGTCAATATGACATTGTACACTGTTCATAATATACTGCAGCTGTTGTTAGGAAGATATGCATAATATTTAAAGAGCTATATATCTCTAACTAGATTTAAAAGACTTGCACTCCTGTAATACTACCTGTGAATTAGAACTGCAAATACAACTGACAACTGACTTACTTCAGTTAATGTGAAGAATTTCTCCTCCTTTCATTTACATGGCATGTGCCCCTGCAACCAGAAGAACATTTAAACTTCTGGTACTCTTTGCATTACATATTTAAAAGTCCAGGGAACAGCAGGAGCCGGCTAGTGTCTACCCACCATTATCCTGGGTGTTCAGAGGAGAACACGGGAACAGCAACCAGTAACAGCCCAGTTTAGGTCTCAATCGTCCTGCCTCAGCCTCTGCATCCATGAAATGTCTATATTTGGGCATTTCTCATTGAAAGCTTGCTTTGCGATTCATTCCTTTCTCTTTCCTAATAATGGGCTGCAGGCCAGCGGTCTGTCTCTCAGCTGTTTCCCTGACCAACAGCACTGATCTCAGATGAAGGAAAAACAGGGGAAAGAATGAAAATGTTGTTATGGCTTGTTCATTACAACAGAAGAGATCTGAGGAGAACCTGGTGATAATTTATTCGCAGAAGTCATTCCACTGTAGTCACATTTTTTGTTAGATTTTTATATATCGGGTACACAGTATATTCAAGTTTAGTCTTCATTTAACTGTACATTTATGTTCCTTCCTCTCTGTGGCATTAACCTGTAACCCTGTAGAATTAACCCATTATGAGGCCCAAGGCAAAAATGACCTGGAGTTCCCCTGATGACCCCCTTTCCTGCAATACTACATGAACCCATGAGTGGCTATTCGATTTCAAACAAATTTATGAAGCAATATGTGACATGTGAGCACCAGGCCTATATTTTCTGATTTTATAATTATCTTAACACTAAATTTTGAAACAAGATTCAAGATCAAGTAATAAAACAGGCTCATTTTAAGACCTATAAAAAATACTTTCATTCACACTTCCATGAAATGAAATGAAATGAAAAGGGAGAAGCCATTTTGGGCAGCCATGTTTCCATAAGTAGTCCAATTCCTTATTTCTTCAATCAGTATTATCAGTACGAAAGATTAAAAATCGTATCAAAACTTCTTGGATTCCAAAAAAGTCACTGTTACAAGCTTGCTTACTTAAAAACTTTGAAACAGAGAACAGCAATGACTCCCAATGTGCATTTTTAGAAAAAAACAAACATCCAATTTGACTAAAGAATTCAGAGACCAGGCAGCCATTAATGGCAGGTGGCAGCTAATGAGGACGGTGTTGAGAAAAAAAAATCATCTTCAGCTTAAATCAATTCACTTAAAAAACTGGGTAGTGATGAATGCATTTTGAATTCTTCTCTAATTCACGCCTCCGTCTGACTTCTTCTCCATGAGCAGCAGAGGCTCAAGGGAATTGAAGTGTTTAGATCTGCCTGCCATACAAAAATGATGGACAAAACATGATCTGTGACTATTCTAACCAAACATTAACATTTGGGGTCATTAAATTATTCATTATTGTCCTATGTTTTTGTTTTAAACCTACAATGTGGAACTTTTGTCAATCATATGTAAAGGTCCATCACTTCAGGTCTAAGTAGCATTAAAGATACTGTAGGAGAAAAAATTAAATGGGGATACAGAATGGGAGAAAACCTTTCCAGAACCAACGGGCCTTCACACTTTGCATCTCTTTTCCCACAATGGGGCTTATGTGCCATTCATTTAATAATTAAATCTTTATTGCTTCATCTGAGGAAATTGGCTAATTACACTGAAACAATATCAACAGGTAGATATGAAAACTTTTGATTTGTGTTCCTGTTGTCTTATATCCATTTCAGAGGAGATTTTGTGGGGACTCTTGTTGGTACTTCTGTGGTTCAAAATGTAAGACCACTCAGCTCTTGTGCAGTACTATTGATATTTCTGTAAATATTATGTTATATTTATTTATATTTGATGAGCTATGATATTTAACACAATTTGGGATAAGACTCAACATTCAACCACAACTTATTATTGAACCTTTAGGCACATATAATAATAATAATAATAATAATAATAATAATAATAATAATAATAATAATAATAATAATTTTTGTTTTTGCAAAACTTATGTGATTTTACTGCACTTAACCTCTGAAAAGGCCTCCCACAAGGGTCCAGACAGGCCAAATTATTCCACACCTTAAAATGTACCCTAACAGCTGTTTGTTTTCTTTGGCCTATTCTTTATTTTTATTGCTATTGTGTCCTCTGTTTAGTTTATTCCCCTTCTCTATTTTACTTGTGTAAACATGTTTAAATCATGCTTTGTAAAGTGGTTGTGTTCTCAGTCATTTAAAATGTGGGATAAACTTTAGAAACTCTTTTTGTAAACAGCAGAGTGTCTTCTTTGTCTCTTCTTTGACCACTTCAACTCCTCCTCTCCTAATACTTAACATACTATTGCTGTTTAACTGTCCGTAGATGTAGGTAAATAAACTACTGCTGTGAGGCGAGTACAGAGTCCATGAAGTCCCAAAATTGTTGGTAATATTGTGACTCATGATTACAAAATAACAATCTACTGTACAAGACTTTGGTGGATACATTTATCGTAACAAGTCAATTTTCCCTGCAGGTAGCAACCTGCCCCACACATTAAAACTGTTTGTTATCACGTTGTGCTAAAATCTTATGAAATGCTCCTTTAAGAAATCACGTTGAGTCGTTACGTCAGGCTGTGGATAAGTCTTACGTCACAGGGAACACCGCAAGAACAAAATGGAGGAGTATGCTAGAGAGCCATGGTGAGTCATTTAATAAAATATATATTTAAGCTTCGTTTGCCATATTCTCGCTGTGCCTCTATTTGGCATAACTATAATATTAGGTATGTACATTTATTTTCAAAGTACAACATCTGACATCGTCAGTACATCGTAAATCCGGTTAGCTACACAGCATTAGCAGAAATGCTAACTGTACATAGAACTGTATTGGCAGTTCTCACTAGCATGGCTAAATCACGTTGTTAGTGACCTTGCCGGTTTACTTATACACATATCATTGTATTTTGTATGTTGATTCCAGTCTGTATGAAGTGTTATATGATCTACAGGAAATGGTAAACGCTGTTTATGACAATTTTAGCTGCTCTGTAAAAATATCTCAGTCAAAGGCGCTTTCTTTAGTGAGCTAACTAAGTTAGCCTCTTGTGTGCTAACTTTATCTGATGGGGCCAGCATGAGGATTGCTCAATAGTTTTAGAGGGGCATCTCTCCCCAAGGTCCAAATTATCGGGAAACGCAGTAAATGAAATTAGTATACGTTGTGTTCAGATAATTTTACTAATGTTCAGGTTTAAGGTTAATGACATGTTCATCCATGATGATCTAGTATATTGTTGGGCACAAATTCAGCTATCACCAGACCAGGTGTTACAAACTGTAATAACCAGGCAATAAGCGGAATATGTAGAGATCTAGAAATGAATGTCTGCAATGCCTCTGTTCATATATTAGTTTTGCTATAAGAAGTATTTTAAATATAAAAATAAATCTGTTCTCAATCTACATTTTAATATTTGAGTATGTGCCATGCCATGGTTTAAGGGAATGATGAATACATTAGGATTTCCAAGTTATTTTTAAGTAGCAATACCCTTGACGGTAACTGGGGCAGTTGTGTTGGTGTTTATTTTACATAAGTCTTTTCCGATTAAGATTAACTATGTATTAACAAAGATATGATAGTCCTCCAATCTTAGCCCATCTCAAGACTGACCCTGCAGCCAGAAATCATGTACCTTTGCTAATGGCTTTCATATGATTTTAGCCCCTGGAGGATTGTGGATGACTGTGGTGGAGCCTTCACCATGGGAGCTATCGGAGGAGGAATATTCCAGGCAGTAAAAGGCTTCAGAAATGCACCCTCAGTAAGTTTGGTTGTGTTGCTTAAAGCAGTTGTGTGCTCCATTAAGTCATTCTAACATAAGGAATAGAATGGTACTCAGTTGAGCGCAGTCCCCTTAAATTCAATCAAGCCTTATCAAAAGTCAAACCCATAGCCCTGTAACTAAAATTTACAAGGCAGACTACCCCCTATCAAAATATATTTAAATTTGTTGGATCTGGATTTTTATTTGGACCCCATGAAAGTGCACACACTCATAGATACAATCCCCTAAATATGCCAGCGTGTTTCATTAAGATCCATGCATTATTCCCTGAGAAACTAAAGAAAATGTTGAAAAATGTCCTATCACACAATGTTAAATAAAGTGGGGGAAAAAAAAGAAAATCCTGGATCCCTTCCTTTTGCCGGAGCTGCGCCAAAATTTAATGGGACCTATTCTGGCCCAAGACCCACCTCCCACCAAGTTTCACCAACATCTGTTTATTAGTGTTTACATAATCCTGCTGACAATCCAACAAACAAACACATGGACACAGGTGAAGACATAACATCCTTGGCGGAGGTGATTGTGACATCTTTATAGATGAATGGTACAATATAGAAAAATGTCTGACATGAGAAACAATGTTAGCACAAAGTACTCATGGGAATATGTATGCAATTTAAGGAAAAGTTTATGGCATATAGCATAACAGTATGCTTTATTTGCAAGTGTGTGCATGCACATGAATAAAATATTTAGCTTTTGTTTCTGAGATCGTCTTTAAGAGTGCCCTTTTTAAAATCTATCATGGGATTTAGTACATATTTCAAATGTATTTGTTTTTCCTGTGTAGCATGCCTTCTTAGATTGTCGTAATCTGTAATCTAGGCTTTTTGTCTTCAGTGTATCTTTACAATGCAGTTGAAACGGAATTCCCACTGAGTTTGCTTTTCTTGTAGGGGATGAACCACAGAATGAGAGGTAGCTTGACTGCCATCAAGACCAGAGCCCCACAGCTTGGAGGTAAGAATGATTGCTAAATTTAATTTACCTTCCTTGAAGGTACCTTCCTCGTATGCTTGCTCTACAGTGCAAGCATATCTAAGAGAAATTGGAGTATGTGAATGTGAAAATTTACTTCTGTGGCATTTCATTGTGGCAGATCCACTTTGAGCACTTATGTTAGCAAAAAATGGGTCTAATTTGGTATCAGCAAATACCCCAGACCTGGATCAGGACCTCCTCAGTGAAAACCATTGGAAATCCATTCTGACTGCATTAACAAACATGAATTTACGCTGACATTTTGAAGAACCAATGGATGCAGCCACAATTTAAGCCTATGGTTTTTGAGCATTTGATGCATTAGAAAAACATTTTTGGGTCAATTATAAATTACAGTGATGTCAAAATAGCCCAAGAAAGTTTCTTAAAGGTTCTTGTTGAACTTAAGCAAATGTTTTTTGATTTACAGGAAGCTTTGCAATATGGGGAGGTCTCTTCTCCATGATTGACTGTGGTTTAGTAAAAGTACGAGGGAAGGAGGATCCCTGGAACTCAATTACAAGTGGGGCCATGACAGGAGCTATCCTTGCTGCAAGAAGTGAGTAGCTGGTTGTTAACAGTCAACAGACAGCACAGACATGCCTCATACAAAAAAAAAAAAAAAAACGAGTGGGGATGTTGTTGTTGAACACCGAACAAAGAGTTCAAAATAAAACTTACTACATCTTCAAAACATCCATACGACTATTAGGAGTTTGGATTTGTATCTTCTATGCATGTTTTGAGGTGCCAGAATCTTTTAGCTTCACTTCGGGTGAAAATACAGTTCAGTCTTTCTTTGCTCATGCTGTGACGTGCCAAAATTGTCCAGTACCAGTAGAGAGAGTGAGAGCTTAAAGGGAGTTGGTTGATGTCATTGTTTATAACCCCTTTTACACAGAGATCATGCAATACTGCCTGCAAAAAAAAAGATCCTCTCTATGCCTCCTTTACTTATTTACTCTGAACAAGACAACTGAGACATGACATTGCACCTGTGAATTATTTTAGATAGCAAAAAAGGGGCATGACATGTCACACAGCGGCGTCTGTGCCACGATGCTTTAAATGTGCATCGAGGAGCGTTTTCTAAACAATGGAATAACATGGCAACAGCAATCATTTACCTTCCCTGCTAAATGGTGGTTGATTTTTCTTTTTCCATTCAAGGGGTAAGGAGCTCCCGGACCTTACATTGTCTCTCGAATTCGCAGACATTTTTGGTTGTTGCTCGGTTTTTGTTTTCATTTGAGTTAGCTGCTAATTGCTACTGGCTTCTTTTTTAATCTCTCAGTTGTGGGTCAGATACATATCATCAAAGTGTCCCACCCCTGTCATGTACTGCTGCCTCACCAACTCTATTTAAACAGACACTTATTCGGTGCTGTTACTCCTTCTGTTACCGACTTAGAGGTAGAACAACAATGACCCCCCCCCCAATTACACTTTTGTAACTTTTATACTGAGTGGTAAGGGGCAATAAAGGTGCAACAGTCAGTACCAGTTGTGTCTTGTACAGGCTGTGTGAAAGAGGCTTATAACACACTAAATTCCTCCTGAAAATCAATCTATTTTCTGCACACTGGTCTAGACTAACTTAAATTATGGCGTGGCAGCTGCACTGTTTGGTATCACTGAATGACAATTTTTTGAAATTGTTTGAGTTTCACCCGCACATTAGTGAAGCTGGAGATGTCAAGTTTGCTGCATGTATGGTTGTGAATGTCCACAAAGTTATAATCAGGCCCTAAATTCTTTTGTGTGTAACCTTTTTGCCTGATTAACCTTCTCAGGATTTTGTGGGCGTGTACAGATCAGACTTGATGGACAGCTTTTTCAGGGTCATGTTCATTTTGTTGGGATGTACTGTGCTAGTAAACTTCTCCTCATTACTACATGTACCTTGGTGATCCCGTTTAACTTAACATAAACAGAGGTTTAACTGTGAAGAATGAAATGAAAACATAAATGGGTGTGCTGGCCTAAAGCGACAGTATGTTAATGCCATGAAGAACATGGGTGTTATTCCTTAAAGCTTTGTAGATTTGAATTTCAAAGTGATGAAAATTTAAAGTTGATTTTAATGATCCAGTAACATCTCAACCTACCAATTTGATCTGCTCCTGCTTGCATGTAATATATTAATATTGCCTGTTCTTCTGTAGATGGACCAGTTGCCATGGTGGGCTCTGCAGCTATGGGAGGCATCCTGCTGGCATTGATAGAGGGCGCTGGAATCCTGCTTACTAGGTTTGCCTCTTCACAGTTCCCAACTGGTGAGTAACACAAAGTTTTTTTGTGATTGAATGATTGATGGAGACATGGAGGATATCCAGAGGCTGTCGTCTCACTCTGAAGTTTACCTTTTTTTTTGTCTCTCCAGGACCCCAGTATGCAGAGGAACCCGCACCTGCTACCATGCCATCCCCTTCGTTTGGAGACTACAGACATTATCAGTGAGGACTCCCCACATCTCATCCACTAGGCCTTTTTAAATTCCTTGCCGAGGTTATGAAGAAGAACTGGAGATGCATAGTACCACATGCCAAACAATAGCAACCACACCCCCATTTAATGGACTGTATCACAGAAGTGAAGGACAAAACACATCTTAATATTCCCTCTTTTGAGAGCCATGTACAGATCTGCCTTTTTGACATTCTCAGCCTCGTCATGTGCATCTGTTTCACCTAACTGGTTAGACTTTGTGGGTTTTGTTGTTTGTTGCTCAAAGGTTTGTGAGTGACAAGGTATGTTTGTTCTACAGTTTGTAGGCCTACTGCATGTAGCAGGTGAAGGTCAAGGCTGACAAACTCTGTATAGTGTTGAATTTAACAAAAACATGTCACACATAAAACATCACGAATTATATTTAAGTATGGAATACTATTGTATATACAGTAAAGACTTTCCACTTGTATTGACTTATGTTAGTCTTTATTTGCCTTAAATATGTCATCTGCTTGGGCTGGCCAATGACATTTGGCTAGCCTTTATTTCATTTTATACAGTTATGAAGACAAACACCTGTCAGACACGATGCTATCAAAGTAATAGGTTTTTTTTTCAAAGCAATTTATTTATTGTAGATTGTAAAGAATTGTGCTGAATTATTTTAGTTTATGTGACTGGTTTTACATTCAACACCAAGGTGTGGGAAAGACAGCTAATGACCAATGATGGCATAGGCAGTACAAATGAATGGAGAAACTCAAGCGAGTTAATACACTGTATTAAATCTTTATGACAGATTGTACTATGGTACAATAAAGACGTAAGTTGTAATGTGTGTCTGTTGTAGCCTAATGAATACATTTCATCTCCAAAAAGTAGTTTCCATCAAACTTCTGATGAGTACTGTTTCTCTGCCAGCAACACCCATAATCCATGCTGCATGGGCAGGATGGCTCATTCCCCCACTAGAGGGTAGTCCTTGCGAACAAATCCACACCAGGGTTGCTCGTTTATGCCCTCTGAAAACTGTACCGTTTTAGGAAGGGAGCACTTTCCTCTCACATTCTTCTATGTTTGTGTCATACACTTAATCTGATTGACCCTCACTCTGCAATTACAGGTGAAGGGCACTATGAACAAGCTGATGAGGAAGGGACCTTGATGCAAATTTAACTTCACCAGTTAGATATGCAGGTTCAGAGATTGTTCATTTCATTGCACAGCTGCATGCTTGAGATTTTAATTGAGTTTAAGTCACAAAAAGTCAAGCAAAATCATTGAAATCTCAAGTTTTAATCTGAAAAAATAAGAATACAGAACAATAAATACAAAGAGGCAAAGGCAGAAGATGTTTCACTTGACACCCTCCTTGGCTATTTAATATTAAGAGACTTTCTTGCTTAATCAAGTAGACTCATATTATCTAATCTTCTATTGCTAGACTAAATGATTAATCAACAAATTTATTCAATTCTAAGTAAATCCAGACATATAAAGAAATTTGTTTCAGGTGGACTATATGATGAACTATTAATAGCTTTGAAAGGAAAATGTTCAAAAGGTTTGTCATTTTAATAGCCAATATTTGGAGACCCAATATGAAGACATGAAACTGGCATGAAATATATTTTATTCATGAATATTTTAGAATTGATTGGGCTTGCCTTGATTGAGTTTAGACTTTAACCTATGTGGTCTTGTCTCAACAAGACCTCAACGTGACATATTTGTAAATTTCCCCACTGTGGGACTAATAAAGGGATATCTTATCTTATCTTAGGCCTATATAGCTATTTTTGTCCAATCAAACACTCCCAAAATATAATATATAGCTTATTATTTGATATATCATATAATAAGCAAGCTGTGGTAAGGTAGTTTCAAAACATCAAATCTTTCACATTTGAGAAGCTAACCCCCACCCTTTATTTTGTATTTTTGCTTCAAAAAAAGTATCAACACTTTATTGATTATGAAAGTTGATCGACTAAAATCAACATTAACAGGTTTTAAAGGTATATGTTCAAATTATCTGAGTGAAATCCGAAATTCACCAGACAGTTGCCTCTGATTTGTGACTTCCACTCAAGGACTTGATATTTACTTGCAGAAACTTAAAACGCCTCATGAAATTTTTAATGTTTTGATATACTGGGCAATAATAAGATATCACCTCCCACGCTAAACACTTTTTCCTTTTGTAATTTTTTGGGGTTTTGGCACTCTGACAGATTTCACAACATGAAATTGGCTCATGCCTCAGTAATGTGTATTGTTTAGATGTTTGTCTTGGGAGAAATCTGTGACTGATTTGAAATATATTACAAAAAATGAGTAATAACTGGTGAGAAATGTTTTTCCATTGACGCTCATTCTTACTGCACATCCCGTTATCATGCAAATGATGCGGGACGAGTGGCCGGTGTGTCATTGCCTTTTAAGAAAAATGAGAAACAGTCAGGAGTGACGTCTGCTGCGCACACAGGCCGGAGGCAAACTGACACTTGCGGAGCGGCGAGAGACAGCAAGCGAGAAACGGTGAGTAGAAATGCCAAACTTTACTAGATACTTAAAGCAGCCAAATAACTCATTTGCGTGGGAGCACGTCGAGTTGACACCTAAGATATAACAAGCAGATACGGCAGGTTGCACGACGTGGGTGATATTTGTCGGGTAAATGAAAAGAACAGTCCGCAAGTACAAAACGGAGTGTGCACTCCCATTTTAGTCAAGGCCAGGCGGAAGGGCAGGTAACGTTAGCAATTGACTGTGTCTTTTCCGAGCAAATACATCGTAATGCGGGTTGATTTAAAACCTGCCATGTCTTGCTGACGTTTGAGCTATGAAATGCGTTTAATTGCAACGTGTTTCTGACAACCTAGTCGTGTTTTGGTCATATGCAGAGGGTAGGAATGTGTCGGCTAGCTAGCTCGCTTGCTAACGAGCCGCAGCTAGCGGTTGTGAAGTGTCGGCGGCCCGTCTAAGGCAGTCAAAGCTAGCTAGTTAGCGGCATTTTGCTAGCAAGCTTGATAACGGGACTTAGTGTAATTGCTGGCATAAAGCTAATTTGTTTATAATCATATGCTGGTCTCACTTTCCTGGATTAAAGATTGTGGTATTTTAAGGATTTATATGTAAGCGGATTTATGATTTGAACAGAACTTGATTAATGTTATTAAAGCTAAGGTAATTAAATGCATCGACGAAGCCCTCGTTACTACATTGTGGTATATTCACAACAACAGATTGCAGGGGCTTAGTATGACCTGGAGTGATTAGCATATGTCACTGCCGTAAGAAAATTAGGTATATTAACAGTGTGATGACCCAAGAGCTGAAATGACTTTTTCTTGTCCGGGTCCAAGCTTTATGCCAGCCTGTTGCAGGTTATTTCTCCTGCGGGGAGTGTGATGTGGTTTGTAGTACTCCATCCTCTTCAAAATACAAACACAGAGTAGGTCAACTGTATTAATAATAGTTCATTGCAACTTCCAAGTTTCCTAGTGAAGTAGATATTTTTTGCCATAAGGCTGTCTCAAAGTCACATTTTTTCACCCTGTGTTAACTGAGATGATCCATCTGCCTCATCCTGTACCCTGGATGTTTTCATAGACCAGGTGTGAGATACCCCCTTCCCTTTAAACAAGCCTGCTGTTCGTGCGTCTAGAACAGGAACAGGGACTGGAAGAGACTATTTTAGTTGGTAGCTACTCCTTTTCCATTCTATCAGCATTAAGCCTTCTTATGCTCTTATTCTCTGGAAAAAGGATGTGGTTACAGGTCAAGGCCCACACAACACAGATGCATTCTGCTCATGATGTCTTTGTCATATTTAAGGCACATTTTTGTGTGCCAGCCTGCAGTTTTGTTCTGACTCACAGGGCCATTTTGGTTGTCGTGAACCTGTAAAGAGATGTGAGAACTATGCAACTGGATAAATAGGGGCTTTCGGTTCCTTAACATCAAACTTTTTTCAAGTAATACAATTTGATTGAAAACATTGTTGGAAGTTTGACACATGCTTCTCAGAGCTGAAAAATGTTACCGCTCTGAAAATATTTTCCCTTAAGGGCTTACGTCAGAAATATCATTATTATATGTGTCTATTTGTGACGATCAGACCTTTAAAAAATTCATTACATGACAATAGTTGCCAAATTAAGTGGTAATAGTTGATTTTACTAGCTTGTGGATTTCTAATTTTTGAGGAAGTTCCCAACCAATGTAATTTGACAAGTAATCAATTGGTGTACTTTCAAGTACCTGCCAAGCTAGCTTATACACAACATATTAAAGGAAATTAACAAATAACAATAACTATCAAATTACATAATTTTCCAGTAAATTTTTCAGACATGATTATAATATTACTATGAAATAATAAGTCGGGTGTAAAATAAAGTTTTACTGCTCTGACTGTTTGCTTATTATTGTATGCTTGACAGGTTTTCGGATGTCAGTTGTCTGTGGTTTATTCCCTTTATATTATCGGGTTTCCAATGCTAATCTCAATGTGAACAAGTGATGTGAACCGTGGGTTTGGTGGAGGTAATGAGTAACCAGGATCTTATCAACATTATAAACACTCTACCAGAACAACTGTTATATCACCCTGTTATTTATATCCCTAAACCTCAAGTGTGTAGAATTAGTGTAACTTCTTGAATTGTCAAGTGGGTCAACAAGCAAGCAAAAAAAGAAGATGACCTAAGAGTCTGTGTCATGCTGCTAGGTTAACCAACGGATGTATGCATTTTGACCATCCATTCCTGGTGGAAGATACAGAGGGCAGCTGTCAGTCATACCATCCTGCTGAGTCAGGCTCTGTGACAGCTTCATTGCTGATGGATTAGCCTCACTAGACCACAAAATAGTTGATACTGAATGCTGTAGTTTTGCTGTGAAGCTTCCTGCTTTCTTATTTCAGTCTGCTCTAGTTTGAGATGTAGTTCATCCAGATACATTCACTGCATATTCTTGCTAGCAGCTTGCTCGTCCAATTTTCAGCCTTAGATGGATACATACCTTTAGCCTTAGCGGGAGAGAGATGCAGTGATGTCATGGTGGACTATGTTTTCTGTGGGATGTAACTTTCCCTCGCTCCTTATTTGCTAGAGTTACTACAAGAGCAGAATAACGGCAGCAGCATGTTTGTTTTGTTGGAAATGACAGTGTGTAGTTGAGGGCAGTGGAAGGAGGGAGAGGTTTGGTATTAACGGCAGATGTCCTTAAATGGCCTTCTATGTGTGTGTGTTTGTGTGTAGGCAGCCGGTTGAGAGAGTGCAGCATTGTGTGTAGTTTTCCTGGTATGAACTTTTTGTAGATAAGGTAACGGAGCTAGAGCATCCTTCTCAGTCGTGACTCATGTCCCTCGTATTGTTTAGTCTTTTGTGGAAAAGCCTGCATTTATTAGTGGAAAGCTAAATAAGAAAGCTATTGAAAGGAGATGTAGTGTTGGAACAAATTTATTCAGCTGAATTTGTTTGGGCCTTGATCTGTGAGGTCATTTGAGCTGGGGAGGGTGGTATTTGTGTCTCAAGACAACCACTTTTCCATTCTTGAGAACATAAACCAAAAAGCTGAGAATTTTTTTCCTCCACTCCTGCTAGAGTACAGACATACTTACAATTAGGGCTGGGTTGTTTTTTTTTGTTTAAAAAAAAATCTTACTGCTGTAACTGCCCCCCCAGAATTGGGAGAGGGGTAGAATAGTAGCAACACAAAATAGCAGCAACACAAAAACTGTACCAGGCTACCCTAGAAACAGGATAAAAAAAACATTATTTATTCCCTGGCTTGCCTAAAAGCATTTAAAATAAACCATAGAAGAAGATAATTACATGCATACCTCTGCAGGGGGAAATCAACCTGTCATCCCAAGACACCTCAGTTGAAATAAGAGCAGCCCATCAATTAAGAAGAAGCTTTATTCGTGACATACAATTATACATGGTACAATCTAGCGAAATTCTTTCTCTGCATTTGACCCATCCCTGAGGAGCAGTGGGCAGCCAGTACAGTGCCCGGCAAGCAGTTTGGGGTTCAGTATCTCGCTCAAGGATACTTCGAAATGTGGACTGGGGGAACTGGGGATCGAACCACCGACCTTCTGATTCGTGGACAACCGCTCTTACCTAGGCCACAGTCGCCCCAGGAGAAACTTCGTGTTTAAAACAATCGGTTAACATACTTAAAACTACAAGGTAGGACGGAGTGGTAGGAGATGTAAATTACACATAACTCATTTGAAATAAGTCAAATAATCCCATCATTAAAATGAGGTCATTGTTCAGGCTCTGTAGGTAATCAAGACAGCTAAAACTGTTTCTTCTTCTCCTGTCTCGGAATGGAGGTTGGCATCTTTCAGCTGTCACCCTATGTGACTCACGCAGGTATTTTAAATGCTATCTGGATATTCTGGTTTGCAACAGGGCTACTGGTGTCTGGGCGTTGGCATGGCTAAATGAGCTGACCTCGCACGCTAAAATGACACGAGGCCCTGCTCCACATATAAGACAACAAAGGTACTCCTGTAGCTTTCATGAGAAGAAAAAAAAAGAAAGTATACAAAAATTTTGGGTTATGACTGCATTGAGCTGAACCCCGCGCTAGCTATCATATGACCAGGGTATTGCTCTAATGCGGTTATTGTCATTGTCACAACATACAATCCTGCCTTTTCATTGATGCATTTTAACTTCAAAACTTGATTGTATTTATTCGTAAGCAAAAGTTGAGCTTCATCTTCAGCTTTCCAGCATAATATCGGCAAGTCATCACACAGTGTGGGGATAAGAAGTTAACAGGAACACATTTTGTTGTAACTAAATCATCTCTAACATTACTAAAACGTTTGTCACTTTTAATATAACTCAATCAAGAATATTCTGCACACTTAGATCCATGCACGTATTTTTAATAAATAAAATGTATTAATAAATTATTTATTAAAGATACTTGCATGGATCTAAGTGTGCAGAATATTCTTGATTCAGCTACAATTTTTTAGTGTTCTGGCACCTTAGCATATCCCCTGGTCATGAGTGCGGTGAGCTTTCTTTAAAGTATTCACTTCTAAAATAAGACATTTCATGAGGGTGTTGAAAATGGAGGCAGATGAGCTGGCCGCCACGCCTAAGCTGTCGGGATGGAAATGTTAAAACTCACTAATGTTTCTTGAAATTTGTGCTTTTGGTGTTTGTTCAATTCCCAAATTTATTGTCCTCCAATTAGTTAGACTCTGGAGGAGAGAGCCTATTATTCGATTCTATGAATGTGCTACTTGGGTAGCAGGCACATATCCTTTTTTATTTGGGCATTTTTGCTTTGGTAAGCACCCACAGATACAGAAATGGAGGGAAAAAAATGTGAGTTCTCTTTTTAGTGGGGCAGTTCGCTGCCCAAGAATGGAAGTACTGTATCACCAATATTAAACTGAAATCCGATCCCTGGAATCAACATGGGTTGTACACATATCAATCCATAGAAAACAAAGGCCTTTGAATGTGTTCACATTCTCTTTATCCCTTTGTTTTGACAATGACATTCAAACTTGTCAGTATTTGTTTTTAAATATTCTGAAACAAAAAAATTGAGTGAAAAGGCAAATGTTTGTAAGAAAAATGTGCGCATTTGTACTTTAAATGTTTTTACAAATTTTTTTATCACTAGATCTGTGACTATCTTTCTACAAGAGATCTCTAGTTTCAGTTTAGATGAGTAGCATTCTCTTGTTGCTGGAAATAAAACTACTTTTGGTGTATGAGAAAACAATTTGTTCCAGGCATTTCATGTGGATGGACTGCACCTCTCCTGAAAAAAGAATGCCCAATGTATCATCAGAAGAAATTATTGCATTGCAAGCTAATTACCATAAGACATTAGTGAATCATTGTACTTATAGGTTCAACTTGAAGAAAAATCCATGATGTTTCTTGGAATATTTAGTAAGAAATTAAAACAATAAGCACTACAATATACACTTTCTATGGGGTCTAACAGATCAGATAGATTGGAACGCAAGCTCCTTATAGAAAGATTTTCTGTACTTCAGTTTTACGTATGCTGCAGGGATTTTAAACTCATGGAACAGATGGTAATTTCACTGTACACTTTTTTTGGAAGAGGTCTTCCATTATGACCTCTGAAGCAGTCAAAATAATCTCAACTCTCACTGTCACAGACTGGTATTGTGACATCATCTGTCTTAGCAGGGGTCAGTCTGTAGTGTTCATGCAAGAGCCATGGCTGGAAGATAGCTGACAAGTAAAGTCTAGCCTAAATCTCAGTGTGACATTGTCGGTATGACATTGTATATGTGACACTGTTGGCACACTTAACTCTGTACTTTGAACTTGTTTATTTCAGAGTGCAGCAGAGACTCTTTGCATAGCACCTTGTTTTTTAAATTTTCCTCCCAATGACTTCTCCTTAATCATGCAAGGAGAAGTTGTCTTTGGGTGTAGAGGATTAGTGAATGTGAATTATTCACAGTCTGGCCTTCATATCCCACATGGTCACTGCTTGTGATTGAAGTCTGAGGTCCTCAATCTTTTGTCCACCCCACTGAGAATTTCAATAGGCTGTGCTGTAAAAAGAACAGTGTAGGAGGGAATCATCTGCTTCCCAGTATGGCTAGGTTTTGACCGTTGCAAAAAGGCTTGATTATCAAGGGAGCCTACACTATCTTTCTTGAGACCTGATTTTAACATCAGCCACTTTCTTGCTGCAGCTTCGATGCCTTCATGCTGTTCAGCCCATCACCTTAATAATGAATTATCTGGTGTCCAGATTATAGTCCTCTGATATGCAGTTTGAAGCCCTTTTTACACAGAGATCACGCAACATCACCACAAAGAAGAACCTTCTCTATGATGCCTTTGTTTGTTTACACTAAAATAAACAACAGCAGAACATTGACACGATGAAGTGTGATTTTTAAATAGCAAGCTGCTGTTCCTCAAGCAAAAGTGGTGTGACGTATTCTCGACCTGGGTGACACGACATTTCCGGTTCACAGGGGAAACCCAACTTTGTCGTTGGTGAAAACAAAGCAATTTGTGGCTCCCATTTTCATTCATTCACTGTCCTTACATCGTGTGCATTTTTTGCACTCTCTTATTTCATTTAAATAAAACTAACACAGAGCGCGTTTTCTATGGCATACAATTACCAAGAAACTAATAATGCGAAAACTACTCCAGCCTACAGGTCTCTAGCTTTGCCCATACAACCATCCTGCCAAGGAATGGAAAGATGAATCAACATCATGGCCAAGTGTAGAATATGGCCATATTTACTGGTACTTGATTCAAAGGTACACAAACATCATCCCTCTGTCAGATCACAGTATGTGTCTCATTCATGACTTCTATGACATGACAATCTCTAACAAAGAAACGTGTTCAACAAAGAACATTCATGTGATGAGAGGGACTAAAACCTTTAACATAAGCCTATCAAAATCAGTCAATTCATTTTCTACTGGAAGCAAAACTACAGAGAAACAGTCACAGGCTGAGATACAGACAAACATGTATCTCTGTTGGATCCTTTCCATGTTGTCAGACACTTAATAACATTATGAGCCCATAAGTGACAAAAACAAGTGTTTTACGCTTATGTGCATTAGATGTGCTTCCTATATGATTACAATTCCGGTTTCTGTTAAAAATAAAATCCATGAGTTTCCATTTAAATGTCGATCATAAAATGTGCTATTGAAATAATTATCCTCATTTCCTGAAGTGATATCTGCGTTGTCTGTCTGAGCTCCACCTCAAGTTAAATCCTGCTTTCAATGATTACATTACAGATTCTGTTCCTTTTTCCCTCCTAATTTCTTTTCAAACAGGATATGTACAGCTTTATTATTTCATTAATTTTCAAAAGGGAGGCGTTTTAAGCATGCTTCAATAAAAAAAAAAAACACGGTTCCATGATTCCACTCTAATAAAGTTTCAACCAAAAAAACGTACGTTTTCATTCCTTTATGGGTCATTGTAAATAGACTACTACCTCTACTACTACTACTAATGCTAATGCTAATAATAATAATAATAATGGCTAACTGGCAGTGCTAAACATCAGTGCCTATTTTGCTGGCCCTGTCTTCTTTTTAACACAGATTCCTACGCATTGATCAGTCTTTGAACCACCACAGGATTCATCGACCTTGTAAGCCTGTCACACGATATTGAGAGGCAGAGTAAATCAAAAAGTCACATGGATTGTGTTGTAAAATTGAACCATTTTGAATGTGTCAGGATTGATGAGGCTTTGGATTTGGCAAGAAGCATTGGTGTAAACAGGCATAATGAACAGGTGAAGAAGAATTGTGATATTCAGACTATTCTGATGTTCAGACTCAAGGCCTTTCTCAAATAGTTTGTAATGCAGACCCCCTTCTCTCTCTGTGGCTTTCTGTCCACTAACCATGAATGTATCCAGTTTTTGATGGGGCCATGATACTTGGGCCTTGCTAGAATTTAGCTGCATGTGTTAGTCCGCTGAAGTTGCGTGTTTTTTTTATTGTGGTTGTTTGCTCACCGACAATAAACACCACAGACAGTTACACATTGAAAATCAGCGTCATTTGAATGTTTGGCCTACTTTTAAACGATAAGGAAGTATGGAAGGTATTTGTGTACATTAAGCACATAAACAACAGAGTTTGTAAGTCATGTGTTTGATACATGTAGCCCACTGACACTTTGTGATGTGACTGTGAAGCTTTAAACTTCTCCTGATTGAGTTTATGAATGAATAATCTTTTATTATCGATTCTGTTGCCTACTTTATAATATACAGTTATAATTTTTGTTGAGGGAGTTGCATAAATTAATACACACATACACGCACACGCACACGCACACACACACAGACCGAGAGTGAGTGTCCATGTTGAAGGTTGGTTAAGGGTTATATAGAATGGCAGGGCAGAGTAAAGACACACCAGTCCCACTTTCAACAGGCTGTGTAATGCTCTAAAGAAACCTGGCACTGGCTCACTTTTTCCTTCAAAAAGTTTTGGTACAGCAACAGCTCCACCTTTTTATCAGTAACTGGATAGATGTGGTACCATTCCAAATGGTGGGTGATTGCCAAATACTGTAGCTCCTGAAGGGATGACATCACCTTATCCAACTCTACATTGTGATTTAGTATTACACTCTGATTTTGATCTGCTAATCCTTATTTTCAGTGGAGGAACAGTTAGGGAAAATGGTTAAAAATGAATTATACTACCTAGAGGGAAAATGATCACATTTCAAAAGAAATACATTACATTTTTCCATATGAACTGGGGTTGCCACTAATTATTTCAGAATAGATTAGTCTAATAAGTAATAATTTCCAAATTAAGCACTGGCTTAATAAAATAGTTGTCCATTACATTCAAAACAACATCTCTAAACTGAAGGACTAAATGTGTCTTTATGGGTTTGAAAACATTTTCTGATTTCTTAAACTAAATAAATCCTAACAATTTATAGAAAGGGCTATTTTTCTTAGCTCTTAAATATCTTTGAAATGCATGATTTTGACAAGGCAACATTGTTTTGTAGTTCAAATCAATCACTTCTCTCGTCTCATAAATTCTCATAAATCGTTACAAAAAAATAATGTGAAGGTGAAAGGAGACACGGAATCAGAAATCTCTGACGACACCCAGCAGCTGACTGTCCGTCTCTTTAGCTCAGCTTGTAGTGACCCAGTTGGCTAATAACTATGCCATAGTATGTGCCAATGACTCAAATTCTGCATCCCTTAAAGGGATATTCCGGTGATTTCACAATTTCCTCCCCACTGCAGTTTCCACTTCCCTCAGCTGTTTTCTGTCATTAGTCAAGAAGGCTTTTTTACCATACCAAAGAATGAGAGAGACTAACAAATATGACATCAGTGTGTGTTTTGGTGTGTCAAAAAGGAATACTTGCCAGATTCATGTATCATCCTCCCTATAGTTCCCCCTACACTCAAACACACCACAGCTGGTTTGTGTTATAGAGGGGTCACATACTCTTCACCTCCTCCACCCTGAAGCAGCTCCACTTTTGGGTGTTCCCTCCATTGTTGTGCTGCTTCTTGTCCATAACCTCCAGGAATGACTTTCAGGAGTCGAAAAACTCTGAGACCAGACTGGGAAAATTCCTTTGTTTTGCTTAAACAGACTTGGATTTTGTTTTTCCTGTGTTTTTGTTTGTTTCTTTTACTTGATTTTTGTAGTTTTCTCATTCTGTCTATCCCATTTTGCTTTTCCCCATTTTTCCAGTATAGATTGTTGGGCTGTCCGCTGAAACAAACCCCGCCATGCGTGAATACAAGCTAGTGGTGTTAGGCTCTGGAGGTGTGGGCAAGTCTGCTCTGGTGAGTATTCACTCCTGAACCTCTGCCTGAAAATCCTGAGCTTTGATGTATTGTGTTGACATTGCAAAGCTGTCAGGAGGCCATGAATGTCTGTGAAACGTTGTTGCGCTCCTTAGCTAACTTAATCAGGTGTCGAAGTCGGGTTAATCCCTCAAACTGGCCGGCTGACATGTTTAGACCTAAAGATATTATCAGGTGAACTCTGTCTACACCTAATATAAACCTACCATTAAGCACAGTGCTTAATGTAGGACAGTCAGAAACGCTTTAGTTGAATATGTATATCACATGCGTCTGTAATATTTATCCAGGGCTATAGTTAAACATTGTCTGCATCCTGTCTTGTCTGACTGGCAATGTCCTGAACATCATCTTCATGTCCTGACACTTTGGCCATATTTGCCACTCCGCATGTTTGGTTCTTGCGGTCAGGAGGTCACACTGATCTGATGTTGGTTTGCTCTGTGTCTTCTCTTACAGACGGTTCAGTTTGTACAGGGAATCTTTGTGGAAAAATATGATCCTACAATAGAAGACTCGTACAGAAAGGTGAGTGTCCTTTGAGGGGGGAGAGGAGTAGGCCGAGTGGAATAAGCTGATTGTTAGCAGCTGCTCTGCAGGTTAACGTCATGATAGTGTGCTTTTTTCTCTCTCATCTAAATCCCCTCATCTCGCTATTCCTCTGTCTCCTGTTTTTCTTCTCTTTCTTTCTGATTTTTAATGTATTATCATTTCATCTTGTCCTCTTTTTTAGTTGTCTGTCTTGGTTTGTATTTAAGCAGCATTTTAGATATGGAATATGATCTGCCCATTGCCCTGAAATTGAGTTTTACGTTAACTACGACCATTTTTCTTTCTCTTTTATAGCAAGTGGAGGTAGATGGGCAGCAATGTATGCTTGAAATTCTCGACACAGCAGGCACAGTAAGTGAACTCCTTACCACTGACTTGAATTGCTGTGTACAAGGACCCCTGATTCACCGTAATGAACACTGAGATTTGCTTGGTCCACCACTTTTGTCCAGACTAAAATAGCTCAACAATCATTAATTGGTTTTAGATTAAAATTTGTCAAGACATTGCTGATCTGCTGGCTTTCTCTCTTGCACCACCAAGAGATTAACAGTCATGGTTTATAGTGAAGCATCTGGACTGCCAGTGGATGGATTGCCATGATATTTGGTACAGACGTTGTTCTTCCTGTTAGGGCATCATTTAAATTAATAGATCCCATAACAGTTCATCTAGCATCATCATAGTAAAAATGGTCTAAATCTTAAGTTTATGATTAAAAAAACAAAAACTACTGACATTCATACCAGTCTCAGTGCTAATTTGTTTAGTGCTCTTTAGTAAATGTTAGCAGGTCAACTGCAACATGTTGAATATTATCCCTGCTATTAATAAGCATGGTAGAATTATTATGAGCACTTTGTGTGGAAGTAGACTTGAAGTTGTATTCATGGAGGAGTAGCTTTCTGTTTTGTCTAGTACAGGTATGCAAGAAGAATGTGGGTAAGATGATTGTATGTGGATGGTGCACAAGCGAACGTACATGTTCATGCTTGTTTCTAGTGGAAAAATCAAAGAATGCTGATGGTCCCCCACCTCTGCACAATGCTGTGAATGTGCTCTGGAAAAACTTGACAGGGATCCTATCACTATCACTGCATAAGTCACAAAATGTGATTACCTGATCAATGAGAATATATCGACCTTTACTTTAAATGTTTGATAGTATATAAAATGCCTGTGAGCATATGACAGAACTCATGTCCTGTTCCTCCTTTTTTTTGTTCTTTCTTTCTCGCTGTTTAGGAGCAGTTCACAGCAATGAGGGACTTGTACATGAAGAACGGCCAAGGCTTTGCCTTGGTATACTCCATCACAGCACAGTCCACCTTCAATGACCTCCAGGACCTGAGAGAACAGATTCTACGAGTAAAGGACACAGAGGATGTAAGTAAACAGTATGCACACTTAGGCTCATTTGATTTTACATTTGATTTTATGTCAAGGATGAAGAACATATGGTATAGATAAGCTATAAGTATCTCACGTATGTGTTCACAGCCACCTACATTGTTCAGGACCAGATTTCACTGTTGCTATGGATACTATTGAACACTTTAATCATTGCATCTTCTGCCAGTGATTACACAATTGTATTACTTCAACATAATGCAGGCGGTCTCAGTGTTATGTTTGTGGAGTGAAAACAATGAGGGAACACTTAGTGAACCTTGTGTACTGTATGTTGCTTAGATATAGCTAATATTAGTCATACAGATCCCTGTGGTTTGATTACTTCATGCTGTATATGTGTAATTTGGATTATGTGCGCCATAGTCCCCACCTAGCTAGGATTCTATTAAAAAGTTGGGGAGTGCCGTTGTCCTCACTTGGGGATGTCCAACCCTTAGTTTTTCTTTTTGTATGAACAAAGTGGTTTTCCCCTTCAGCTCTGGATCAGTAACTGTGCAAATAAAGAGGATGTATCAGGTCCTTATTGTCCTGATGTCTGTTAGAAGCACATTTCCATTTTTCTGCATCTCTGGTAAATTGTGAGGCTGTGGAGTGAGTAAGCCCTCAATCCCCTCTCTGGTTGGGCAGATAGTGCGTCAGCAGGATCTAAGATGCCCTTTTTTGGTGATCTCTGAAGGGAGTAAATGTTACCATAACCCTCTCTCTCTGTTCCCTGTCAACCATCTGAAAACCCCCTCTGCATTCTGGTGCAGAAGTTTTTATTAATGCTTTATAGCATGATCTATTAGTCCTCGCCTTGCTCCCCTTACTCTGTATCTGTGCCAGTTTATACCCCAGGCCTTTTCAGCGCCTGTTGCTCTGTTTTCGCCCCGCTCCCTTGTGGCATACCTTGTGGTCTTACTGTTTGGTCCTCTGTGTGGGTGATTGGAATGTCAGTGATAATGTTCACTGGAGGCCTCAGCTCATCAAATCACTGGATTGTGAGGTGATGGCGCTTTATTCGAGCCTCTGTGGTTATGGACCTGAGGTTAGCCTCATGTTAACAGACGGATTGCAGGAGGTGGCTCCACATCGTGCAAGAAAACAGCTGAGGACTCTTTTCTTCTAATACTGTGGTCCCTCTGAAAAAACCCAGGTCTTAACATTTGGGATTATTTAGCCATTATGGCCACTCTGTCGGCTATCAGTCCACCGGTGATTTAAGTCTTTAACTATAATGGCTGTCACATCTGTTTATCTTTCTTTTTCTTCCTTGCCGGTATGCACAACCATAGGAATGCTTGACATGTTTTTTTCATCCACAAGAACAGATTTCTTATTTGGAGAAAGCTTTCGTGCTACTGCAGAGCTAAAGCAGACATTTCAGTTCCTATTCTCAGCTCTTCCATGGACCATTTACTGCAAAGCTGGCAAAATGTACAGAAGTGCTTAACAATGGCAAGCTCAATGTAGAAAGCCTTTTAATGACTGTACATTTTACACATTAGGGCCAAATTCCATCTTATGAGAAAATCATTCAGAGTAAAGAATAAACTAGGTGAGTGTGTATTAAAAGCTCCCTTCCCTTACTTCCCTCTATACTTGCGTAAGAGAGGTCTCATGACTTTTCCGGGCCATCTTGTGTGACTCGGATGGTGCTAATGCCTGACTCCATACTTGTGACTCACTGCTCCATTTATTTATGCTGCTCTCTACTCCAGTGTTCTGTGTTCGCCACAATTCAGTCTTTAGCATGCCTTGTGGGCGGGACAGGACCTGTCTGTAGCATGTTAAGTGCCTCTGAACAGATTCTCTGTGGGCTGCGTGGATTCTTCCAGTAGGCTAATGCTGCCTTGCGTGCTGCTGACATTGAACATTTTCCCGTCCCCGCATACCTCTATCCTACCATCCCTCTCTCCATCCTTTTCATCCCAGCTCAGCTCAGAGTTTATGTAGGGAGGGCATACCACTGGTTCTCCCAGGACCCCTTGGGGGAAATGTCGTTCAGCAGTCCAGTGCGAGAAGAGCTTGTTTGGATATCAAACATCTAGCAGCAACCACCAAAGGGTTAATCTAAACATAGCAGTTTCCTGTCGTCTGCCTCACAGACCAGGGAGAGCGAGAGAGAGAGAAAAGAAGGGAAAAAAGCAACCTAGAACATTCATCCTATCTGTTACATTTTCTGGAGAAACCTGTTCATACTACTGTCAAAAATGGCTTGTGGGATGCAAAAAGGAAGTTTGAGCAAGTTAGTGCATGTCAGGGTACTACCATTGCTGACAAATACCCAGTTTTCCCAGGTCCCAAATCATCAGGAATCTCATTCTGGGACCAGGTGA
Organism: Chaunax sp. Z400; assembly: GCA_037577475.1. Taxonomy (NCBI): domain Eukaryota; kingdom Metazoa; phylum Chordata; class Actinopteri; order Lophiiformes; family Chaunacidae; genus Chaunax; species Chaunax sp. Z400. Next base: position 22,821,984 of record CM075185.1, read on the forward strand.
AGCAAGTGACTGCAGGATTTCCCATGCATGGATGTATTTGTTACAGGCCTACCACAAATAGATTTCCCCAGTTGATTTATTGTTGGCGCCTGTTGAGCTCCATGCAGAATTTTCCACTTGTTTATTATGTATCTTGCCTGTTAAACTTTGCCGCTAACACAGATATCCTGTGAGTCTGAGACTAAATACTGAACTTTTTTATCACAGTTTTACAGCAGGAGGTGTGTAGTAAAGCCAAGTTTAAATGTGAAAGTACTCACTGCATGCCAAATGAATTCAAACACACACACACACACCAGAGACACACATACACACACACAATCTCACAAACACCGTCTATCAGGTAATTCCAGAGAGCAGTCAGAGCATGGAATCCAGCTTAAATGTTCGAAAACATTCAGGAAGGAAGGCGATGTTATCCCAGCTGGGCGGGGCTGCCATGACTTCCTCCGGGCCAGCATGCTCCCTAGATAGCCGGTCAGGAAACAGCAGGCAGGATGAGACGCATCCCGACACCCTGACTGCCCCGGCTCAGCCCTCTATGACAGTTGGGGCTGAAGTTTTGCCCAGAATACTCTGTCTTCCTCAGAGTTTTTTTTTTTTTTGTTTGTTTTTTTGACCTTGGTTGTTAAAAAAATTGACTCAGGGCACAAAAGAAGAAGTGGAGGTTCCAAAACCAGCTGCAGTTGTGTTCTCAGTTTTATTTGGAAAGGAAATAAAACCAAGGGAAACTGCATTCACTGCTAGTTCGTATTGATTCTTTAATTTCCTTTGTCACTGCTGTATAACCTCTCTGGCATTTTTTGCCTTCCCACAGGCATGGATTGGATTGATTTTTTTGATTGTCCCCCCCTTTCAGGCCTTAAATACAAAGGAATAGACTACTTAGCTGTTAATAATCATGTCTTGTACTTTCAGAATGCACATGAGATGAACCTTGACATATATTTTCCTACTATTACCATCCCCTTAGTCCCAAAGTCCATCTACTTAAATGTCACCACCACTGTGCCGAGCAGGGCTGAGCCTTCATGGTCAGATTTGCTGTATAATAAAGTTATACAATAAAGTTTTATGCAGAGGCAAATGAAGATGAGTGGCAACAAGATGCCGTCACTTTAGTCAAATATTTGTGTATTGCACCTTGTCTTTGCTATACCACCTTCTCCATCTCAAAACGTTCTTACAATATCCTGACATTTATACTTATTTTTCTGCTCAACTTCATGTACATAAAATCAGATGACTGCAAATGTGCACGCATGCCAAATTTTGGACCATTTTTGCTTCAAATGCTACATTGTGGTAGCTCACAGTGTCTCACTGAAATTGGTCTCATCGCTTGAGTTATATCTCTTATTTCTTCCTGTCAAAACCCCCTTGCTTTCTCTTTTGTAACTTTCTATTTCTTCATCTTCTCCTTTTTCCAAGCTGTTTCTCCCCTCCAGCCTCTCTTTCTCCATTTATTACTACGTGCTCACTCATGAACCTATGGATTGAGCACTCAAAATATACATCAAACACATCTGTGCTTGGTTTGTTTGGTTAGCATTTTTCATTTCTTCAAGTCTGTTTTTATTGTTGTGTTCATTTTTGCCACAATGTTGGCTTAAACATTTTAAAAGAGAAAAAAATATTTTGGTTGCATGTATGAAGTAAAATCTATTGTATTATTGTAACACAAAGTCAGAAATCATGTACTTAACTTCAAGGGATTCATACTCACCTTCTTTTGCTTGTCGTCAGGTGCCGATGATCCTGGTGGGGAACAAGTGTGACTTGGAGGATGAGCGTGTGGTGGGGAAGGAGCAGGGCCAGAACCTGGCCAGACAGTGGAACCACTGTGCCTTTTTAGAGTCCTCTGCTAAGTCAAAGATCAACGTCCTTGATGTAAGTACACACAGAAACAAACCACTGGTGACCCTGCTTATAAAACAGTATGGTCTATAAAAACGCAGGTTGTAATGAGCTTGGTTACTTCATTAAACCTGCTGTGCATAAACGGTGACATGTGCCTTCAACTTATTTCTTCAACCTCTTTTACCTCTTTTAAATCACTGACAGTTTTTGCTTTGTTGTGTCCATCTTAGATCTTCTATGACTTGGTCAGACAGATAAATAGGAAAACGCCAGTGGAAAAGAAGAAGGCAAAAAAGAAATCCAACTGTGTCCTGCTTTAAACCCCCACCTCCAGCCCCTGCAGCAGCTCTGAGCCAGGTGTGTGTGTGTGTGTGTGTGTCTAAAATTTCATAACACATGTGTTAGTCATAAAGGCCCAGTAGCTGACATGTTCTCGAAGGCATGATGCATCTGCAGGCTGAAAGGGTAATTAGTGTGACATAATATATTTCAATGTCATCTTAGCTGATGCTGCAGGTGTAGTTTATTATTCATCACAGTCTGTTAGGAGTTTGTTTGCCTGCAGCAAAGTCAAATCAAATGAATCTCTGTAGCCTAATATAAATCGAATCAACAGAGGTTACGGCTCCTCACTGAGAACCTGAGCGTACAAAGATTGGAGAAGCTTTGGGAGTTGCAATTCAGAGAGAGCTCCCCTTCAGGCAGATACGGGTCTAACAGATACCGTCAGTGAGAAAATGTTGGATAATTTGCTTGATTAACAGGTTTCGTTTATTCCACATGAACTGATCTCGTAGTAACACCTGGCCAAAACTGGGTTTATCTAAGTGAACCCAGTAAATGGTCAAAGTGTTATTTTTGTTTGTAGTTATTCCAGTGCCACCTTTTGGTGATGGCTGTGTAATTCTTCTGTAACCTGGATTAAAAATGTAGAGGAACTATTCCATGTGACAACAGGCCAGTGGGACATAGACATGTATGTGTGTGCTTTCCATAAGATCCAATGAGACCATTCCTTTGATGCTGATTAGTTCCCGATCCAGTAAGTGTTTCTAAACAGGCCAACATCCTGAATCAGCCTTCAAAAGTGTGAAGTGCTTTCATGAGCATTTTCCTTTTCCATCTGCATTGCAGTTGAATGAATGAGTCACTGTGTGATCGCTGGATTTAGATATGAACCTCAGCAGAATGCAGCAGCCAGTTATGTCTGATGAGATCCAGATCTGTCATCACGTAATTCTGCACGAAAATCTAAATATCGTGTGCTGTTAGATTTCTTTTTTCCACAGTATTTTTTTATTGTTTGCCAAGATACTGTTGACAATTCATTACTTTCATTATAACATCTTTTATATCAGTTATCTAATGCAGTCTAAATTATTTTATCATGCTAATCACGATTCAGCTCCATGTTTGCTTCAGCGGTCTTCTATATGCAGTCCTGCTGAAGCGTTGCCAGAATCGTCTACTGAGTTTGTGGACTCAAATTTAGCGAATGAATTTCCTGGCGTCAGTCCATTTAGAAATTATTCATTTGTAAATCTGTGTCTTCAAGTTCAATTTTACATAAACTCTATGCACTCCTGTGATATTCTGCCTCTAGTTGGTCCTCACAAATGAGAAACGTTTACTTCCTGTTATTAGCTGCATGTATTTGCATGAAATTCGGTTTGCATGATCTAAAAAGTCATAACTCAGTCGGTGCTGAGAATTTAGTAATGATAGATTGGAGTGGGCATGGCTTGATTGCAATGTTCTGAATGTCCTACAGAGAAGTCAGAAGTCTGTCTCTGTATTTTTCAAAGTATACAAGATCTCTTAACATCTAGATGTGACAGACATTCTTTCTAGATGTGTTTTGAAAGATGTTCATATGTCAGATGAATCTGCAGCATCCTGTTTCTTTTTGTAATAATCACTGTATGCACACCCTTTTTTTTTAGTTTTATCACATCCCTCTCTGTGCATTGTGCTTGTGAATGTCAGGAAGCTACTTCCACCATATTCATTTAGGCCTTAACCTTTTTGGGAATCTTCCCCACTAACCGCTTCCTCTCCTCTTCTTCCCAGGCCTTCATTGGCTAGATAGGATAGGCGTTTGTGTTGGTTTGCACACATCACACACATGTCATTCATTCACATACTGCATTCATTGCCTAACCTAGCTGACTAACACTGTTATAGAAACACAAGGACCCAATTTCAATTCTAGGTTAGACAGGTCTGTCAAGTCATCTGCGTTTGGTCGTCTGCTCTGAATTTATGAAATTTTGCATTTCTTTTTTTTTTCCTTTCTTTTTTTGCAGTCTGGACCCTGATTGTTGCAGCTTGTGGCATTGATTTCAATAGTTTTTCTTATATCCGTATTTTTATGTCACTCTTTTATTCTTCTTTTTCACCAAAAATATCCGTAAGGAAACCAATATATCATCTCACAGCATACACAGTATTCACATTTGACCAACAGCCTCTGTAGGTCAGAGGTCACTCTGTGTTCCTGAGAGATTTATCCCCACTAACCCCTCCAATCAGTGAGAGCCACAATAAGAACGTTTCCACCCCGATGTGGAAAGTTTATTTTAAAAGATGAGTTGATGTTCAGTCAGTTGAGAACATCTTGTGAGATCTCATGACGTGCAGCCAGCCTCAGATTGACGTTACTAAGTAGGGCCTCAGTGTTTCCTTGTGTCGAAGGAATAAGGCTAAAGAGTTCACTATGCTAGGAGCAGACTAAGTTGTAGCATGTGTTGTATTACCAGGTTTCTCAAAGGCAGGGAGAGAGGCCGGACCTGAAAGGCGTTCATGGTGTTGCCCACTACAGTCACCGAGTGAAGTCGTTTTGTAAAGAATTGAAGAGAAGACCTTGACAGAGAAGTTCAAGCCTTGCCTGCTGATTAGATTGTTGGATTGTTAGGTTTTGGAAAGTAAGAAATATTTTATGTATGGCCTCAACACTTTTTCATGATAGTTGATGTTTGTTGATGATTGATCTGTGTTTGGACCACTCTGTGTTTGCTCAGTAAGACTAATGGGCTGCAGGGAAAATGAGCAGGGAGACCTTGTCCTTAAACTGGAGGATTTCAGTACAAGCTGTCATTTCTGTTTGTGTCAACAATGCTGAAGCATCCTGGAGCACGCTGACTGTATACCATGTTTCCTGAAGCTGGACTTTTTATATTGGTCGCCGAAACACTTAAGGTCAATCCAGTTTTCTCTCAGCAACACTTTGGTAATTTATTGTCATAATCATAACTATATTCTCTAAATTAAACATTTCCATGTTGGGAGCTGACATTATCTAAACATAGACTGCCCCTGCCGATCTCCTGTGTAGCTGCTGGATCAGCACTTTACAGGCAATAGTCTGTTTAATGCTCTGTGAGCATTGATGGGTGAGTATAAAGGAAAATAAAGCTGCAAAATTAAGCAAGGATACAACAGTTAAGAGCTGAGAGATGGTACCGTGGTGCTTGAAAATACGCAGATGTAATTGTGACCTTTAAAACTGTGCAGATGTAACATAAAAAGTGCATGTCTGTTGTCAATATTAGGGCTTCTTTTTACACAGAAATAAAAATGGGCGTAGTTGGTCAACCCACATTCAGTTTTGGTCAGACTGCAGTCCCTCAGAAAGCCTTACAGTCAGCATTAACACATATTGGGCAGTGTTGCGAGAACAAAACTTCAGTGTTGCCAAACCAGTGAAGCACAGCAAACAGAATAGATTTTTTTATCAGTGTTCTTCAGTTGCCTTTAATTTGTAATGCGGGGGGAAACAAAACTGTGATATTACAGATAACATTGGATTAGTGAAACAGACACTGCCATTGTGCCCATCCCAGACATTGGGGCCGCTAGAACACCCACTGTGTTCCTCGTCTGAATCCATCTGTGTGGGTCAGTTTGTGAGTCCAGTTCATGTGAGAGTGGGGCCTGTGTCAGCATCCCCCCGGGGCGTTGTCTGCCCCCCCCCATTCACACGCTGTCCAGCCTAGTGAACCAACACTAATAGGATTACACCCTCACCGTTCCACTGCAATGCGGGGGGGCTGTTACAGTGCCAGTCTCAGACAGGACAGAGGGAGAGTTAATGGGATATTTCACTTTGTACAACATGGCTATTTTTTCAGTTTGTTGACCTCATTATCCATCAGTCTGTGAAGCTGAAACCTGATAAGAAGCTAGATTTTATCATAAGGTGTGGAATATTTGCAGTTTGTGATCATTTAAAAAAAAAAACTGGACCTTGTAGGACATCAGTTGTTTTGGGCATCTACAGTTAGGGTTGTTTCCATAATGACATTGTAGCTGTTGATTTTACCCCACCATTATAGTGTGTTTTATCACAGTGTCATAATACAAAGTACACCTTATGAAGACACAGAGCATTATCATCATGTTTATATTTAGACTCTTGTCTAATAATCAATTGCCTGTATGTAGCAGCATCTGTGCCCGTCTGTCACAGTTCAGTGACCTGTGTGTGGTTTTTGGATTTGTGGTATAGCACTTTTGCCCATTACTTTTTTACAGCAAAAAAGAGGCTGAAGGCTAATTTAATTCTCTACTCATGGCAGAATAAATGCAGCCATATGATGCCAGTAATGAGCACCAGTTAAATGGTGAAAAACAATGTGGAAAAGGTGATGGAAATACGACATAGCTGTTTTCATCCACCTGTTTTTATACAGCTGTTTGGAAGCGACTATAGCGATTATGCAAAATTGCAGTTAGCTCAAATAATCAGCTGCAGCAATAATGAGCTACAGCAGCAGGTGTCCTTTTCCCCCCCTCGGTGTTTAACTGAGATGTACCCATATGTTTTATCACCACAAAGTTGGGGTTTAGAGATTTGGTAGTTGAGCTTCGGGTTGTCTTTTAAACGTTGACATATTATATAACATATTATATAACCTGGATGTTAATTCCAGTGTGTTTTGCGTTGAACTCAGCTTCACAATAAGCCTTATTGAAAGCAGACGTTTGACTTAACACAATGGCTAAAGTAAGGTGCAGGCTCCACCCAGAGACCAGTAGAAGGCCTTCATTGTCCAGCTGGATGGTAAGTATGGACTATAAATGAGTGGCAAACCTGTCAGCCAGCTGGGAATGTACCTACTCAATTCTATTTATAGTTTGTTTGTGCTCTTGCCCTCTGGCTTCAGCATCGGTAAAACCCTGAGGGATTTGATCAGACAACCCAGAACTGCCCACCTGTGGCTTTCAATGACCAACCAACCAAACCTTGTTTTTATTATTACAAGCTGAAATCAGCGCAGGTTTGTTGGACGGTCATGAAGAAGCAACCAGCAGTGGCTGCGTGAAAGCCATGTTGAGGTCATAGCAGATTTATCTTAATTATAAGCTTCACACTCTAAGATGACATTCATGTCCACTTCAGTCCCATTATAGTCCCATTATGTGAGACTCTAATGACTGGAAAAACAAACCAATATGGATGCCTCACATCAACCAAAGACCATGCTTTAATGTGATCAAACCTAAATTTAAGGGATATCTCGTCAATGCACAGTATTTGAATATTCACACATTGAACTTTGTAAACCTACAATTAACTTGATAAGTGTGAACACTCACAACTCGCTAACATGTTAATCTTTTCCGTCCATTCCATATGACATGAGCTGGGCATAGGCTACAGAGCAGGGCGTCACAAGAGTGTGATTTTGAACTGGCTGCAGTCAGTCATCACAGCTTCATAAAGCATCACACTAGGAAGTAATAATTCATTCATTAATTGCATCCAACACATATTTTTTTTATCGAAACATGCAAGGGAAAAGCTTGCATAAAATATTTTCCCTACAGTTATGTTGACCATATTAATAAACGCTATTTGGGTTTGTTATTAATAAAAATCTCCTGTTAAAGAAGGGTATGATAACAATTATAAGTGATACTAATAATAACTACTATGAAAATGTTACAGTCAGATTTATGTATTTAGAATGAATTTAATCAGAGGTCTTTTTATTCTCCTGCGTCGTCTTTCAAACTCACTACAGTAACTTGGTGTCGGCTCAGCTACTGTCATAATTAGAGCACATTTAGTACTTAACATAGACGTGGTTAATGTGGGAATGTGTAGCCGCTGCCTCTACTGGGGACCTCTGATGAGACAAAGTCTGGGAGCGTTCATGCCTGAGGCATTTTTGTCATCTGTGTATTTTTGCTACACATGTAATGTGAACGAGCAGCCACCAGAGGGCGCTGATATGAAACTGGGACCTAACCACTGTGCTGTTTTGCAGAAATGCTGTAATGAAGAACTGTTGCCCTGATTGGAACGTGCCAGCATTCCAACGGCCCCGACCCAACCACCCCACCCCACCCTCTCCATCAGCCATAAACGGTGAATCAGCTGACTGAACTGCTCCTATCAAAGATGAGGATGATCTACATGAGAGAGAGAACAGAGAGAATAAAGAGAGGGAAAGAAAGACAGTACGAGAGAGAGAGAGGACTATGGTCTCTCTCCTCTGAAGACCTTCCTCTGTGTCTCAGTTTCAGTGTGAACCCTGAATGGACAGTCTCCATTTCTGCACCAACAAACAACACCACAAACTTATGATGATGATGATAAAAGCCTCTGAACGTATAAAAAAAAAGTGTCCATGAGTCTCATACATGGCCAGAAAGCAGGCCCTATTTTTCATTTTTTGACAGTTTAACATAAAGAAAATAACATTGTTAAAGAAGGAAAACCAACTTAGAACTTGGATTCAGTATTTTTCATCTTTTTCCAATATCAATATCGTATTTGAAAGACATGGAAGTTGACCTATTTTAGTTGTATGATTATAAATATTCTTCAAAAATGAGCATGAAAAAAATGCATCAGTTATTAAGTGTAGATGTTTTCAAGTGAAATTGAGTGACAAAGTGAGAATTATTTTATAGCCATACACCTATTCTCCATGCCTGTCATGTCAGTGATGATAGATCAAGGTCTATAATATGTATTATTATTTTTATTATATAGTTTTTTCTTTGTTTGCCCTGTTGTTCATCATGGACTTCTCTTCTGCGAATATCTCTCTCTGATGTGACTTAATTTTATACTCAGTCACTGGGATTTCATAGCTCCCATAATATATTCTAATGCCATTTTTTTTTGCATAACAATGCTTCAGAAAAAAAATGGGTCTTTTATAGAAGAAATATGGGGAAAAATAAGGATTGATTTCTATGTCTCTTGAAACTGAAATATATTATACTAAACCAACTCTAATAATGCTTCTTGTGTTTTTCTGTCAATGATGTTCCAGCTTTTATGGATTATTAAAGTACATTTTAGTACATTTTCATTATATTGGTCAATGTATTTTTGTGAATTAAACTTTTATCCAAAGTGAATTTGACTTATTTTGAGTGAAAGATGAAGGTTTGGAAACATGGACCAAATTTAGGAAGTGCATGTGGCCATTTTGTTAGCTCGACTTAATTATTGATTCTGTAAGAAGAAACCAGTCTGTTCATTGATCAATATATACCATAGAGAGGACATGTATTACGTCATATCCACTTTACACCAAACCATTTATATAATGTTTTCCCTTACCATTATTGACCACTAGGTGTCAGTATATGAGCAGAAATGTTTTAAGATTTTCACAAGGATGCTGTCTCAGGACTGAAGTCAGTCCTGCATCCCAGCAGTAATTATCTACAATGTTGCTCAATGGGACAATCAGTAACAATGGAGTTACACAAGTGACTATTGACTTTACTGAGTATTGGAAAGAAAGTACTGTTTATGGGCAGCAAACTGTTCAGTGTTGCTGGTGCCTTGTAAACTGAGCCCCCCCACAGGCTGGATTAAGGCTTGTTCTCACATGTAAAAAGCAATTTTTGTAATCATCTCTCACTGATGCCAAGTGGAAAGTACAAAGGAGAACGGAGGAGATTAGCATCTTTAAAACACATGCATTCTATAGCTGCTATGTTAGATAATTACTTACAAACCTACACACGTGTCCATTAAAGAAAAAAGACCATACTGTTCCTCTGACAAATGAAAGTTTGTATGGCTGTTCATCAAAATGTGAATAGTCTCCTTTTGAAGGTATATTAAAATTAATCAAATTAAATTAATCAAATTAAAATCCCCTATCAGTATATACTGTAGTTTTGCATACTATAGCAGTTTGGAGATATACACGTATATTTTATAGGGCTGAAATTAATACTGTAATTATTTTCATTATCAATAAATCTATCAAGTATTTCCTTCATTAATCATTTTTGGCACTAAAATATCTGAAAATAAGTCACAATTTCCTGTAACCCAATGTTAGTTAGTTATTCCTAGGACTAGATGATATTTTGAAATAGTTGTTTTGTCCTACTAACAAATTAAAACTACTAAATTTATGATCACATAGGATTATGTTGTGATACAACATGTTTTCTTACAAATAAATTTAGAAACTATGGATAAAAAATTATAAATTTTTCTTTGGTCTGTCGAGCAAATCTAGACACTTCATCAAATTAATGCAAAACTTTGTCTTTAATAATCTAATTATCATAGATATTAAAGCTATTATAGTTTATAGATTATAGCTATACCTCAGTAATACTGGTATGACAGGTTTAGATATCATCATATCTACACTTCTTCATGTTGTATTCAGTACGTGACAACGTCAATCACAAATGTGGATAAAAGTGACCAGGCAGACCGTGGCCACTACCACTTCTTCAAGTTAACACTATTTTCTAGAGAAGAAAAACATGCTGCATCATCTTAAGCTCCTTATGCCTCAGAGGAGGACCGTGTCAGACATAGGAGGGTACTAAACGTCTGCTGGGGAGGATGAAGAGATTAACGTGTGTGACTTCTTGTTTTTGACTCTTATCACCACTGCAACCTTGATCGAGGCCTTAATCCCTTTAGCGGTTGAGAAGCGGAGTCATCTGTGGTCCTCTCTGTGACATAAAGGCTGCTGTCATCCTCCAGACGCCCCTGGTCTGTGGTGTCTTCAGCTCCTCCAGTGTCCCCTCGGAAATGTTAGAAAACTGTTTGGTATCAGGTGGTTTAGTCACTTCCAGGTGATCTCTTTCTGCATCTTAACAATGTGATCCTTCTATAAACATCATACCATAAGAGCCTTTCCCAGCTGACACTGGGCGAGAGGCAGGGTACACCCTGGACAAGTCGCCAGCTCGGCGCAGGGCCGTATAGATGTAACTGAGAATGACAGCCGAGCTTGACTGCTTGGCCTTCCTGAACTACCGCTATGCTCCATTTCCATTCCAGTTTAATTGTCAGGAAGGAACTTCTTCTTCCAAGAATTGTCAATGAAAATCAGCTACATGGTGCCATGCAAACCTGAAAAACAGTAAGCCTTGAAAGACTTTACTGTAGATGTGACTAACATGCTGTGTCCAGACAACAAAGGTCTGTTCAAAAACGTTCTCATTCGACATTCATTCTATATCTAAATGGATCGTCTTGTATAAGTAATCTATTCATTACATACGGCTGTAAAAAACAAAGTCAAGATTTTCTAACGGTCCATCTGGGCTGGTAAATGTCTATTTTAAAACTACCTGTCATTTCTACCCAAATCATGAAGTTTATAATTCAGCACATGAAAAAGCAGGGAGGTCCTATACCACCAAATATACTGTAAGTCACTGCAAATACAAGCCACTGCAAACAATAAATTTTGTTTATTTCTGACTAAAGTGGTCCTGACTGAAATATCTTAATGAATAGAATAGAATAGATTAATTAATTAAATTAATAGGATTAATAGAAAACACCTAAACTCCTAGGTTTAAAAGAATGGACTAACATCATGATGAAAAAAGCTTCGTATGAGTGTCTGCTTAACAGGTTGGACTATAAGAATAGTAAGGCACCAGTCTGGAACCTTTTTTGAATTTTTATCACCGTGACTGAGGAAACAGGCAGGTCAGACACTGCCCCCCGACGGCAGGGTCACCAGTTACAGCAGGGCATTTTTTCCTAGTCACATTGTTGATAGTTTCTCCCTTTGGCTGTCGCCAGTTTGTCTCACCTACTTGCACGTAATGCAAATAACATGCATGTCTCACATTGTGATGTACTGGACTGTCATGGACCAGTGTTACAAACAATAACAACTTGATTTACAAAAAAACCCAAACAAAACAAACAAGCAAAAAACAAAACAACAAAAAACAAACACAAAATGCAGCATTCAGAGCCAATGTTTAGCTTTAAAAAAAAAGTCATCCATACTCACGTCTCTTACTTTATGGCAGTGAGGAAGAGTCAAGGTGGGACCCTTAGTCCAATCCAAAATGCAGCACCTTCTGTAGGAATCTTTTTAAACAGCAGACTGATTATAATCATCTGCTTCAAGACTGATTAACATAATGCAACCATTTATTGATCCTTTGGGATCATTTTTCTTCTTTCTATGCTGTGGGTTGGATAACGATCATCCATGGACGGCTCTTGCCATATAGGGCCCTATTTTGCCCATTTGTGATGTATAGCACCATCATATGGTCATTTTCCAATATTTATGACCAAATAGCTGCTGAAGACATTCCCATCAGCCCCAGCTGTACTTTGTGTTTAATGCTACTGTATGGTTAAGATGATGCATTCTTAACATTCAGCATGTTAGCATTGTGGCTGTAGTGATTACTCAAATTTTATTTTACTGTGTAAAAATAGCCAATTTAATACAAACATATACAGAATCATCACTGATATGATAACTCCATCATACGAGTGATGTCCCACTTTGATGACTGCAGTGTCTTCAGAAATCTATTAACTTCAATAACAGCATTTAAAATGATTTTTCCAATGGTAAAATGGTCTGGATGAATTCTTTAAGAGGGCCTCCAAACAGGAGCAAGCTTTCATTCACTCAAGGTCTCTGAACCCATTATAATAGATTATATATTTTATTAGTAATGTCATCCCCCCATCTCCTGCCCCACTCTACACACACACCCTCTCTCCCTCCTCTCCATCCCATTGCCAGATCAATTAACAGATTAGTGGTTGTTTGGGATGGGTTGAAGGCCCAGGCTCAGGATATCATCTGTGTCTAATGCATTTTCTGGAAAGAGAGTGAACATGAGCTTCACTGTCAGGGGAATATTGATAGTTTGGAGTGGAAGGTTACGTTGGCCGTCTGAGGATTCATCGTCTGCCATTTCCTGTCTGTAATCTATTTATTTTTATGATGTAAACTGATGCTGCATTGGTGTACAGGAAATTCTCTAATATTCCTTAATTTTAATGGTACAATTGCCATTTTTTTCCTCTTCATTTTGTATATTTTTTACAATATATTTCATCAATTCAATCGTGCCTTTATCTCCAACATTTCTAACATTTGTTTTCTATTGTTGTGTATGTGGGTATACTATTATTATAATGTGCATTGTAGATATATTGTCTACGACTCATTTGACTTTGGCACACATTTTTGCAGGCTGCATTTTCTTAATAAAATAAAGTGTCTATCACATATATAATTACAAAAACTACCCTCTCTGTTGTGAAATAAAATACGTTTCATATCTCCAAACTTTGTTGGATGTATATTATTTCTATTAACATGTATAGCGTCGCTGCCTGTGACTGTGTTTGCTCAGTTTTCTAATTACAATGATGAATTTCAGACGTCATTAGCAGTGGCATCTAAAATGAAAATGGATGATGTATTTCCCTCTGGTTTCCTTTTATGTTTGAATAAGGAATAACAGCCTATTTGTGCACAGCAAATTCCACCTGTATTTACACAGGCAGCCATGCAGTTCAGTCTGTGTCCGTTTACACTGACATATACAGCTGAATGGGTTTTGTGGCTGTTTAGATTTGTATAAATATCCCTTCTTAGTCGTAGGCTTGTTTTTGTCCAAAAACTAAAAAGACTTCAGTATAAAATCAAAGGCTGGCTGTGCTGTCTAAGCCATTAAGCTATTGTTCAGTAAACTTTTATGTCTCTACTTCATTTTGGAGATATTCTGTATTGCCAGGTGTCATGCTGCTTCAAGGTGCTTTATCACTAATGACATCATTTGAACTCATCATTGCTCTCTCTATCACAAAGTTGGATGGACTTTATGACAAGAATAATCATCTTGTCATGTCCATCTATAAAGCAGCTGTTAAAGTTTCTAACGACCTCACATCTCATCTCTCATTTCAATCTTGTAACTATGATCCAACCCTTCCAGTAGATATTGCATATATATATGTTCTAACCTCAGCAGCGCTGCACAATTTAAATGGACAACTGCCTTCAATCTAAATTCTTTGATTCCCACTGGGTATTTTGATGTGCTACTATTACGTTTGTAACGCTTTCATTTTGTTTTATCACTTATTATGAATGTTTCTTGTTCTCAGGTTAAAGACATCTTAATTTCAATGGGACAATCTAATTACTTCTAATGTAACTCTTCTGCAATGGCTGCACACTTGAGGTCATTCTTTAGATGTATGAAACATCACAAAGTGTTACACCAGTCTTTCTCCAGGCTAGGAAGCTTCATCCAGTATGTCTTCCAGATTCACAGTTTGCGATGACAAGAGAACATAGAAAAATCAATGGTAATGTGTTTAAGAACTAAAGTGGCTGCTGTTCAGGGCCCTTCCTGTGTATACTGCCTTGATTTCCAGTCAATTACTCTTCCTGAAACGTCTCAGCAACACTCCATGCCTGTGTAGGCATTGAGCAAATGCATCACAGCCTCTGACAAGGAATGAAAAATGGCTCCCATCATATCACCAAACTGATAGAGCTATTGTTAGGGGGAAAGCCACTTTATGAAGGTTGTGTGCATATTGATGCTTCAATGAAACTGTTAGTTAATGGTAATATTATTGATTAATATAATATAATATGATATAATATAATGAAATAAAATAAAATAAAATAAAATATAATATAATGTAACATAATATATTATAATATAATATAATGTAATGTAATAATTACACTTGCTGATATGTTGTATGGATAAATTACAGCACCAGACAGAAAAACAACCACAAATGTTTGCGGTCATGACTTAACACTCAACCCATAATGAGACTAAAACAGTCTACAGCTATGTACACTGCCATCTCTATGAGGTTGCTTTGAGCTAAATGCTAATGCTAATGCACCTTGATCCATCAGACTCATAAAATATGCAGCAAAAACCAATAGCTTTTAAACAAGTGGAAATCAATTCATACATGTATTAGAAATGTCTCCAATATTTGTGATCAGGATTAACTTCACACCAAAAACACAAATCATCTTAATAATTACAGGAAAATGCTTTTGCTGAAAATACTGTATATCCAAAGAAATCTGCTCATATACAAGTTATAGGCACCAGCAAATCTGTTTGTAAGGGAAATATAATGCTGACCAAGTACGTTTCTATTAGCATAATGAGGAAATTTAGTTAATTAACATCTGTGTATAGTTGCAAAAATGTTTATATCAGTGAAATATTCACTGACTATGCATTTTATTTGTTTTCTGGAACATGTAATCAATAACAACATCTTTTCCTAACCTTATCTAAAGTGATTGTATTGTTATTATTTATTTTAACATCTGAGGCACCTTATGTTTATATGTAAATATGTATTTATTGATCTATGACAAGGAGCCTTGTTATATAAATATTTGACATGTGAGCAGCTGTTAGCTCCATTGCACTGGATGCTAAACTGCATTTTGTTGTTGAGTACTTGTACTGAGCAGCCATTATGTTCAAAAGGTATTTGCTTTTGCAAACAAATTGTACATAAATGTAATTTATAGGAGACAGGGTTGTGTTGGTTCACACTGGGTGCAAAGTTCTCTCTTCATCATCGTTAAATCAGAGCACTTAGAGCACAAAAACTTTGAAACATTTTGAAATTCAAATCACATCTTATGCATAATGACACCACGTGATTAAGCTTCATGATGCATGATTAAATTTTTGATTCATCCATCATTTAATTTTTGCAACCTGTATTGTATACAAAGTATTCTGCTGTTATCTTTTTACTTTCTCATCTCCCTATATTATCTATAATATCTATGAGTTCTTTTGTCGAGTAAAATTATTTTTTTATGCTGTATTTGCATGGAAATATTTGGAGAATCCTTTTAGGTTTAAATGCAAATAATAATACTTTTTCTGGGCAAATGAGAGATGATGTTTTTCAATCTAAAAGCCAAGCCTCTCCTCTACTCCTCCTCTGAAAATGTCAATAGCTCATTAGAGGAGCCTCTCCTCTCTTGTGTTTTTTCATTATTACCTCATTCTCCCTGCTGGTCACCAGCTCCCACATGTCTTTCACGCACCACAGTGAGTGTGTGTGTGTGAGCATGTATGAATGTACTGTATGTGTGTGTCTAGTGCTGTAGTCATTAGAGAGGAGGCGCTGGCTGCAGTGGTGTCAGTGATGTGTCAATATCAATTCTCTCCAAGGCCTGACTGTCTGCTGTTCCCCTCTTTGCTAATCTAACCCTCCTTGGCCCCCTGTGCTATAGTAGCAGGTCAATTGGCTGCATAGTTATTCATGGTGGTGGTGGTGGAGACTGAATGTGTAGCCTCTCTAACCACATCAGGGATTTAATTAGCAGCATTTTCTCATCTTTTTTTGTCTTTTTAAAATTGTCTTTATTAGTAAATGAGAGGAATAGATTTATTCATCTACTTATTACGTAATTTCTTCCATTTCCTATAATCTCCTAGATATTCTTTATTGTATTTTGAAGTTATGGGGGTGGTGGTTATGGTGGAGAGTGAGTGTAGTTTGATTTGGACCAAAGAAAATACAAAGAAAATACAATACTTGTATGTGGCAACAATGAAATCACACTATGTACATACATGTCAAATGTCATAGGTAACATGCTTAATACGTATTTTAGAAATACAAAAAAGATTGGTGTCACAGTGGAGCAGGGTTCAATCTCACTATTACTGTAAATGAAGCAAAGATTTTGTAAAGAAAAAGTTCTTCATAACACAAAAGTGATATCCCAAACAATATTGCAAGATTAGTTATATACTGTTGCTTTTATGGCAAATAAATGTCAGATCATGTGACCATCAGATGCCGTATTAAATCATATCACAATCACAAGCATTTTGCCGTTATGTCTTTAGATCATTTTTGGTGCTTTATTCACTGATGCAGCCTTTTTTTTGGAGCACACATGCATTTTTGCAGCAAAGAGAACGTGTCTAACCACCCAGGTGAGCTCCGACCCCGGGGGCCACCCTCAAATAGACACAAACACAGTCTTCCTGAAGCAGCTGCTTACACAACAACGACTGTTGCAGGGAGAATGGAGGGCTGTGGACTGATTCTATGTGCCATTATCCACCTTGACCTGGAGTCAGGGCTGCAGAGCACTCTGCCATTGAGTAGAGTGAATGAGATTATTGCATGTCTTTGTAGAGATACAATAGCGTTTTTCCTCCTGGATGAAGCCACATTAAGGGCCCACTCTCTGGCAAATAGAGCTCTTGTCAGGTGATAAAATCCTATCCCTCTCCTCTTGGCTGCTCATGGAGGAGAGGCTCCACTTTCACGGCCAGTCTCTACATGCTGTCACGTTTGCAGGCTGCCGTCAAGAGGAAAAACGGCCGGGACAATGAAAAAGACAAGGGATGAGGTTGGAGGGAATGGGTTTCCATGTGCAGAGAAATGCTGCTTGGAGCTTGAAATCAGAGCCTTTGGAGATGGCCACTCTCAATGGATCCCACCCTCCTGTTCTGCTGATCTGGAGTTTTGTGGCTGTAATGAATATCTTGTGGATCCCTGGGCTGTTCTTTATTCACCTGCAACTAAACACAAGATAGACTCCATGACTCTACGGATGGATGGTTGTTGTTTTTTTTCTGTTCTCCCACTTTATTTTCTGATTAAATTCATAATAGGGGTTGCATTGTGTTCTGGTTCGCTTTCATTATTTGCTCTCAGTGCGTAGCGGAGACAAATCAGCCTCCAGAAAATGATTTTGAGGTATAATTGCTTAGATATGCACCCAGTCCTCACTTGTGGTTTGCCATGTAGAAACACTGTGCCTTTTGGTAAAATAAGAACAAAAGCACCAGCAAATGTTTACTGTAATGAAAAAAAAAATTACATTATGGCAAATTCAATCAATACAGTGTGCCTTTCAAAATGTAAAGTCCTTCCTCTGTGAGACACTGTTGTGTAATAAGTAACACTTTTGTTCGCCTGCTCATTTTTGTATTCAAATTTTTTCATTCTGGTTATTACTTTGGTCTTTTGCTGCATAGACAATGCAATTACTAGTATACAATCACTGCAATTTAGTATTGTCTTTTTGTAACATTTCCAAAAACCAATCACGTTAGCATTTTCAAAATTTCTATGGGAAGCGCACAACTTATACAATGAAAATGACAAGTCACCATAAGGTCAACCTTAAGCAAGATCCTCCAGGCCACCGTCCCTGCATCCTGGGGTTTATACCACTCAAGGCAACTGTGATTCCTTTAAAGACATCCAAATGAGCCTGTCCTCAAGCAGAATGTGTGTGCAGCCACACAAGTTTCATGATCATGCAATGCAAAACTCTGACATCAGCTCCAAATGTTAGCATCTCTGAGTAACTAGCTTTACTACCTACAGTTATACCCAATCATTACTTCCAAAGCCAAGGAGCTATTTCCCTTTGTGTGTAAGCTATTATAGTAGACAGTATCAATCAGAAACCTTGACAGGTGCAGCAGAAAACAGAAAATCAGGGGGGTGGGGAGGTGTGTGTTTGTTATGGTCTATGAAATTATTTTTGTCAACACAATTCTAAAAAATAGCATTTTCCCTCTACCTGTCTTGGTTTTTGGACACTGAGGAAACATTGAGGCAGCGGAGAACGACAGAGGAGAGGCATATTATTTCTTCAAAACAACAAAATTAAAGTGATACAGTGGGGGAAAAAAAAGAATTTCATACAAATAAAATTGAAAATATAAGAATAAATAAAAAACAACAACTTATTTTTCTTTTTTTGTTTGGTCAAAATCAGACTGGACACTGGTTTCAGTCCAACTGGCTTCTCATCACAGACCTCTGTCTTAATCACACACACACACACACACACACACACACACACACACACACACACACACACACACACACACACACACACACACACACACACACACACACACACACACACACATGTGGTTCTGAGCTCCAAACCAGAGAAGCAGAGATCACTGAACTGAATACTGAGCTGCTTATCGGAGCATGATTACACACCAAAGACCCACAGCTAAATACCACCCAGATGAGCAGCCATTTCCCCACAACAATGAACACAGATACTCACAGATACTCACAGATACTCACAGATACTTCTCAAAAGGCTGTGGTGAGGCGAGGTGAAGTCGCACGTTGGTATTCCTTTTAAAAGGGACTCTTGAGGACTGAGAATCCACTGCTGCTGTCTACGTTAAGTGGCCATCATTTTCCACAGTGTAGTAAAGACTGGATGAAATGGAGCTGGATAGCCACTTGTGAGCCATAAAGTCAGATCACAAGGATACATCACATCACACAAGAACCCACACAGTTACACATCAGTGAATAGTCCTGGTTTACTGATGTAACCACATTATGATTAAGTGCTGCACTAAACATGTCCAACATACCAGTATTTGGAAAGCAGTTTTTACTACAGAAAGCATGTTTGTTTCTGTCTGGATGGATGAATCTAAAAACAAACTTTTTAAATGTGGGTTGAAAAGCATTGTGATGTTGTTTTTACCTGTTGGTCACCACTGTTACCAATGTTTCTGTGTACAAAGCCACATGTTCACAGTAGTAAGTAGTAGTAAGTATAAGCTGTCCCACAGAACAAGGATTAAACAAATCATGACACACAAGAGATTATATATCAAAATATTATCAAGTTCCAAAATCATGTTTAATGTTAACAACAACAACAATAATAATAATACATTTTATTTGTAGAGCACTTTTCAAGATTTTCAAAGATGCTTTACAGGTAAAAAGAAAAAAAAACCCAACATGTTAAAAACAGGTATCATATCACAAGTTAAATATGAATAAAAACAGCTCAAATAACAAGTAACAAAATCCCAACACTGATCATATCACACACAAAAGTCCAACATTAAAAGCAGATCTAAAAAGATGAGTCTGGAGTAGTCTCTTATGCTTTTGGAGACGGAGTTCCATCATCTATGATTACGTGCGTGATGACTCTTCATTTTTTAAAAAGCTTAATAACTGCAATATTGATATCTGATTGAGTATTTGGCAACAGCCCTGCAGGAGTCAGCTCACCTGGTCTGACTACCAGCTACACCATGAAAGCTTGTGCGCTTCATTTGGTTTGTTGCTGTCGTTTCGTTTTGGTTTGCTTTATGGTGTGTTTGTTGTATTTTAGTAAGGCAGAAATTCATATAGCTTATGCATAGGAGAGGCCTGAGATCATGGTATTGCACAATAAACTTTACAGTGAAAAAGAACACGTGTCATGTCACTCATTCACTCATAATATTGATGGGTGGTGTTTAAGGTGCCTTTTCTAAAATTCTATATATTCTGAACTATATAATATTCTGAGTTCACTGATCCATTAATTGAAAATGAAGAGTCAAAGTTAAGTTCGAACTAAAACATCAAATTCTTATACCCTTTTCTCTGGTCTAATACCAATCATACTGCTTCCATTCAACAAATAAAAGGCGGACAAAATAAAAGGAAAAACTATTTTCCAGTACAACATAACCACCAATCACTGTCTCATACATCGCTGCAGAGAAGAATCTAATCCTCTCTGACACTGTTAATATTCACCATGATAAGCCCTCACAGATGGGAAACTTGTTGCAGGCTTATTGCACTGGATTGCATGAGACTGGCGTTGCTGCTATTGTGTCCTGCGGTCCTTCTGTAGCTCTCAGTTACTAATGGAGGCCCAGCTTTGACATCACAGTGCAGCAGGTTTTCTGGATGTTTGGACACATTGCAGCAAATCTGCTTCCATTGGAGACAGCCTGCCAACATCAGGCCTCCTCTCTGAGTGTATAATAACTCAGGAGATCCCTGCTGTTTTGTGTGTGTGTGTGTGAGAGTGAGAGAGAGAGAGAGAGAGAGAGGCAGTGAGAAGCTAAGTGACACTGAAAAACATAGCTTTGTATGTGCATGTGTGCATGTGTCGGGTGCTATACAATAGCATTCATGTTTACAGTGCACTCATGCATACCGATGAGTAGGATTTTTATGAGTGCATGAACCTACTAATAATTTGAATTGATAGCTAGGTAGCTAGCTAGATTAGCTTACTGCTCTTCCTGGATGCCTTGAAGGGTGATAGGCTGGTTTGAGCCTCCAGGGCTTCCTGTCAATCATTCAACTGCCATCATGTCATCATCATTAAAATGAGATACAGGTTGAGATACGAGCCGAAGGTACCCTGACACATTCATTCACTCTGATTGGCAGACATTAACGTGTGCGCACACACATGCGCACACCCATACACATGCAAGTTGAATGTGGCATTTTTGCTTCGCCCTGTTTCAGTAGTCTCTTGCGATGCTGTTGCCACAATGTTTTTTGTCATTTAACTTTTGAATGGCACCAACAGGTTGAGTGTGAAGACTAATTTTTGACCTCTTGGATGCGTTTTTGTAGTAAATATTCAAAACACAAGGTTACATATTTAGTTATCCTTGTAGAAAAATCGGATGTTTCTTTAATTAATGTATAACGGTAAAAGTCTGCAAGATTTAATTTGCATGTTACAGATGAGATGTACATCTGATTGTAGTACTTGATAGATAGATAGATAGAGTATTAGGGCCACACTGAGCAATAAAAAAAATCTAAAGTAAATAAATAGATTTTGAGAATGAAGTCCAAATATTACAAGAAAAAAGTTATTAAGAAAAAGTCATAATATGTTTCCTATGTTAGATATATGTGACATAACTTAAAGACATTACGTAACATACACTTATATAAATTAAATAGGTCATTGTTTACTTTAGGTTTTTGAACATGGGATGTTAACATGTTGGAATTTGTTGCTCTTCATGCCATTTGACATATTTTTCTCTGTGATCTTGTCTAACATTACAGGTCAAACACTTCATGTGGACACTATTAAATCACACATGAAAAGCAAACAATGTATTGCGATTATGCAAACACAATGTGTTTGTGTGATACATCAGTTTGTGAGACCAGGCTGGTAAAGACACTGAATTTGTACTCTTCTCACTGTTTGTACTCATCTCCGTTTTCAATACCATGAGCACATCTTTCCTTAAGCTCAATGCACGACTCAGTTGATGATGTCAAACCAGTGGACAAACCCTGCTGCCCCACAATAATTGGGATCATAAGTGTACATGCTGAGGGTGATTTTAAGAGGAAAAAGATATTCTCTGGTTCAGATAGTTGAGTTGCAAGGAAGGCTCATGTGGATATTAAAGCATAAAGCAGCTCTGGCTCTGCCGGGGGAAATCACACTTGATTAGTGTTTGTGTTCTCTGGTTTCAAGTCCAATTTTGTTACCCATCTTTGGCTTTAGTGGCCCACATAACCATATGAATGCCTGTGTGCTTTTGACTGTGTGCATGTAAGTCTCTGAGAAGATGCACTGATGTTTTGTCATCTGGTAAAATTGCCGCTGGGATCATCAGCAACCACAAACTCGCTGAATGAAAGAGAGCAATGCGCCATCCAGTCCCTCTCAAAAAAAAGGAAGTCTTTGACTGAATTACCACCTTTGTTTGGTATTTGCCTCGTGAAAGATGAATACGAGATACCGTGAAAGGGGATTTGATGAGACAAATATGTGCACAGACCCCTTGTCATTCTCCCTGGGCTTCTGGGATTTGATCTTGTGGCCTGAGCTCCTGCTTTGAAAAGAAATAAACAACACAGCTGCTGCTTTGTTTTTCCTTCACGAAGGGGAATATTTCACTGTGTGTGCTTAATGAATGTGACTCTTACACCTGCACGCCAGCGGAGATTTGGGCTTGTTTTTGGGGTCTAATTAAGGTTTTAATTGACATATGTGTCTATTAGTGAAATTGTGTTCATGTTCACAGATGAGCACCGAAAGGTTCTTTGTATTCAGTCACTTCTAAAAAGAACTTGTCAGGTTTAACACATCCTGTTTCAAAAGAAGAAATCATATCTGTCAAAGTCCTGTTATTATTATTAACATGTATTCTAACTGGTTTTGTATTGAAAATGACAAAATGACACAACATTTTTCCAAGGGTGTCAGCACAACAGGGAGCAGTCAATGTGAGGAACAATGTGTGTGTCTGTCATTTGTTTTGCAGCTGCAGCTACAGCAGTGAGGAAGAGGACATTTAATTCAGACAGCGAGGCTGAAGGAGCTTGGAGGGGGGGAAGGGAGCAGCCACAGGTTTTTTTTAATTTTTTTTTTTACATTCTGTCACATGTCCTCCCTGCACCTTGTGTTGCAATCACCATGATGATATGATGAGCACTGAGGGCACCTCATCTGCCCACACATCCAAATATGATGCACAAATGGTTTTGGGTAAAGAGTAAAAGATCTGATGTTCAAATTAGTCAGTATTGCAGAGTGGTCCCTTTCCTCGTGAGCAGCATTCAACGAAAAGGTCGGAACTCATTTTAAGGGGTTACGACAAAATAATTTTCATTTTAAATAATCTGTTAATTATTTTCTAAAGTAATCGTTTGCTCTCAGGAAGTTCAGAACATATGAATACATTTCAGTGTTGACTCTGCGGACTGATGAGACTCACAGGAGCCCAACGTCAGCGACACTGTGACGCTTTGTCTGCTGAAAACAAGCCCAACTGTGTTTTCATGTGACCTGTGAGGAGCAACTGGTTTAATAAAACCAGTAGGACAGTCTGTGCTACAAGCCACCGGGGGATTGGCTGACTCCACCAACACACACACGTACATAGAGACAAGGGCATGTGATGAACACACACATGATCGTGTACCTGTGATGTAAGCACACACAACCATGGGCATCGGTCAAAATATTGCTATTTTAGCTTACAAAAGGATAGCATCTGTGATTTTAGACTCTTTTTAGGCGTGCTTAGGTGCACCTATTTAATCCCAGAACCCCCAAAATAATAATAATAATTATCACTATTATCATTTTCTAAATTCATTTTAGCCTTCTTTTTTTTTGGTTCTTTTAGAGACGAGACAAATAATTAAAGGGCTTTATGTTAACAGGTTTAATGTCCAGTATTATTTATAAAGCCATGATTCATTCACACCTACGGGCAGTTAAGAGTCACCATTTCCCTTGTACTGCATGTTTTTGGACAGTGGGAGGAAGCCAGCTCCTCAGAGCGAACCCACGCAGACACAGGGAGAACATTAAAGCTCCACGCAGAAAGGCCACAGGTCCCTAGGTGGATTGGAACCCAGAGCCTTCTTGCTTCCCTAAACTTATCATACAAAATTATGATATATTAACTAAAACAAACAAACAAACAAACAAACAAACAAACAGAAATTAAATAGTCAAAACCATACTTAGCAAACTGCAGCCCATGGTCAGTAGTTTTTTTTACATTTTCATTAATTAACATTATTATATAAAGTTAAATGAAAGAAAATGAGTCATCAATACTTGATGTTTTGATTTAACTGTGGGGGTTGAACACTTTTGTAAGGCCCTGTATTGCATGTCACATTCTCATTGGGAGCTGAGCCCCCTAAAGATCTGAACCTATAGAATCGCCCCTTGGATGCAGAGAAAAACTACTTGTGCAAAACTAAGTGAGTGTTTAGGGAGAGACATCCTCAAGGGATTTTAACGTGAAAAGTGTTCGACATCTCAAACACACTGATATGCTTTATGGTGGCCTGATGCTAAGATGCTTTTTAATCCCTTGAAGTGATTGAATAAAATTAGAAACTCCTTACATCAAAATATACGTTTTTCTTTGTTGTTGTTTTACTATAAACAAGAAGACTCTACAGCCATGCTAACTCCTATGAGGCTGTTCTTCAGCACAACGGTGCTTTGAGGCAACAGCTAATATTCTCACAATGTGACAATGCTGACACGCTAATGTTTACCGTGTTCAATGTCTTAGCATGCTAACATTGGCGAAGAAGTATATTGGTCATGAACAAAAGCATTGGACAAGTTTACATTTTTTGATGATGACCTGATGATGGCGCTAAATGAAAAGTGACGGGAACCACACTGTAATTTCAGGTCATCACGGTGGTGCATCGTCTTATCACAGTAAGAAGGTCCTGGGTTTGAACCTTTCTGCATGGAGGTGGTTGTTCTCTCCCCGTGTTTGTTTCGGGTTCCTCCAGGTGCTAATGTCCCAAAGACATTCAGCTAAGGTTAATCGGTGACACTATCGATGCCTGTATAGGTGTGACTGTGAGCGTCAGTGATTGTTTGCAGGTGTCCGCCCTGTGATGAACTGCTGAGCCGTCCAGGATGTACCCAGCCTCTCACCTTATGTCAGCTGAGATGCCCCAGGCCTCTTCGTGACCCTGTAAAGCAGTTACTGAAAAAGATTGTAAAATGTGATATCATTTATTTGTTGCATTGAGCACTGAGCTTTCTGTCATGTGGATACAAACAGACAGAGCACTTTAACTTTCACATATTTAATTTAAGCTACCATCAAGAACACTCACCTCCTGACTCATTTTCTTGTGCAAATAGGGCAACATAAGCCTGCAGGTTAGAAAAACAGGCTTGTGATGGAGATTCATATACCAACTGGCAAGAACTGGAGGAGTGTATGAATGAGTAATTCTGTCCCACAGGGAAAATCACTGTGGTGTCTTTGTGCAAGTCAACAACGGTAAACTATTATGATGTTGTTGGGTCACTCCTATTGGTCAGTGTTTATAACTGGCCTTAATTTGTCCTTGGTTTCATTTGATTTCTGTTTTGTGACACGGTGAAGCTCATTTAACTTTCTCATAGCATGTACCTGATAGATTATCTATTATCTTATTTGTTTGTTTGTTTAGCACCATCCTTGGCCCATATATTCATTGCAAGTTTGTTTCATTGTTCCGTAAAATATATTGATTGGGCTTTTCCCACCACTCAGTAGCCTACAGCTTCTTTCTGTCTCGATGTCAGAGGTCAAAAGTATAAATCACTGGAAAATACTCAAGCATTCAACTCCACATGTGTTCAGCTTTTTCAGCCATGCTACCAGTGTTACTGCAGGGATGTCAAAGTCAGTCCACCACTTTGGTAGAGACGGAAATATCTCAATAACATGAATGAATGGGCACAAAATTTAATTCAGACATTTATTGGTCATACATGATGTTTTGGATGGATTGCCATGACATTTGGAACACATATTCATGTTCCCCTCAGGATCATCTGTAACAATATGACATTGTCATCAATATCCCCTGCGACATTACCCAATCCTATACCTCAACCCACTTCATGGCGGGGAATAATATCTTATGATTCCTTAAGTTTTCATCTGCTGCTGTCATCACGTCAAAATATGAATTTGTCAAATACTTTGATTTATGACCAAAACCCTGAAACATTTATTCATTCTCATCAGGGCTAACATGCTAAGCTCAGATAGTAAACATGAGCATGTTTTTGTTCGTCTATGAGCATTTTAGCATGCTGTTAGCGTTAGTTAAAATGTGTTGCCTCACAGAGCTACAGGCTCTGTAGACTTGTAGACTTTCATTTCATGTTTATGATGTGTTGGTTAAAATAAGGATACGTGTAGTTTAACAGTGAAATATTTTCATCATAACCATGACACTTATTGCAAAAAGAAGAAGGCATCTAGAGGTCAGTGGGTCATCGCTTCTTCAAGAAGAATTGTTTGGAAACTCCTGTCACTGCCACTGAGCGTTGGACTCTTACTGCTATGACAAAAATATGAACATTTTGGATCCAAGCCGGCAGATTCACCCATCTGGAGACCACCGCATGCACTCCAGCTGAGATGACACAGAAAAGGAAGCCGTGACACAGAAAAAGTCAGCAGAGATTGTGGCCTAATGGGTTAGTGTTCCAGTAGTGTGTTTTTCTGCACCAGGAGATGATGTGATGTAAGGCTACACAACAGCGGCTTTCAGCCAGCAGTGCAACCATGGCCCGGTTTGCCTTTATATCTCAAATGCATTGACAGAGTCTCCTTGCATATTCATGTGCTGAGGGAAAAGGATTTTGTTGCTCCGAGAAACTAGTGAAAGTCAGCAGTTAAATGTTTAATGGTTTCCACTGTGCTGAACTTTCAGTATGAAGGGTGACGAGATGAAGGGCAGGATGGAAGAAGCTGAAAATGTGACATAATGTAAGATTCTCAACACCACCACCAATACATTTACAATACAGACAGAAACACAAGGCTGCACATATGGTTAAATCTAC
Source organism: Chaunax sp. Z400 (assembly GCA_037577475.1). Classification (NCBI taxonomy): domain Eukaryota; kingdom Metazoa; phylum Chordata; class Actinopteri; order Lophiiformes; family Chaunacidae; genus Chaunax; species Chaunax sp. Z400. The sequence continues at coordinate 22,849,262 of CM075185.1, forward strand.
TTTTTTGGGGCTTCAATAGTCAAATTGAGATGTGAAAAACTCGCCCAGTTGTCTGAAATGAGAGTTCAGGGAATCTTTCCACAGGGAATGATGTGTAGAAGCTAATAAGCAGATTTTGATGTCACGCTACATGACTTCTGGGTAATTAAGTCCATAAAAATTTTAAATGTCAAAGTTACATGCTGCTTTTCCTCCCAGAGTTTTTCAGCCAAATCCAAGGTTTTGCAAACAAAGGAACACAAAATCAGGAAAACACAAACCTAATTTCTAATAAATTTTATCGATGAAGTTTATTATGTGAGTTAAATGCACTGACAATTAAATATGGTACACAATTACATGGAAAAAAAGCTTTGTATTAAAACTGTTAAAACTGAGTGTTGTTTTTACAAGAGCACTGTTCCCCTCTCAGCCAGGCCTTTTTAATTCATTTTGGATGGAATGTAAATTGGTAAGGAAAAGGATTTTGACCACATGTCATGTGGTCAAAATCAGCCGCTCCTTTCGACAGGGAGGGTCACCATGACTGTACAGAGGTATTTTGGCATGTCTTCAACTGTCTGTATCCTTCTCTTACTTTATTCTCAGCCTCACCACACTGGGTTTCCTCAGGATCTCATTGAAGCACCCTCTAATTGCCAGACCACAACAGCTGCACCAGTCCTGGGCTGGGCTGTGCCATGGTGAGCTACTCTACGCCGGTTAAAATTGAAACCCACACTGTTAAATGGTGATATATAAGGTAGTTAATCACAGAGCTGCAGGAACCATTCATTACCCTGCTCTCTATACAAACACAAACACGTTTCGCTACACACATATAATGATACACACACTCTGCATACTCTGCCCTCCACGTCTCATCAGGCTTCCCCAGTACTGCTGTTCCTCCTCAGGGGCAACGGTGAATGTCTCATCTCATCCCATCACCCTCCTCTTCCTCCTCATATTCAGACTAAAATAAAGGGCAGGGATGCTTATCTCCCTTTTTCCTCCCACTCCTCCGCTCTCACTTTTTTTTCTTTTGGTTACACTCATTGCTGAAGAATTACAACAGAATGGAAGGGCAGGTCAAAAAAAAAACGGGTGTGTTTTAAGGCAGAGTTGTGTCTATTATTGCAGATGATTTCTCATATTCTAAACTGATGCAACACAGAGGTTGTGCCAGCAAAATGTCTATCATATACAGACTGTCTGCACACAGTGGTTGTCTGTCTTCTTTGAGTGTGATGAAGGCTTTGAAGCAATGCAAAGGTATTTTACTGTTTCACCAGTTTCTTCAATTTAAGAAAGGGAATGGGTAGATTTCACTACATTTAGTCTCTTTATATAAATGGGACTTTTTAGGGTCTTTTTAGGCTTAATAGCTCACACTCTGTCAACAAAATAACACGCAGACATGCATGCTCTCTATTGGCAACTTTTTCCTTCCCTTACATGAGACTGCTCCAAATCTCTCTATTTTTCCTTGGCCATATTTCCTCTCTTTTCCCCTGCAGGTCTTCATCAGGTCTGAGCTTCGCTGCAGCTCTTTCCTTTTCTTCCTCCCACAAGGACCTGGTTTGGATGCCCAGCCCTCAAGCAAATATTTAACATGTCTGGTATCAACATCTATTTTTGATTTTTTGACTTTTTGAAAAAGATTTTAAATTTTTTTCTTCTTCTTCTAAATCTGTCTGCATAAATATCTATGGTTTATGCATGAATTGGTAAAAAACATTTAAAAAAAAATATATGCAGTTTGATCTTGCAGCAGATACGTGTTTTTTCTGTGTGTGTGAATGTGTGCGTGTAATGCAAACAAACACATACAATAAAAAGATGTCGGGTTATACTGTCCGGTTAGTCTGTTTACCCTTCAGCCAATCAGAATCAGTATACTGTACATTAAAGAAAGTATTTTCCCACCATTTGTTTTTCCATGAGAGGTAGGTGAAGGCTTTAAATCAGCATTTTAAGGTGATATTTTAGGTTCTTTATGGTACAACTGAAATGTAAAGAGAAATAAAAATACTGGATTTATTGAGAATCAGACAGTCGATATGATATAACAGCACCATGGAAGTCTGCAGGTTTTCCTTTGGCCAAAAAAAGGTAAACAAATGTAGAGACTCGCATATATGAACTCCCTGATTGGCCACAGGAAGAACTTTTTATTTGAATTCCACTAATTTATATTCATCAGCGTTTCAGACAAAGACGTCTTCTTCAGCATTAAGCGTGAGGAAATACCTCTCGGGAACATTTAAAGACATTTTTATCAAACTCTGCAGTATCCACTAATCTGTGCTATTTCATGCAGCATCATTTGCATAACTTGAATGTAATAAACCCAGACCTTGACATTACAAATGCAGCAGAGCGTTAGTGCTCTGAGTTTCATTCCTATTCAGCATCTAGTGTGGTGGAATACATGTGCTGAGAGTTAGCAGCGGCCAGTCTGTGACATTTCAGCTGCAACCATCAGCGTTCATCAGACTGCAGCTGAGACATTTTGTGTGTGTTGTTGTGACTCGAGGCGACTGTGTTGCCAAGCACAATGGTCTGTCAGTGAGGTGAAGAATGGAGGCGATAGGAGCAGGAGCAGACACGAGGGAGAAACTGTTGGAGGAAATTGAGGGGAGCAGAGATAAAGGAAAAGAAGATGAGTTGGAGAGGCAAGAGAGAGTAAAAGATGGGTAATGAAAGAAATGGGGTGGGAGATATGTATATTGTGGAGGGGTCAGCTGCAGGGCTCAAGAGCAGGGAAATGTGAATTAAAAAAAGAATAAAGAAACTATTTTGTCTCAGGATGTCGTTAAAACTGGGCCAAGTTAGATTTGAAATTTTAAAACTCTGATTCAGTTTTCCACCTCTATGAATAATTTACCTGATATCTGGCTCTGGACTAGAGGGCAGAGAATGAATAAGCCTGATTCAAGGTTAGGATTTGGGTCACTGGGAATCAAACTGGTGAGTCACAACGATGGTATGAAATACAGTCTTAAGAGAATAATTATTGAATCGACTCAATAAGATTCTTTTCCTCTCAACAAATTTATTTATTTTTTTGCTTTAACACTCATGTCTTTGTTCTGTTTGTGACGATAATCTGTTTTTACTCATCTACCGAAACCCTTCATCGGCTTTTACCCTGTTCCTCATCCTCCTCTCTAAAGACATTTAGTGATGCAGAACCAGTGCTCCAGCATGTATGATGAGGAAGGAATTTGTCGGCCACACATCTTAAGCAGGACAAATGCAGTTGCGATACAAGGCAGAAATGGGTCCATGATTAGTGAGTCCCTCCCTTGAGGCCACATGCCGGGTTGGGAGGCGAGTACAAAGCAAAGCAGTAAGAAGAATGTCTTCTTAATTCAATTTGAAATACATTCAGATGCAACTAATCTGTATTATTAGATTATTTACTGACAAAATATACTGTTTTTGTTGTTGTTTGTTCTGAGCTATCAGCTATTAGACAGTCAGGAATAAAGTAGAGGGTGGAGGGTATGTGGGTCAAACATATCCACAATCTGCAAATATTCTTTCTCAATTTATCTTAAAATACCATAAATGTGTAAATTGGGACGTAAGAAGACGAGAAATGCCACAGAAAGCAGGAGATGGTTGAATGAAAGCAAGAAAAGAAAGCTGCCCAGTGGAACCAGTCTGATCTGTTGGTCACACTGGTGTAAGACATATATCTTTTACAAGCAGAAGTACAAATACCACAGTAAGAATCCTTCGTTACAGGTAAAATCATCATCAATTCAAATAGGATAGCAAAAAAGTACTTAGAACTGAATTATCAGTGTTTGCATAATGATACAAATTAATAATTAATAGTAATTGATTTTCACTTACTTTATGCATTTAAAAACATACAAAATCTGCACCTGAATTGCAGTGGAATATATTAGCAAAAAATAAAAAATAAAAAATAAAATAAATTAATACTCAAGTAAAGTACATTACCTCAAAACCGTACTTCAGAATAGTACTTGAGTTAAAGCACAGTTACTTTCTACCAATAATTGGCCACTGAGCAGCTTTACAGAAGTTTTTCCATTTCTCTGTCATTGGTATCATTATGTCCTGGTTCCATATTTCTGCTGTTCATGGTTAATTGCATGTTCAGATTGTGGGTTGTGTGCCTCAGTTGTCTGTGTTACTTTGTGTCTTCAGTGTTGACGGGATAGTTTGGATTCACCAAAGCCACACAGTCACATCAACAGATCCAGGCGGCCTTAGAACCATGTAACAGCTTCACCTTCCCATCTGAAGAGGCCATCTGAAGGCAAAATAAAGTGCTGAAAATATTCTACATATAGCATACCGTTATTTATATTCACCTTTATTTGAAACAGGAAGGGCCATTAAGTGCAATGAGACCCTTATTAAAATACAATACATACAAAAATACATAGATAATATCACAAGGTTCAAGGTTTTTGTTTGTCACAAACAATGCAATGTATAATTGCATTGTATATGTAAGGTAAATGTAATTCAAAGCTTCTTCTGGTATGACACCCCCCCCAGACTGTGCATAATGTAAGGTAAAAAATAAAAATAAAAAAATAAAATAAAGTGAAATAAAATGAAATAAGTACCAAGTAAGCAAATATGAAAGAAAATAAGCATCAGCATATGTACATTGCAAACTGACAAATAAGTGCAATTTTTTGCAGTGCAGTGCAAATGGCATATAAATGCATATAAATCAATAGACCGACAACTGTATATGAAAGATGCATCAAGTACACTTATGTATATTATATATTGTTTCCTGTCCACAGTAGTGCATTGTTCAGCATCCTCCACTGGCACTCTGTTACTTCTTTAACTCGAGGGCATGCTGACAGCCATCTACAGGTACATTGTTGTCGTTGATGCAGGGGAGGAGATGGTGCTGCTGCTTCCTCTTGCAGCACTCTGCCTCAGCCTGGAAATGGATTAATTTAAAAAGCATTCTCCCACACTATACATTCTTCTCTAAAAATCTATTCTGGCATTGAGACAGACATGATGGGAAATGTGGGGAGACAGCATGGAGAGTCTGGTTAGTTGGTTTTAGAGAGACTGCTTCAAATGTCAGATGGAAGACATCAACTCAAGAGCAGATTTTCAAATCCTTGAATTTTGGAGAAAAACATTAAAAAAAACGATATCCCAATAATAGACATACAAAATGAGCATCAATGATGACGTATGTTGAGTAACAAGATGCAGCGTTAAATAACTGTCTGTCGCTGTGAGTCAGAACTGGTAATTTGTGTTTTATCTGGATTAATGATGACAAAGAGCCCCCACTGGTACGCAGTTTATCATTAAATGAAAGTAGGGAAGAGGCAGAGACCCCCTGGAGCGATGAGAGTGTGTGTATGTGTGTGTGTGTGTGTGTGTGCAGGAATGACAGTAATAGAGGGAGAAATTAATCCAGCAACGGGTGAAGGAAGGATGAAGCGTGTGAAGCGGGTGTGTGTGTGTGTGTGTGTGTGTGTGTGTGTGTGGCCTATCCAAGAGTGTGAGTGCAAACAGCCAATTCATGAGAGCAACACCCTGCAGAGATAAGACCGGCTGAGTATAAGGCTCATTTATTTAGTGTTTGAAGCGTTTTAAAGGGGATTGGAAGGGTTTCATGAAAACCGATGCTTCTGTTGTTGAGGGGGGTGGAGAAGTTTAAATGATGGCATGCTGAGCCATTAGCAGGAGTCACCGCTGGTGTATTGCTGGTCATGTTGGTGATGGAGGAGTGTGTCCCTGTGACTGGGGCGACTGTTCCGACTGCCAAAAAGAAACCGAGCTCCTGTTTAATGATGACGAACGATGAGATGCTCATGAGGGTTGGGAAAGAAAAGCTCCATGGTGCAGCTCTGCAGGGCCTCAGATCTGAGGCTGCTGTGATGAGATGATCTCTTAAATTGAATGTGTGTCCAGTGAATGGATACAGTTGACATGTGATGTTGTCAGTGTGGCAGGCAGCGCAGTTCACGCAGCTTTTCTGTCTTTTCCTTCATATAAAGTAAGATGATTTTTAAACTTATAGGACTTCAGCTAAAGTAGATTTTCATCATTAATTAATATGGTGATCACTCCTGGATTAATCAGGTCGGAATAACGAACTATGACAGACAGTTTAATTCCCCAGTTGACTTTGTCAAATCATTTGTATTGTATGACCAATTGGCCAAAACAAGACAAAAAAACAAAATCTTTACATTTGAAACTATTTAAATCTTACCGATCAACCAATAACTAGTTTAGATTTATAATTTAATCACTGAGGAGGTGTTCATTGTTAATAGTTTAGTTTTTTTTCTCATTAAAATCCATCACTGATCATGATCATGATCAACAATCAGGATGAGGCTTAAAATGAAATGCAGTGAAACCCTTTTTTTGTGCTATTTTTAAAAGACTGAACAGTAAAAATAACAATATATCAGTCAAAAAGTAAATTCCTGCTGACTTTATTTTGTATATTGAACAATTCAGGCTTCATTTTGTCATTAATTAGTGTAAAATAAGATTATTTTGTGGATTAAGGTCCTTTACAGATGTTAATTGTGATGGTATACATTGGAAGAATTGTAACTATACTATACTATACTATACTTATTTTCACTTTTCATGATCTGCCAGTGATTTGATTAATCAGTTCAATGTTTTCTCTAAAATGTCTAATATCTGTTTTGTTTTTTTATCAAACCTACACTATTAAACCCAAATATATGATGGCTGGTGTTGGAGTTGTTGTTTGTTGTTGTTGTTTAATGTTGGTTAATAAAATGGACTGAATAAGCTTGAATGTGCAAACTAATTCACTTTGAGGTAATGTCATGCATTAAAATAGCTGCAACTAATTATTTTCTTTTTGATAATTTTGTTGATCATTCATTTGGTTATTCAAGTTCAAAATGCAATATAGTGTAAAGTATATGTCACAGTTTCCTAGACCTTAACATACAGTAATGTCTTTCAAATCTTTTTTAATCTGACCAACAACCTAAAGTTAAAATATCTTCAGTTTTAAATGAAATGTGAAATGAGATAAAATAAAATTCTGATTGGCATTATTCTTAAATAAAATACTGATATGATTTGTATTTTTTCCCCCCACTCAAATGGATTGACTATCTAACTGTGCCATCGAAAAAGAGCAAACTCAGCTCCAGGATCAATCCATCACGGTCTCTGATTTCACCCCCCAAGAAGATTTCATTGGCAGGACGAAAGCTGACAGTCCTGAAACAACAGCAGAGACAGCACTTCTGCTCATCTGTGGTGGAGTTAGAGCAACATCAGGCTGCATTTGTACAAATACACATTGAATTCCTCAGATTCATGAAATACTGGCAGGCAGGAGGGGGATCAAAGTGTGGAAACATTCCTGAATATCAGGTTCACCTGTCTGAGCATCTAAAGACATCCATCATGGCTTCACAGGAGGGTGGTCTGCTGGGGCCTTCACGTTGCTGTCTGACCAAAAAAACAAATGTTGCTATGTTCTGTCAGGTTGAAATATTCAGTACTGCTGGGATCCATCTTTAACCTCGAGTCACATGTTCATAAACTTTGTGAACATCAGAGGCTCAGTTTATTATATTCAGTGAGGAAACATGCACTTACATATATGGCAGTCCAGCATGGCAAAATGCAGATATACTGTACTGCTACTCACATTAATGTTTCTGTAATGTGGACAAACACGATGTACACATTAGAAAATTTGAATATGCAATAGTTCAATAGTATTGTAATATGTGACTTATTTTGATGAATAGGATCATTTGTAATTGAAAGTAAACACAATTTGTTTGTGTAAGTTTTTAAGTTACTAATTTGGGCTACAAATGATGATTATTTTCTTTAGATTGACTGATTTATGTTTTACCTAAAGCCACACTATATGGGCAAGAGAAGCATCAAATTCTGTTACACTTTGTGCATGGGAACACGGTTCACTCCAATGAACATATAGTGAGTAATTATTTATAATTTTGCATATATTTGCATTGATTTGCCTGTTATCAGACATTGGCCATTTATTGATGTCAGAATAGTCATGCTAGGTATGCGATACTGATTTCAGTCAGATTTCTCAGCTCCAATGTTGATATGTTTCATTACTACCATATAAAAAAGACTTACTGTAACACAATGCCCACTTCTTTTTGTTTGTTTTGTTGGAAATCAGTGCCGACTCTTCTCTGTATGCAGCTCTTGTTTCAAGCTTATGTTGACCTGTTCGCAGTGTGTCCCATTAACACTTCACCTACTGTAGTTAATGTAGTGTAGTGTGCTTAGCAAGAGGGCATTCAACATCAGCTGACATTTTCTGTGTATTTTATGTTAAATTGCATATGCCAGAAGGTGTGTTCCAATTACAGGGGTATCACACTGCTCAGCCTCCCTGGGAAAGTATATTCTAGGTCCTGTTTGTGATATTTATGTACAGAATTTCGAGGCGCAATCGAGGAGAGGACAGTGGTCAATTTGAAGAGCTTAGAATTGCATCTCTGCTCTTTGCAGATGATGTGGTTCTGTTGGGTTCATCTGTCTGTGATCTTCGGCTTGCAAAAGAGCTGTTTGCAGAGTGTAGGAGAGTCAGTAAGTCTGAGGCCATAGTGCTCTGCTGGAAGATGGTGGACTGCTCCCTCTGGGTTGGGGGTGAGTCGCTGCTTCATGAGAGGGAGTATCCAGTATCCAGTTGTACTGTACTGGAGTTCGAAGTAGAACCTCTGCTCCTTCGCTTCGAAAGGAGCCAGTTGAGGTGGTTCGGGCTTCTGGTTAGGATGCCTCCTGGGCGCCTCCCTTTGGAGGTTAACCAGGCATGTGCAACTGGGAGGAGAACCCAAAGTAGTTCTAGAACTTGTTGAAGGGCTTACATATCTCATCTGGTCAGGGTGTTCCCTCAGGGTCACCCAGGATGAGCTGGAAAGTGTTGCATGGGAGAGGGACGTCAGGAATGCCCTGTTTAGCCTGATGCTACAGCGACTGACCTTGATTAAGTAGAGATAAATGGACGGACGGAAGGTCAGATGGATGAATGGATGGATGCACACAGAGTTATCGCATGCCTCAGCTCTTCCATTCTTATACATTAATTCTACAGGGGTACTCGCTGAGCATGTTTAACTCCACATGCAAATAGACACGTGGCCATATGCTCATATGAACCTTTTAAAGCGTTGTTAATGCATTTTTTGTGTTAAGCCATGTCCCTTTCACCTCATTACAAGCCTAGGTTAATAATGTTTAATGCAACATCATTTCATGCCTATGAAGTTCCACTTTACATGCATTAGCAGTACAAGAGAGTGTGTCACACATCTTTTATGATAGGCATTGCCCTGCAAAGCAGCCAGATGTTAAATCCCAAATAATTCGCCCTAGATTCAACGTTGCCTGGCTGTGCTTTGTGGCTTTAAGATGTAGTCTTTCATTTCAAAAAGTGGGGGTGTTTACGTGTTACTACAAATGACCTATGGTTTTTCTAGCTTTAGCATATGTGAGCGTGTCTCATGTTTCTTGTGGGAACCTCGTGCAGAAAGCCGCATGGAGCGACGATTCTGGACGTCTAGTTGCTGACAATTATAAAAAGTGAAATGTGAGCACATTCCTGAGGGACAAGGTAGAGCTGTGTGGCTACACAGCTGAGGGCTTATTGAAAGATGAGAGCCCAGTCGCCTACAGTAGAATCCAGAGGGGTCACACAAACATTCGTGCACACACACATAATGTATTCACCTCCCCCCCATTAATGATAATCAATTTTTTATGGTCATCTCATCACATCATTATGTTCTGGCAAGAAGTTACAGTTGACTGCTGTAACATGATTCAGTCTTTCCATTGAGTCCTCGTATGATTGTGTGCTCTGTAGACTGCCCCAGATTTGGGGTGGGTGTAGTGTTGTGAGGCTGTGAGAGAGCGACAGCTGACTAGCTGGGACCAGGGAGGAGGAGAGAGGAGGGGGAGGGGAGGGGAGGATGTGGTGGTCAGACAGTCAGTGTCCACTGCTGGGATCCCTGGGGAAACTGAGCCGGAAGAGACGGGACTACATTCGCAGCTGTTGTTGCTCTCTCTCCCTCTCCCTTACACACACACACAGATTATTCTTAGCCAATCTCTAAATGAACTCTGGAGTCTGTTTTAATCTAGAAATGTTCACTGACTTGTTCGTTGAGTGTTATGCAAAGTTAGAATGTGTTACTGTGTGAATTAAAGCTGAGATAATATTGATCGCAACTCAAAAACCAACAATTCTTTCAATATTCTTGCAGAAATGGTTAATTGTTTGCATTTTCTGTTGATTGACAAATTTGATTAATTGACGTGTCAATCTGAGGTACTTAAAGTACTCTCATTATAGGGATTTTACGGCAACTAGTTTCTGCAAACCCTGCAAACTGCATTAAAGTGCATCATTGTTTTCAGCCTCCTAATTTCATGTTCAAATTTATTTATTTACATGTGTCTCTCGAACCTCTTGAGTTTGTCTCAAATCATTTCACACGGACACAAAGGACTGCCATCAAACAATCATGATAAAATTAATGTAATGTGCCACAACAAAGCAAAAGGAGGTCTGCAACTAATTATCATATTGATTATTAAATAATCTGCAGATTGTTTTATTGAGCTGATTAGCCACCATTTCATGTAAACATGTCAGAAAATAGTAGAAAAAATGTCTGGAAGAATCCCCCAGGTTAAGGGGAATTTCTTCAAATTATTTGTTGTATCAAAGCAAAAATCAAAATGTAGAGATGTTCAGCTCATGATTATATAGAAACATGAAAATGCAAACCACCCCAGCAACAAAAAAGCTGGAAGCAATGCATGTCTGACATTTTTACTGGAAGAATGACTTAATTGATTCATTTATCATGAAAATTCAGTAGTTATTCTTACTGAATGACTTGTTTCAGCTCCAAGAGAGCCCTTGAATATCAGAGGAGTTTTTTCTTCTACACTAAAGAGCAGAATATTTTATCACAGAATCTCTGCTATGGGGTATTACTTTATTTTCTCCACTGAAGTGCTTGCGGACAGAAAGATAAACTGAGTGATGTGGTTTGATGTGCATCTCACAAAAGGAAAGGGATAGAGTGTCGTGAATAGCTTGTGAAAAAACGGCAGTGCTGCAGAGTTCGTGTTGCTTTTGTTTATTTATTGAAGACACAGATGGAGTGGTTGTACAGATATAGAATCAATTTAGTGCACAGTGGATGCATAGGCAGTGAGTGATTCGCTGGCTTTGCCCTCAATGAACCTGTTAGTCATGCAGGGGTACGTCTCTATGGTGAGGCTGCAGAGCAAAGCAGAAACAAGACTGAGAGTTAAGCAAAAGCTGGTTGCAAGATATTTGTCCTTATCTCTTGGAAAATGTTTTTACTTCATTATGCATGCTAGATTCTATATATAAGAGTAATTGTGGTGATAATGTAGTAATTCTGTCATCTGCAGACTAAAATTGTGTTATACAACCAATAGCTTGAAGACAATGCACCTCAATGCGTTGTAGTAAGATTGTGTCATTAACTACTAGTTTCAAATTCAAAACTTAACCTTAAGTTTCAAAATATTTCTCAAGAAAGTAAAAGCAATGAATGTAAAGAATCTTGGCCATACCATCATTTTGACACTAAATATCATGTTAAAATATCCTACACCAAAAGCCTTTAAAGGAATAGTTCAACGTTTTGGGGATACGCAGACTCCTTTCTCTTTCAGTTTTTAAGCCACATACCAAGCTAACATAAGAGAAATATCCATCATCTCATCTAACTCCTGTAAAGAAAACCAATAAGAGTTGCAAAAATATCAACATTTTGTCCTAAAATATAATAAAACATTTATAAAAATGAATGCTGGTGTGGTTTTGTACTGTAAGTAAGACTGTGATAACTAACAGTTGAAGTGTTGTGAATATAGCCATCGTGTTTTTTTTAAAAATTCGTCAGTCCAAATACACTCTCAGTCCTGAAGGATATAATGTTGTGTTTTCTTAAAAATGATCATTTTATGAACAAGTTTCTGTTATTTTGTTCACCCCATTGATATCGATGTGAATGGATCCAAGCTAATTCTTATTAAAAACCAACTATATGAGATTTTTTTTGACAGTTGTAGAAAATGTTTTTATTAATATTGTAATATTGATTTTAACCGTCTTGGCCCTCCATATTTATCAGGATATTTACTGGTTTCAGCTCCAAACAAAAGCAACAGCTGCTCCACGTTAAGAATAACATACGACCTTTGTTCCAAAAAAGTTGGGATGCTGTGTAAAATGAAAATAAAAACAGAATGCAATAGTTTACAAACAATTTGTAATATCCTTCATACATATATGTGCATCAAGGATGTCCCTTTCAAACCCAGTCATGATCACTGCCATCACTGCTTACCTGTGGAATGATCCACTCAGGTGTTTTTTCAGTATTACACAACTTTCCCAGTTTTTGTTGCCCCCGTCCCAACTTATATAAAATGTGTTACTGGCATCAAATTAAGAATGAGCATATATTTACAATTAATCAATGAGGTTGAGGAGGTTAAACATTAAATACGTTGTATATGTCAAAAAGAAATGATCACATTGTGTTTTGTTTATGTTAAACACAGCATCACAACTCCACTACTACTACTAGTATATACGATATACTATACTATATACTATATACTAGCACTATAACTTCTACACAAAACTTAAGTCAAGAGTCGAGACAAAAGTAAAATATGTTTTTGAAAACAGATTTAATTTACAAAGAGTTTTATAGTGCACATGACACAAAATCAATACTGAAGGTTCGCAGAACCCTGACGAAGAATATCAATAACAGTGCTGAAAATTACACTTAGACACATGTAAATAGGAGAAAATAAATGGTACATCTACATACATATTAGGGATGCCCAATAATATTGTCATCAGAATCTGCAAATAAAGACTTTAAAATGAAAAAATCCACATCAGCCCAAAATGATCTTTTCTATAGATTTGACAGACTGATAGGATGATGCTTTGATTTGAAGTAGTTTTCTGTTTTGACTATGCGAATGTGCTCATTTTGAAAAGCATTATTTATCTGCACCGGCAGCGGGCCGTCATGATAAGACTGGCCAATATAATAAGCAGCCAAATAAGTTGGAAAATACCATCATATCAGCAAAGACTCATCATTGTGCATCCCTAATACACATACTATATGATATGACATCACAGACTGTGCTCCATGGCAGTATATGTGTGTGTTGGACCCCCTAAATATTGACCTGGATATTAAAACAGCACCATATGCATCAACTGGCTAAGACACTGAAAAGTCCTATAAGGCCTAATCCCTGCTGGCTAAGTTGATTGGTTTGGGATCCCCCCACTGAGTGAAATCAACTGTTTCTGTTCATAACAATAAATTAGAGGATCAGATTGTCCTTGCACAACAGTGGTCCTTTATGAAAATGACGTATTTTAAACCAGAACAGACAGTATCATCCTGAGGGGCTCTGTCGATAATGAGGACGTTGTTATGATACTGCTTAAAATGAAAAACACTGAAACATTTTACTATACAAGAGAATATATACTGCAGGCCAAAGATGAACTCATCAGTCAAAGTTTACACGAACTGTAAAATTACTGTGACATAATTATCTGTGCAGAATAATGAAAACCATGCGATGGGATATTACAATAAATGTTTGTATTGGTTGGTGAAAAATATCTACTGTAACTGATGGGCTGCAGGCACAACCATCACACTGACTTTGGGGGAAGATGATCATAATTGCAGTTTAAATACAGACTGATTTATCTTTTGCTGCTTTGGTATATCATCCTCCCCATAACTTGATGCTTCAGTTTTTGTTGGAAGCAAATATAAACTACAATATTCACATTTTAAAATATGTTTTCGCTACACTGCCCTTTGTTCTGTTCCGTATGTGCTGGTATTTGTATTTGGATAAAAGGAATCACATATTGTACATCTGAAAGATTGGACAACTTCACACTCCTCGGTTTCCTGTGAATTGTCCTACAATAAATCTTCCCTTCATGAGGATAATGAGGATAATGAGTATTTATTTTGTCTGTTTGAGAGAGGTGTTTATTTATTTTAATGGTCATTTTGGAGGCTGTAATCCCTGGTGCTGTTGCACCGTGCTGATAATACTGAGAGATGTTCCTAATATTTTGTCAACCTGATATATACCTGATGCATATGAATAGGATAGACAAATACAGCTCTCTGTATTATGCAGTACAGTGCAACAGGACTAGAAATAACAGCCTCCAAAATGACAAGTAAAATAAATAAACTCATGTTTCAAACAGATTAGTAAATGGAACATCATAATTCTGATGAAGGGATGACCTATTGCAGGTCTGTTGGATTACAATTCATTAGTTTGATCCAGGTTGACTTGAAGAATTGGCAAGTGAGTGTAGTAACGAGTATACGTAGATCATTATTGACATCAGTGAGTAAATAAAATTGGGTGTAATTTTTGTGACAATTTGTTATAATAGAACATACTAGTCCAAAATGTATTAAAATGTCTGTTAGCTCTGTATGGTAATACTATTTATCATCCCCTTTTCAGGGGGCATCTTATTGGAGGTGGCAGCTTATGGGATGGCAATGCAAGATCTGCACATTTGAAAGCATGGTACATTCGGTCGTGGATATTCTGTACCCTGTATTCATTTAAACTGCCCTTGTTCCTTTAAGTTGTGGAGTGGTCTCTGCACACACTTGTATAGATCCCACAATTCACAGGAAACTGAGGAGTGTGAAGTTGTCCAATCTTTCAGATGTAAAATTTGTGATTCTTTTTATAGAAATTTGAAAAGACACAAAACCATAGAATGTGCTCTTGATGGATGTGATTTCAAGACAAACATATATGGGACTTTTGCGACACACAGAAGTAGAAAACTACGACGCCAACTAATCACCGAATCAAAGAAGAAAGACAGCATAGCCATCAAAGATTTAATGTGCAGAACTTTTGCACATAGAAGACATGATATCATCAGCCTATAAATGAGCATCAGAGATGTCAAGGACAGATGGCCTGCCCTGTTTGATGTCTCACAAGTGAGTTAATCAATTTTTTGCAGGACAGTTTTACATTCTATTCATCTTTATATGGACTTGAGTTTTTGGTAGATTGAAATGGTAATAGATTGAGTCAGGAGTTCTTTTTCTATTTTGTCCTAATCTCCGTTTCAGGTCAGAGGATCACCACACTGAATCTTGAGCCAGCATTTATTTCAATGTTGGACCTTCATTCTCCCAAACTGCTGTCTCTGTTCCAAGCAAAGAAGGGTGCTGCAGGAGAGCGACATCAGGCACAAATGTCTATTCTACTTCAGGTAATAAAATTTTATCCTAACTATCTAAGCAAAAAAACTCTCACATTTCACCGTTTGAGCCTCCAACAGTATTAGTTCTGTATTTGCAACTATTGTGATTATGAATGACTGAGACAAGATTACAAATAATGCAAAGAAAGGCTGATAATTGAGCAGCGAGTGAACGCTCTGTGTGTCACTGTCCTTGGCTGAAAGTAAGACCCAACCAGTTGTCTTTCAAATGTCTGCAGGTTGCTGCCGTTGCATCAGTCAGTGTGCAAGAGGAGATGGCAGAAGAGGTGATGAAGATTTATCTGCTGAAGAACCAAGATGGGTCAGTCAATGAAACTACTGATGTAGGGATTGTGATTGAGGGCATCATTGTTGTCAGAGGTCTTGGGGATCTTAGCAGGGCCTGCTGCTATCTTTTGGGACTCACCTATGCCTTGGATCCGAGATACCCCAAGAATCTCAGATATAGTTTTGAGGTATTCTAAAAAGTGCTGCTGGAGTTGGATCCTGCAAACCTTTCAACCAAAGTTCAGAGACTGAAAAATTACCTGCGTTCATAATTGCTAACAACTGTTCAGGAAGATGTTCCTATCATGTTTGAAGTTTTAATTGGCAAGGTGATTAATCTGATTTTATTGTCTTAATCCTTGAAGGTGAGATTTCTGTTGGAAACAGCATTACATGTTGGACTGGTAGTGTTTGTTAGTAGAAGCTAGTGAATCAGTAAATTTAGAAGGATTGCTTTCTCATTTTCCTGATCCTTTATGTCTTTATAATCATATTTCATACTGTTGGGTGACATGCTTGGTTATTTGTATGTGTGTAGTACGATATTGTTACACTATATTATGTACAGGGCATAGAATAGGTTTTGGAAGATTACAAAATTGAGCTTATCTGAGCATTTATGATAACTACATGCTATTAGGATAGCACTGCCCTTGCCTTACAAAAGTTAAAACAAATTTAACTTTAATTACGAGATCCTTATCTCATAATTATGAGATCTTTTCTCATAATTACAAGATAAGTTGTCAAAGTTGTTTTTTATTTGGTGAATGCAATACGCTTCCGTAATATACAGTATGTAACATGATTATTATATGAGTTCATCCACAAAGCTTTGGGATTATACAGGCCCGTTTTGCATCTTCTTTGAACCTGTGATAATGATAATAATAATAATAATAATAATAATAATAATAATACATTTTATTTATAAAGCGCTTTTCAAAATACTCAAAGACGCTTAACATGTCCAGAAATAACAGGAGAACAACATATTTAAAAATGAATCAATATCAGATATTAAAAAAACAAATATAAACAACTCAAATGACAGCAAAAAATAACAAATTACATCACACTTAAACATTAAAAGCACATTTAAACAAAGTCTTTGTACTCAATGTAGTTATTCAAATGTAATGAATTTGGGACAAACATGGGAAGATCAACCAACCGGTCGATCACGATCAACAGGTAGATCTCTACCCCGTTCAAAGTCGGGGTAGAACCAGTTTTACTGGGTGCCAGATGGCAGTCAATCAGCAGCACTGGCTGTGCCATCCTTCTTCGCATAACGACCCTGGAGGACTGACAGTTGACTCAACGTGTGCCATGTCTACACGGCAGGGAAGAAAAATCAGTATTTTGAACATGACACCAAGCACACACTGCTCATTTCGAGGGACAAATCTCAAAGTTAAATCTGCAATCTTTGAACTACTCATGCCCTGTATTACTGCTATGTCTTTCTAAGCAAGATGAGATGAGGCAAAACTTCCTTAAACTGTACTTAATTGTACTGAAACCCATTTAAATGCAGCAGTGTCTCATAGTTTACTCCTGTATAACATGCATTCCCTGAGCACGGATTCAGTAAAACCTGAGTTTCCACAGCATCATGGCCTGTTGGAAACAAAAGACAACGTATGACTGTATTTAATTGGCAGTGCGTTCAGAAACAGCTGTTTTGTAGCATCATAAAAACAGTAACCAGGCAATCTGACAGTTGGTGTGTCTATTCATAAATGCAAATAAGTGAGATATACAGTGTTCAAAATACACATCTGTGATGATGGTGACATTCTGAAAAAGATGTCCAAAAGTACCATCTTTAAAGATATCCGGACAGCCCAGACATACATGCACACACACATACGAAGAACTTTGATTAATACAAAACTTGCAGCATGATGTTTCTCTTTAACTGACACTCCCATACACATACACAGCAAACAGACAAAATGTTGGACTGATATTCTTATTGTGGGTGTGAAGTTCATCGGTTCCTTTTTTTGGAAAACAACTGTATCCAAGCCTTTAATTCAGTCATTCATTCCCCTCCAGCACATGGCCCAAATCCCTCAGCACCTGTCACTCATTCGGTTTGGCATCACTGGCAGTCTGTTGGCCACATTGTCAAACCCACACAGCTGTGTTGTAGTCAAACAGGGGCTGCATTTTCTTCAGACCAGTCTCTGGGTGTCTCCTGTCTATATAAACCCCTGCAAATGGCTGCTGGTGGACCTGGGGGAATTGGTAAAGTTGGTTCCTCTCTGCTCCACACAGATGCGGACATGGCCTGCCTTTGCCCTGCTGTACGGTAGCCCAAAACGGCAGGTAAAAGCTGTGTTTTGAACTTTTAGGGACCAGTTTCTTTGGCCTTTTGAAAAGGTCACCCTCTGACAGTTCAGGAGCCATCCATCCGGGTCTCTCCTTGAGCAGCTTGTCCCTGTCTGGCCTGACGCCACGCAGGAACTTCTTAAAGATGTTTGTAGTCAACGAAAACTTCCTGCAGATCTCTTGTGAGCGGCTGAGGCGCAGAGGGTGAGCTGGGGTGTCTGGTCCGTCTACCCCTCCATCCATTATCCTGTCCTCTCTCCTCCTCTCCTCTTCTTCCCCCTCTTCCCTCTCCACCTCCGGCAGGTCCAGCCAGTTGCCCACAAGGTCAGCAAAGACGTTGTCCCCAAGCACTAAAGGCTGACGGTTGCGGCTGCCGCTCATAAGGGAAGATGTCCAGTCACTGCCTTCGTCTGTGCTGTCCTGGGAGTAGTCACTGTCCAATGAAGGGCCCTCTCGAGAGAGGTTGTGCAGGATCCCAGGCAGGTCCAGCAATTGAGCACGGCGAGGAACCTGAGGAGGAGGGTAGGGCTCTGGTGGAGGGTTACCCACCATTGGTCCGTAGAAATCCACTTGCGGAGCAGCGTACCCTGACCACCTCTTGGGTATAGACTCAAGGTCATGCGCACTTTGCGCACTTCTCATGCTTCTTTCACTTGACTCGTTCTCACTCTCAAGGCTGGATGCTGAGGAGGACGAGGTTCCAAGGCTGCTTCTGTTTCGAGATGGACTCCTGTCATCTAGGCTGAAGGTGTTTCCGCTCTTCAGAGAGGGCCTTGGACTTGGAATCAGACTCTGGCTGGGTTCTTCGGGCATAGTTTGGCTAAAGCAAGTCCTGTGATAATTGTCTGAGGTTGAAGTCGCTGTAGCTGATGCTTCAGAGGGAGCTGGTGGGGCAGGGTGTGGAAGTCCTCGGTTAATGGGTCGACCTGAAATGTCAAGGTTTTCTAGTGCTGTCTGAACCTGTAGGAGCTTCAGTTCCTGAAGGGCTCCCATCATCGAATTCATCTGAGCGTGGAGCCCATCTCCGACTTCTTTCATAGACACCTGCAGAGAGACAGAGAGCAATAAAGAGTTGATGATGAGAGACAAAGTCTAAAGTCAAGTCAAGTTCAGCTAAAGACCTTGTTGGGGTTATGGCATCACAGCAATAATCCTGCTTTTTGTGTCCCTGTCAGTAAGACTCCTCTTTTGTTTGTCTCAGGCTGCTTACCTTGTTTAATCATGGGTCATGTGACCTAGTTTTGGATGACCAGGGTTCCATATGGCCTGCCTATGAGACAAGATCCAACCCATGACAGCTGTAAAACAGACTGGCTAGCAATTTCCTTGTCTTCTAATCTCTCTATCTCCGCTTTTCCTTTTGCATCCATCCATTTACTTTAGTCCATATTTGCTCCCTCCTCTGAGCTTCGTGTTTTCACTCCCACTTCTCTCTGTGCAGCAGTAATCATACACTTTGCTTTATCCTCCTCCTCCTCCTCTCTCTTTCTGCTCTCATGTGTTTAAGAGCCTGTGTCATGTGACCCGGTCTAACCGTCACCTCCTGAAGGCAAACGGAAAGGCCAAAGGCAGCATTGTGACCTGTGCCTTGACTTGTAAGTCTGAATCATTCACGCCTCGATCCAAACTTTGAATCATAACAACAGGTTTATCCTTGTTTAAGGACATGCCCACATTGGCAAAGGTAGCTGCTGATTGATGAGCAAACCTGCAGAGAGCCCTCCCTTTTGCAAAAACATCAGAGGGAAAACGATAGAAAGCATGCAAGGAATTTTGAAGTGTCTGGGAGTAACTCCTGGTGAGAAACTTCTAAAACACACCTACTGTAGAGCAGATAAAATGGATAAACAAATCTTTTTCCCAAAAACCTGTTTGTCAGGATTGCTATATTGCAACAGCAGACAACTGTCACCAAGACATAAAAATCGTTAATCACAAACTAGCAGGACTCACAACTCGATCTATAAAATGATCAAATAATCAAAGGCCACAGTTTACCTTCTACAAGCATTCACCAGGCAGGAGGTGTGCATATCCCTGTCTGTCTCTCCATTGTTGTTGGTCTGCACCTCTGCCTGTCACTGTTTCTCACCTTTCAAACGGATCAGTATGACAACCTCTATATGTATCTGTCTCCAATAAGGGGACACTGCTGGGTATGACAGCCAATCAGCGCTGCCCGTCTAGACTATAACCCCCAAACGGAGGGAGGGTGGTGTCACTCAGGCGGAAACGGACTGACAATGAGAGGAGCAAAAGGGGAGACACTGAGCAGGGAGGGATGGTGAGAGTCGGATCAGTAGGGGAGAAAGCGGGGGGAGGTGCGTTGCGTGTGATGGGGAGGGATCCCTCTTGCCATATGTTTAGATGTCGAAGAGAAAACTGTTGATGGATTTAATTATGGATGACACCATAAGAGCACAGGAGGGGGTTAAGGGTAACAACACCAGGCTGTGATACTTAATCTTGAGGGAGCTGTGATTGTGTTGGACCCCAGGTGGGAAAAGGAGCTGTGTCGAACAACTGACAGTACAGCATCATCAACAAAACAAACTATAAGCACCGTGAGAGAAAACCATGTTGCAGAAGGTTTTCTGGGAAAACTGACAAATGTAATAGATAACAGATATTCTTGAGCAACATTTAGATTAAAAAAAAAGAATTATAGCCATGAACTCAAAAAGTACGATACATAGGCCTACATACCTGTTGATTGTTAGCCCCCCAAATTAGTTTATCTTATGGCCAATTCTGAAGAGAAATGTTGACTTTTATTAGGCTCTAGTGATGATGATGATGTCAGTTTTCAGCTGGTCCACCACTTTGGTCCAGACTGGAAAAACTTCACAGTCTATCGAGGATGATTGATCACCTTCCTTTTTTCCATTGGCTTCATCATGAGGTGGACATTTGTGTATTTTGGTAAAATAGCTCACAAACCATAGAATAGACTGACACACATACATAGATACATTCATGTTACCCTTACAGAATTGTACTTTGGTGATCCTGTGACTTTTCGTTAGGTGTAATTTTATATTTTCCAATAGTTTGATTTGGCTAAACTAAAGATACTCAGATCAATCTCAGCTGTACTTTCCCTTTCGTTCCATTTAGTCAATTTCAGCATGCTAACATGCACAACTAAGATGTTAAACAGAGTAAGCATTATACATATACATACATACCACTGTGCCTATACTGTCTAAACACTTTAAGAGCTACTGTATAAGCTTTTTGTCTTGTGCTAATATTAATAAATGGTATTTGACTCCCAAAACCTTTCAGAGCACGTTCTTATATACTATGGCCACAACTCATTTGTTTTATAAATCATTAGATTATTCTCCTGATAATTCTGTTGATTAATCATTTATTCTAAAAAATAAAATTAGTCCATTGTCTACACATTATTTTTTTTTTTTTGCTGTTGTCAGACCAGTAGTCTAAAACCAAAAATCAGAGAAAGCAGGAAATATTTAAAGTTAAGAAGATCAGAGAATATTTGGCATTCCTCCTGGATACATTGATCATCAGGATTGTTGTTTATTCATTCTCTCTTCACTGAATGATCAGCCATTTCTCACATCCTGTACATTGACACTTATCCACTACCTTGCACCATTAACATTAAACCTCTGGGTTAAAACACTTCATCACAAGCATATGGCTGAGTAGGTGTACCGGGGCGTGAATAGCCTCTAAGATCAGATAATAAGCCCATCAATGCACATGCTGGGAACAAAAGCCTCTGAGCTTCCCGTTGGCTCGCTAAATTAGGCAGTGAAGGTACATGTAATTAGCACAATCAGGTTGTCTCTCTTCTCTGGGCCTTACACATATGGCTGACTTCATTAGCTATAATTCACTGTGTCCCAGGAGAGGCTGGGAGAGAGCTCATAATTATGGTTTACTCTCCTCAACAACAGAAGTCTACAAGTTTATTGACAACATGACGTGCGGAGTTGTGCATTGTTGTTACATCTGGATGTTTATGCAGGTATCAGGTGAGATGACCACACTCTGAGCTGCTGGTGAAATCTGGACTGCTAAAATATTTTAAAAATGTTTTTGAAATATCTCCTGAGCAGTCCATTCTCATGCAGTCTAAAAGGGCCACACCTGTTTGCACGTTAACCAAAAACAGACAATATTAATGCTCACATGCAACTTTTCCATTAACCTAAAAATGCAGCCATTCCCATTGGTTATTTAAAATGCACTGTGTTGTTTACAGGCGTTTCTATTCTAAGGCAACATTAATAAATCATACTGAGATTTCCTGTGGAGTCACAGTAGCAACCTAAACCCCATCATTCCACCTTTATTATGCCCACCACCCCACCACTGCTCAGGCTGAACTTAGTGGCCCAAATATGTCAGCCTCCTCAACCTTCATTCTGGCATCTGGATGATAAAAGTGACTTCACAACAATGTCCCAGGGCAATTTGTATTTTAAACACAGTTGTTATTCACTTTGAGATGTCTCACTTCTGCAACGTGTGAATCAGCCCAGGGGCCTTGTTAGGTCAAAGACAGAATGGACCTGATAGAACCAATGGAAGCGCCTTAAGTTCTAACTAAGAAAAAATGAACATAGGAAAAGATGTCTGTCCTCTCTAATTTAATATGAAGGCTGGGATGAAAATGGGGCTGTAGGGAATAGCTGTATTGCCCAGAAACACTGGCATCATTAACTCAGTCTTGTGAAGTTTAGTTAAATCTTCTTTATGAACTAAAGCCTTTAAACCATTTCAGCCATTTAATCCATCAAGCGTATATTTTTGTATAAAAAGATCACCATAAAAAGCGAGCCAAGTGAAAATCTGCTGAATGAATAGAAGAAAGAAAAACAGGGGCTGTCCAGATTCTCCGCCTTGTCCCCCTCTGCTTCTTCTATGGCTGCAGTGATGCCAGCCAACCAGACATAATTGCCTATTAAGGGCCGAAGGCTTCAAAGTTTAAGAACAATGACTGACAGTCTTGAATTAATGCTGAATGGAGGCTTATTAAAAAGATCTGGCTATTTTCATGAAAAAAAAAATCATTTGATTGGTTATTCTTTATTTTTTATTCTCTTGTCATGATCCATCTACTTTGAAGATGCATCCAGAAAACATCCAATATGGAATGCGCAAGTGAATTAAATACCACAAAGTATAAATAAATCAGTGTCCTCCTCCGCATTAGTTGCAGCCTTGATATTACCTCCATCCAGTTATGGAGCGAAAAATAAATTCACTGTGCAAACACACTGATCTCACACATCCACACATGTCCAGACATGCCTCGCTTGAATGAAGTCAGGTTCTCAGTTTTGAAAAGCATGTATGTGAGTGCTTGCATGTTGTGTTCATTGATATTCATTCCCTGGATTATTAGTGGACAAACAAAAAATATATACACAAACGAGAAATCAAAAATAAACCGCTGCTCCATGCTGCCTATGAAATACAATCTCTTCACTGTTGTTGTTTATTTGTTATTGGCTGGAGGGGGAGGAAACAGTGAGGCCAAGGTTATCAGGCCCAAAAGGTCTTCCTGTTTAGAAGGAGCTGGCCAGCAGCAGCACCAGCCAGTTTACTCCACCCTCCACCCCTAATTAAAATGAATGGTGGGCTGTGTGGTTCAAGGACAGGAATGGAGTCTCTGTCCAGGGGATACAGAGAGGGTCTCTGTGGCTGAACTGCTGGACATGTCACAGACTGCTGTATACAGCCCAGAGGTTGCTATCAGGAGGGCAATAAAGCTGTGCAGCGTTTGCTGAAAGAAATAAATGACTGTGCACATGACAATGAATGCCTCTTTGACCAAAAGGGTTATATGGTGACTCTATTTGGTCTGAATGTCCTCAGGGTCACGTTTAGGAGAAGGAGAGATGTGAATAATGTTCAACACGGGACAGAAATACCTCTTCTATGTTGTCATGACAAATTGGTCTTAAAGTGCATCCACATTTTTAACACAAATTCTCTACTTGTATTCAATGTGTTGATATGCCTGAGATATTTGTTCCAGACTTCTACGTCCAGCTGTCTATACCACCGCGAAAAATGACAGCACCTGTTCTCCGTTCTCATGCCAAGATCCTGTCTAATGTCTTTATTTAATTTACAAATCCAGGAAAGGTACTGGCTGTGTGCAACAAAACGTCTTAGGAAGGTGTACTTTTCATCCAAAACCTCACTAAGTACTTAATTTAAACAACACTATTATCTTTTCCTAACTGTAATAAATTAATGTTTTGCTGAAAATGCTGTGGTTGAGTGAGTTGATTCATTAGTATGCCTAAATATTGAGTTTTCAGAGCTTTGAGCACCACAAAGTACAGTGAATTCAAAGCCATTGCATTGGTAGAAGCAGAAATCTCAGAGACACCTATCTAAACAGCTTTACAAATAAAAGCTAAACTATCAGCATGATGAAAAATGGAGAGTTGGGTGAACTTTCCCTTTGAAAGAGAATCTCATCAAACCACATCCACCACTGCTTCAATTGCCCTGCCTTTTCAGAGATGGAAGGTGGTTTAATAGCTTGTTTCCTGCTAGAACGCATTAACAACCACAAAAACACACCAATCACAAAACAATGCTGCTGAGGGAGACACACGATGATACGGGTCCATTTACTTATCTTTTGGCAGATGATATCTGGTGACCGTCTAGGACACTACCTGTTGTGTTCCTATGAAAATATTCTCAGAACGCAATGATCATTAGATACTGCTTGATAGCGCAGCAGTTGACGTCAGCACCATGTGTGTGGGCAGTGGAAGTGCGTGTGTCCACAGTTGTAACATCAAGCGTGACATTAATTTTGCAGAGCTGAGTAAGTATTTAGAAGCACTTCCTGATGAAAATGGATGTGATTGCATGACTGTTTTTGTTTTATCTTATTTTTTTCAGTAAAGTTTAAACAGTAAAAGAGGATCAAATGGAGCTCTAGTGAAAGTTTAGTCAGGAAGACTATTACTTGGCACCATTTAGGCCGTCGTTTTCTTTCATACCATCCTTTTTTCTTTAGTCTTTATTAGGATCCCCATTAGCTTTCACAAAGTGTTAATTGCACCTCTCACATTTGCTCAGTCTTAATTTCCTACTGTCATCGTTTTATTGTGTTCACATCAGCTTGTCACATCTATCCAACACGCCTTCATTGTTAGCCTATCATCTTGCTGCAGTCTTTTTAAATATGATTCTCTCTGTACCTTTAGTTCAATCACATGCTGCTGTTATGCGTGCCTTCCACCTCCCTATCACTGCCCAGTCTTTGCAGATTCACTAATTTCATCATTTCAACACCCTCATCAGTCTCAGCAGAGTCATCAGCCACCAACACCACCACTGTTGTACTCCATGAGGATTTATCTTGCTGCTGCTCACAAGCTCCCTCTAAACACCGAAGACTTTCTGACAGACTAATTATGACATATCATCTGCTGCAATAAACAATTATCTTTATTCACTCGTCTCTCCTGATTGAAATAACTACGTGTAATGTGTAGCAACACATCTGCAGAGTGTTTCATTAGGCGTTTGATCTCACCGGCATTTGGCTGGTGAGCAGAGAGAAGCATTGCAGCTGAAGGAGTGGGTGGAGACCAAAAACAAAGCTAAAAGGTGCCTGAATATTGTCCAGAAACTAGAATGGATGACAAAGTGTTTTTTTTAAACTCTGCTGGATGTGTAAATAGGAATCTGTATGTTAACGCTCACCTCAATGGTGCTAATTTGTCAATGTTTTGTTTACAGCTTATTCCACTGCCCCCAAGTGACCAAACATCAACTACTGCTTTAAAGCATCATGGACATACCCTCTATTTTATCTGGCACAACAAATTCTCTTAATCCAATGTATTCTGTCCACTGACACACCATTAATGTGAGACAACATGTCATTTGAAGGGCCAAAGACACAACAACACCCGACAGCAAAATATTGACCCAAACCTGCAATAATGCACATATTTCTCTTCAAACGAAGGCAGACTGAGGAGAGGAGAGGAAAGGAGAGGCACGACTCGATCCCAGATCAGCAGGGGTCATGTGTGGTAACAGCAGCAATAAAAAAAATTAACCACTCGACTGTATCTTGAAACAATAAATCATAAATGTCCTGAGCAGTGATTTCCATTCATGATAAAGCATGTTGCGTGAATGGTAACATAATAATAAACTGGCTTTGGAAAAGGTTAGCAGCTCCATCTCCAAGACAATGAACACCCATGCAAAGCCCCACAGCTGCCCTCCAAGACCTGGGCCAATTTTAGACAAGGGGAAGGAAGGGCAGGCTGTAGAATAGGAGCCATGAGGGAGCCACCGAACAAATGAGCTTAAAGCCAAACCATTATTCTATTTTGTGTTGTGTACAGTTTTCTGATCCCACGTCCTTAAGGTAAAAAAGAGCATGAAACTCTGAGGCACACAACCTTTCCAGAATATACGATAGTTTTCTCAGGTTTAATGATCTCATGCTTGTTGCGTTTAGTCTTGAATTCCTGACAGTCACGTTTGAGAATGTGCCTCAGGTGTGAGAGGGATAAAGGGGTATGATGCATATGAAGTAAGCTTCAGCAGTGATGGCATCAAAAGGTTTGACTTATGCTTTAGTGTCTGAAACGCTGGTGTTAGGCAGGTGAGAACCCTTCATGATGACTCAAAGGCAGTGTTTGTAGCTTCACCTCCAAGGAGGCAGACAGGGCTTATGTTGTTTTTGTATGCCTCTTTGTCTGTCTGTTGTATGAACAATGAGTCATACATGTACTTGAGATATATTTAATTGTTGCCATTATCTCATCAGGATTCCTATGGCGCCATGTATAGTGCCTTTTAATGGGAGCTAGGAGCCTGTGACAAACTTAAAGAAACAATCCTGACTTGAGTTGGAGTTTCGCTCTTGTGTCAGTCAGGAGGTTGGGGGGAATAGCTCCAAACCTTGTCAGGAGAAGGGTCAAATGTTGAAGCATGACCTGACACTACCCCACACAGACTGACCCATCCCGACCCCTGACACAGTGTTCACACTTTCATGTGACACTCATCTTTTTTTGGCTTCTTTTGAGCAGATTGGCTTTCAAGGTGTCGACTGTAGAAGGAGCAGAGCAGAGTTTACAGTTGCAATTATGTGATTTTTACACAGGCTTTGAATGCCACGCTCACATTTTCAACTGTATCAGTGTCAACATTTGAAGCGCCGTACCAGTGTGTGTGTGTGTGTGTCTAAGTCTAAGCTCATTATTCACACATAATGTGGGTTTTACAAAGCTGCTAACTTTTTTCCAAATGCACGCTGCCCAATTTCAGGTCACTGCATGCATTTTTGAGCCATTTCCACGTGGTATGAGAATTAATTAGACTCTCAAAACTTAGCCTGGTTCCAGACCATTGAATCACTGTTTCAAATATGTCTGGTGTAGTGCCCATTGATGACTCCTCACTTTGTGGGTGGGCTTGAGCAGGCAGACATCATGTTCTCGCTAACAACAGGAAAAATAGAAACAGAAAATGGCCAAAAAAAATGACAAGAATGGATGAGATCAATACAGCTGTATGGGTTTTTAAAGAAACAGCAACTTGTAAACACACCATATTTCTTTCTTAACATGAAACACACAAACTCCACCCAGTGACCACTGGTGTGGCTTCCTTTTTGAGTGACAATGACACCAGCTGGATGGATACAACACTCATTACCGATTAGGGCAAAGTCAAGGCAAAATCACAACCCCTACCAAACAGAAAACAGCAAGGTCATACAGAATAATTACGTGAGATGAAATGGAAACTCAATCCAATTATCAGGCTCCTTGAAATTGGCTCGAGTTATTAATTTATTAGACTAAACATCAAATCTGCATATTTCGTGTCAAAGTTGAATTATTACAGTATGTAATGTAATGCAGTCAAATCAATCTTCAATGAAGCTGTGTCAACACCATCATCCAACCTTGACAAAATGAATCAAAACTTACTATTGAGTGTGATGATACCACACTGTTTCCGCTGTCTTCTACCTGATTATTAAATCATGGGCTAAACCAGAGCAAGCAAAGAGAGAAAGCATTTGGCATCACTGTCTTTGAAGGGTGGTCACAAGTGATTCATGAACAACTTGACTCTGCATCGCAGGTGCAAGTCGGCTGTTAGATGTTTGCGATCTGTGTGTCACAGATGGAGCTGGTTTACTGTACCACTCTCCACTGAGTACTGGATGAAAGGCCCTCACAATGGAAAGAAAAGTGACAACCTTGGCATAGATGCCTCTTGTTTTCGGAACAACAGATTGCATCCCACATGGTCTTGTGCAGACGGAGAGTGCAGAGGACCATGTGGGATGCCTGTTTAATCCCCAGCATGGCAAGACAATTTTTCTATTATGTTACCAAACTGTGATATGGCAGCTGGAGCACAACATGTCCTCCTGCCATCGGTGTCTAGTCCCCTAAAATTCAAAGTGCCACTTCAGAGACGTGTGGATAATTTGGAGCACCGAATCAAGGAGTCACAGAGCAGATCATGTTGCAAAAACACGCAGACATGTGATGCTTTCTGTCGGCCAGTGGCTGCATGGAAAGAAAAAAAGAAGTCTGTGTCTGCTTTGAAGATGATTCCAAAATGAAATCTGTGCCAGTTACGGATTCTTTTGAAAATTGGTCTACTGGGTGTCGCTGCCAACTGATTTGAGTGTGAGTGTGGGGGAACAGCTTAGACCTTTTGTGCTTGCATTTTAAAGACGGGGGTTGGAATAGCGCTGTGAATTTGCCAGCATCAAACAAATTTGTTTATTAGAGAAGAGGAGACATAAGCATCTTAAATAAGGGGCACTGATAATTAATACTGGAAATATTCATGCTATGAAACTCACTGTGACTTCTCTCTCACTCCCCTTTTAAAGCAAGACCTCATAGAAGTTCTGTATATTGTAGAGCTGCAACTAGGAATGATTTTTTTCTCTCTCATTTAATCCGATAATTGTTTTCTTGATCGATTTTGCCTAAAAAATGTCTTCAAATATCTCGCTTTGCTTGATCAACTGTCCAAAACTCAAAGATTCAGGTTGCAATGATATAAAAAGAAAAAAAGCAGCAAATCCACACAACTGAAGAAGAGGGAACCAGACAATTATTTGAATTTCTGCTTGATTAATAAACCAACAATTGTCAATTGTCAACAATTAAAATATAATATATTTATAACAACCATTTGTTTCATGTCTGGTCTACAGCAGCACATGATTAAATTAAGTGCAGGTCAATCATACAACTATTTCTCTAAGGAATCACCAGACTGAGCATAGTCCTCCTTTGGAGAAGGGCAAAAACTGACCTGAGCTCTTTACCTTAAAACATGTCCCAGATGCATGGACAGAGAGAAGGTGGACAATATGGACACATGCCTCTGATGTGGTCAAAGCTTTAAAAATCCCCCCCTAAATGAAGCTTAAAACTAAAAATATGAGACCTATCAGGACACACAATGTGCACAAAAAGATTACATTTTTATTTTACGTTGAATATATGTATATATAAATTCTTGTTTGGAATGTTTGTTAATGTGCACTTTAGACATGCTGCATGTTTAAATGTATTATTATTATGCGGTAATAAAACAAACCAAAGCTGTTTACAATAGCAGTACTGTGGATAATACATACCAGCTCTTGCTTCAGTCGTCTCAGACACGCGTCCATGTTTTTGCATTCTGGTTTGGAGAGCTTTTGTTCCATATTTTGAAATACAAGAATTTCAGACCACACGCTTCTCCAGTCGCCGCTCGAACATGACGATGAGAGCTCTCTCTCTCTCTCTCTCCTGGGCAGGAAAAATGAGAACAACGCTCTCTTGGAGAACAGAAAACCAATTTGCAGTTAGAGGTGTGCAAATCTGTGGAGGAATGCGCGCAGGGCTCGTAATGACGCAATCATTAAAAAACAACTCCTGATGACGAAAATGCCTTTACTCCAAAAAATGATGATGAGGCCGTTAATATGGCTGCACCAGGAGACTCCGTGTGCGTGTTGCGTGTGTCTCAGTGGCCGCTGTTGGCTGCTGTCAGCCTGTTTTGTGTTTGCGTTTTTTTCCCCCTCTGCTATTTTCCCATTCAAGAGGAGCGCTTACGTTGCTCATCCAGTTTCCTCCAATGAGTGAGCGTCTCGGGACATTTCATTCAAACCAGGATAAAACGGTATCCGGCATTTGTAACCTCAGAAATACAGCTTATGGTGATTATTTCACGGAGATACGAGATCTAAAAAAATAAAAAATCTCTTTTCCATAACACACCAGCAGAATAGATTCTGCAGCCACTGTTCAACTAAAAGAGGACGCTTTACGCAGGATGTGTCCAGAAGAAACCATATGTGTCATGAAAGGAACCATAGGAACAGTTTCCTGGCCACCTTCACTGCGTCAGGCAGGAAACACCTGAGCCACAGGCTTTTGTTGCGTGACCTGGATGTAATACTTTATTAGTAAGGAAGGAAGAGTTGCATATACAAGCAGCTGGATGTGGTTGTTGTTTATCCCTCCCTCCCTTACAATATAGATTTGACATTTCTGAAATGTTACCCATGTAGAATAGAAAACGTTCACTCCAGTCTGGAGATGTTAAGGAAACTATCTGATGTCGGTTTGGAATTATTGTGTTATTGAGAGGAAAAGGCAGGGGAAACTACTTAAATAATCAATACAACTATGATACTCACATTAAGGAAAATGTACTTTTCTCTCTGCCCTCTAAAATATAGCCTACATTCCGTGAGCGTAGATACAATGCATTACTACATACATGATGAAATCAACCAGTTGTCTGCAAGTTCATCCAGGTCCCAGTCAGTGAAGACCTTTAGCTAACAGTCAGGAAGCCTGGTGTCCTCTGACCTACATCTGTCATCTGGAACTTTCAATAAAGCTCCTGATGTTGCTGATGCATCCCAGATGGAGAGACAGATGGGCGTTAAGACAGGTAGGAAAGGAAATAGATCTAACTCACTTGTAAAAACTTATTAAAACAGGTAAGATGGAAAAATCAATTCAATTCAATTCAATTCAATTCAGCTTGATTGTCATTTTGTCATACATCTGTTGAGCAGAGTAGAATGAGACAGTGTGTCCCAGAGATCATCTTGACTTTTGTGTTTTTTCTGGTACTGTCCTAAAATATTCATGATACTGATATTACAATATAGTTTGTTAATAAAGCTGATTTCCAAATGTTGTATTAATAAAGAGTATAGCATATAGCAGAAAAAATAAGTGATGATTCTCACCTCAAAATGATAGCCGATCCTCTTCGTGTCAATTTTCTTGATGAGACTCAAACTAATTAAAAGTAAGTAAGTCACTAAAACTCAACAAGAAATTAAAGTTAATTGTGATAATTGATTGATTTGTTGAGAGCTTAATCTTTTTTTTTTTGTCAATGAAGTCAATCAAAAAGTATTGAAAAATCATAATTTTCAGAGCATAATGTCTTCAGATGGTTTTATTTGTTCAACCAATAGTTAAAAACCAAATAATGTTCAATTAACTATGCGATGCAAAGCAGCAAATACTATTTCTTTCTTTTTCACAGATTAATGACTTGTAAAGGAACAAGAAATCATCAATCCATCAACTTTCTGTCGACTAATTGGACAGAATGACAAATTCACGCACAATGTCTCTTCAAACAGACAAAACATTCAGTGTACAATAGTGTATTTTTTGCAGACATGAATGTTTCTCATACTTTATATAGGTTTGAATCAGCCCATCTGAGCAGAATGAAACGATGACACGTAGGTCTGTTTAACGCTCAGCTGGCTCCCTCAGGATCTGAAATGATTTCTTCCCAAACGTGACCCTCACCTACAGCTGCTTCTCCTACATGAGTCCACTTCCTGATCCAGTATGTGTTCTGACAGCTGGGAGGAAATGTCTCCTCAGATCACTCAGCACTGAGACACATGCAGCAGCAGCAACTGTTTAACTATACATCACTGCAGACAGAAAGTGTTATCATCCTTTATGGACTCAGTGACTGTTATGACTTATTTAGTTTCATGTGTGTTTTCATGTTCAGGCCAAAAATTAATCGAATTAAACGATCCAGGAATATTTTGACTTTCAACACTGCCAGTGTTTCAGTTGTCAACAGAAACTGTTACAGACCTGTGCAGTCTGGATACTAACAGAAGAGACTGAACCTAAGCTATGAAGCTGATGTATTGCAGGTCTAATTTTGGTTTGTTCCTCTCTGACAATAATGTGTATGCATTTACTTTTTTGAGGTGTTGGAAACTATTTAAGTGCTCATTTTGAGTCCAAAAAGTGAAAAAAAAGACCTCTCCTATACATCAGCAGCTGATCATCCCAAATGATATATTAGGTTAGAAATCTAAAGAGCGGTTGTACTTGGTCACCACTAGTTAGGACCCATTGCACCAAATATGCAGGCTGTGATTTGTTGTAGGAGAAGATTTCCTTTACAATGTAATACACACGTCAGTGCATGAGCACACAGGAGCCCTGCATGACATTTGTCTGCAATTTGTGAAATGTGATGGGCCACCATTTGCAATCACATAGGCACTGCTAAAATGCATAATAGAAATAATAAAAATAATTCATGTTAGTAGTTTATTATTCAGTACTTGTTATTGTTAGTACTTGTAACTGGTTTTTTACATAAAAAATAAGCCTTTGCTAGAGCTGATTAATTGATTAATCAAACAATAGAAACTTTATTTCAAGTTGATTTGAATGATTATTCGACTAAAGACATTTTTAAACCGAAAATAAGTTTCCTTTTTTTTGCTGCTTTTCTTTAAATGAAAAAAAGTTATAGAATATAATAATTTATGTAATAATAATAATTTATTATTATTGTATGTAATTATAATTGTAATTAAGAAGAAAAAAGCTTCTTGTTCTTCTTCTTCTTATAGTAATAATAATTATAATATTCATTCATTCATCCATCTTCTGTAACCACTTATCCTGTGTAGGGTTTTGGGGGGGCTGGAGCCTATGACAGCTGACTTTGGGCGGGAGGCGGGGTTCACCCTGGACAAGTTGCCAGTTTATCACAGGACCACATAGAAAGACAAACAACCATTCACACTCACATTCACACCTATAGTACAGTCATAGAGTCACCAGTTCACCTATATTGCATGTTTTTGGTGGTGGGAGGAAGCCGGAGAACCCAGAGGGAACCCACAGAGACACGGGGAGAACATGCAAACTCCACACAGAAAAGTCCCAGGTCCTCAGGAAGATTTGAACCCAGGACCTTCTTGCTGTGCGGCAACAGCGCTACCCACTGCACCACCATGCTGCCGTTCTAATTATACAAATAATATTTTTTTAATTTTTTTAATTTTATTATTATTATTATTTTTTTTTAAACAGTTTTCTGACAGTCAGATCAATGGCTTATACAGTAGCCTGATAATCAATAATAATTAATCAATAACAGAAATGATTGTTTATTGCAATGCATTTTGCAACTTTGGCCGATACAACATTATCTAGCAAAAGAGAGGAAAAAATGAATAAATAAAGACAGAAGAAATAAGGAAAAATGAAGGATAGGAAGAACGAATTTTTATTTAAAGTCATTAAAGATGCTTGGAAAACTTAATTACACTAATTTTGATTGACTTGCATCATTAAAGTGTTGGAGGAAATGTTAAGAACACAGTTTACATTTTTCTTGCATTTGTCTATTAGAACTATTTCTCTTTATATTCAAGGTCACACTAATTTACCTACACCTATTAAAACAAGACACAAAAAATGACACATTCCTGATCTCATATGTGGCTGTAGTGTATATAGCAATATTTAATGACCTTTGGTACAAACATGTCTGTATGCTGTATGACCTTTTCTACCTACCAAAAATGTTAGCACACTGTCATCTACAGGTCAAAATGTGTCACTACACATTTTGACCATTCACGACTTAAAAAAAGCTTCCTTGCCTTCTGGTGACCTACAGGCAGCGATGCAAAGCACTCAGGTGCTGTACTCAAGTACTGATTTGAGGTACTTGTACTTTACTGATTTTTACATACAAAATAGTATTAGCATTATTCAAAACGATTTAAACAAGCTCCATCTTTTCCAATGACAACAGTAGCAGTCATGTCATTTGTAATCACAGGGGACATTTTTCTGCATGATTACTTTTACTTTACTACATTTTCTGATCATTCTGACATACTGAGCAGGCCCTGCATTGAACATGTAGCATAATTAATGCATGACTTTTATTTGTATTTTTACAGCGTGGTGTTTTACTTTTGCTGAAGTACTTCCTCCACAACTGCAGACTGTTGCATGTTGCATGCTGCATATCATTCCTCGCCTATCTCACTCCGGATTTCCTGTCATCTCTCGTGTCGATTGTCAGATCAAGGCATAAAAAAAGTTACAGAACATACAGTAGATCCTAATTCATTTATTTGCTATAGTTTATCTGATTGGGACAGATGCAGTTTCCATAGACAAACAGAATGAAGCTGTCCAATCCAAGCATCATATGTAACTAAGAGAATGAAGCAGTGAGATTAAAAGATGGGAAAGTGAGTGCAACAAGGTAAAACAGATGAGGAAAATCATTACATAAATGAGGAGGGAAAAAAGAAAAAAAATAGATGTGTGTGTTTGTGGCTGGATTAAACAGGATTTGGTAGCTCTCCTGAAAACAAGTAAAGTTTGCTGCAGATTTCATGTGATCAGGCAGTGAATCCAGGAAGCTGTGCCTTTCACAGAAAAGGCTGTCTCTCAAAGCATGTTTGAAACTTTATAGTTACTACATGAAGCTGCTCTGGTGGATCAAAACCTAAAAAACAGTCTCATTCTATTTGACACTCTGCTTGAAGAATGTGAAGCAGATTTATGAGGCAGCTGGAAGCGTGTGTTTTTTGTTTTTTTTTTATCTCCAAACTGAGTCATAGTGTTTGAATCATCCAGTCCATCTGTGCGATGACATCAGCAGAGCACTAATGATGGGTGATGAGATGTGACTCATGTGACGGAGGCTGGGCTGACTGTGGAACACCTGGTTGAACACATGAGGTGTGTCAGAAATAACTTCCCCTTTGATCATATTATATTTCTGCATTTAGATGTTGTTTTTCACCATGTTGAGCTTTCCTCTTTTGCCTTTTGCCTTTTGCTAATCTCTGTGTTACAGAAGCAGCTCACTCATGTAAAAGGGCCTCATTTAGTGCCAAAGGTTTGGATTTTGTTCCATATTAAAGATAATGATAAAAATGTAAGGATTGTGTTTTGACTCACAAATAAGAGCGATGTTACGTTATTTGACTATATTAAGCTGTTACTCATAGTGAGAATTATGAGTTATACGTATTATGTTTTTAACTTCATTGTCTCTACCTCATTGGATGTGTGTCTTCGATTCATGCGTACTGTTTTTTTTGTTTTTTGTTTTGTTTTTATTTCTGCTGGGGCCTCTTGCCAGGTCATCATTGTAAATGAGACGCTGTTCTCAATTGATTTTCCTGGTAAAATAAAGGTAAAATAATTTTTAAAAAAAGAAGAAAAAGAAAGAAAGTACGCTGCTTGTCATTGAAATATGAAATATGTGTTGTATGCAGTGAGAAACACTTTGATCAAAATAAGATACAAGTATCCAAAAATGACTGTGTTGTGTTGTCTAAGTTGAAACAGGTCGATGTGACCCACACTTTGTCTTCTGGTAGACAAAGAGACAATGATTACCAGAAAGGTAAAAACAGCAGGTCATGAAACACTTTATTTTACAATCATAAACTCCCTGGTAGAGTTTTAAATGTTACTCTTTACACATTTCAATCGCATTTTGTTGAATGCTTTTGAATGTATGTACAGTATGTAGGTATCAGTTATATTGTGGGAAAGTACCATGACATCAAGCTGGCTACTGTTACAGTGTTGCATGAAATCACTGTATTAGAACTAACTGAGATATTAATTAAATGATAATTACAGTGTATAGAAAATGTGCTAATGTGCATGAATTGTGTACTCTGCTGCCATCTAGTGGATTTGTACATATGTGCAGATATGCACATATTCTGTGCACTGTAAAATCTAACATTCAATTTAAACACGAATGCTGAGCTGACCTAACTCAGTTTTAATCTGCTTCTTAATATCACTCATTTTAAATACGTTACTTGCACTTTGGCAACAAAAAAACTGTCAAACTCAGTTTACTTGGGTTTGGTTCATTCAAACAAACCAAGTACTGGGAACTTTTGCTTTACATCCCACAATGTAACTAAATATTACCCTTGTACTCAAGTTCCCCACATATTAGAGCTACTTTACTTGAGTACCATATTTTTTGTTCATACCACTTTCTACTTGTACTCCACTACATTTCATGGGGATATGTTATTTTCATGTCACCACATATAGACAGCTTTACTTATTTATGAGTGTGTCATTTATATAAATATATCTATTTAAATAAGTTAGTCTAAGTACTGCACGCTCATTATAAACAAGATATTTTTACTTTAAAAGTAAAGTGAATTCAAGTTTACTTTACCTATTTTTTCTAATGCAATGAGTTTGCATATTTATTTTCAAGTAAACTCAATTTAGAAATTTTTACAGTGTATTTGGGATTACGTTTGAAAGGTAATTCTGCAACAAAAACTTTAAAAAAAAATATCTGATATGTTTAGATTTATAGTAGATGAAAACATCTACCTTTCCTTGAAATCACTCTGAGATGTTTTGTTTTTCATTGAAAATTAAATCATTATTTCATTTTAATATGTTTTTCCAGAGCTTTTTCTCCAAAATTTTAATTTTTGGAAAAGGTTAAAACTGGACAGATGTCCAACTGTGGCAGTCAACATTCAGACAGTAAAAACAATGTTTTTTAAATATAAATAATTTTGTTTGACCTCTGTGTTGTTCTGTAGAATGAGAAACGACTTGATTCTGTTCTCTGCCAAAAAGATTTTATGTGCTTATATTGAAGCTTCTGTCTCACCCAGCTGACTCTTGATGTTTGGTTTATTTATAGGGGATAAATTTATTAACGCTGACAGGTTTGAACTGTGTTCAATTGTAAAAGACACGACCAAAACAGAAAATTACAGAAGCTAAATACAGTATGTATTTCCATTTACACGTTGGTGACAGGAGCGAGAAGAAAGACAACACTATGTTGTTGTGGCAGATTTTATTTTTTATCTGACACTTCATAGTTGTTATAACAAATAAACTGACAGAATACTGTAAGCACAGCAAACAGACAGAAAAGCTCAGTTCAAAAGGATCAAAATATAAGAAACGCCACAAATAGCGATGCCAAGACTTTTAAAAAAGTGACCCCGAGAATGCCACCAAGTCCATCACATAATGACAACAAGTAACCATCATACACTAGTCACACTGGTGTGAGAGAGGTGCTCTCTGTTGTTAAAGCTGATACTGCAAAAAGCCCTAATGTGTCGATACTGCATCAGTGGTAACCGAGACCCAAGTCATGAACACTGAGAAGGAAAAGTTATCTAAAGGGTTTGGATTTTTTTATACAGCAGCATAAAGAGCAGGACAAAATACACAAAGTACACAAATACAGCAAAACAATTTCACTGGTACTTCATGATCGAAAAACACAAACGAAGTAACAGAAAAGGCAAAAAACACACTATTTATTTCATACAGATAAACCATAGCACAGTTGACAAGTAGTCACAAACTATTCCAAATAACAGGCGTCTATTCATTTTAAATGAGCAACAATATGTAGGCATATAAATAAAATATGAAAGCAGGAGTAAGGCCATAAACCAGACCAACTTCAGCTGTTTCATTTCAGAATTCATCTTTGTTGACATCTTGTGACCATCTTTGCGATTATTCAGTCAAGATTTTCACGATCGAGCCTCTTCTGTAACATCCTTCAAATTCAAAGTTCTTTATCGACTTTAGAAATAGTTTGACAGAACAATCCCAAGTGAAGGTCCACTTGGTCCGATGCCTTTTACTAAAGCTTTAATATCACACAGTCTTCATCAGCTCAGTGTCCGTACAGATGAATCTGCTGACGTCTGCAGCTGTTGTGATTTAATCCGGAGCACTTTAAGGAATTATTATCCTTGTTGTTTTACACTTTAGGCAAATTCATTGCATGTCAGCAGATTAATCCACATGACCGAGCAAACTCCAACCCATCAATGAAAGTCAGTGTGATTATGGTTGACAGAGAAAGAGGACATTTAATTAGAATTATTCTGGCAGGAACATATTCCTATGTGTTCTCATTTGCTTGCTTGTGTACAATCTTGACGTTCTTTTCAAATTCCAAGTTGTAAAATGCATTTTAAACTTGTGTTTAATTGTCAGAAACTTTCATGAGGGGAAAAACTGCAGTAAGCTGTGAAAAAACGTCTTTTCATTGACAGTGATTTCATTAACTGAAAATGGTACAACTGAGGGCATCCAATTTCAACATTTGTTTTTCTGACAAACAGAAGAGATACACCATAACAAAATAAGATTTCCAACCACAACAGTAGTGACTGGATGCCCCGAAACCATTCATATTTTTTTTTAATTCTTGTTCTCTCCATTTCTACTATGATAATCAGGTTTTCATAATCAGGTTCCTCTTTCATTTCAGTTTTAGCTTTAATAGGCTGGACATGAATCGCCCCATTCCTGTGATG
Source organism: Chaunax sp. Z400 (assembly GCA_037577475.1). Classification (NCBI taxonomy): domain Eukaryota; kingdom Metazoa; phylum Chordata; class Actinopteri; order Lophiiformes; family Chaunacidae; genus Chaunax; species Chaunax sp. Z400. The sequence continues at coordinate 22,887,937 of CM075185.1, forward strand.
TTCCACGTGGTTATTTGATATGACAGTGGTGCTAAATTACCTCCTCAAGCTCATGGTGAACACACACTTTATTGTTTTCTATTTTTCCCTCTTAGCCAACAGCACTCTGCGAGCAGAGGCAGCAGAACAGTTACAGCTTTTACTTGTTCCACAGGACAAAAAACAACAATCACATGTAAACAAACGGCATCGTTTCTTCTTATAGAAAAAATACTGTACATATGTCAATGTTTTAAGGAATAAAATCGGAAATACTATTGTTTTTTCAACAGTTCCCAAATGAAGACAGCAGGTTACAACAATAAATCAATTTTATTAACAAGTAATGCCTGATATATAGCTTATTCCTATACATGTCATAGACAATGAACATGGGCATTGTATTTTATTTCCCCAATTACACCTTCCTCGCTCTAAAGATATATTCATCCACAGCTGAAAATAGTCCCACACAAATGCACTATTTACTGCTTGGTTTGAGTTGACTAGAAAATGAAATTGATAAACCTTTTTTAAGAATGAAATATTTTTGTAAAGTCTTTTTAAAATTTGTGTCTTCAGGAGGAAATGACCTTGGTGCTGAGTGCGGTCAGCTTGAGAGTATTCATGAACTGGTTTTTCACCTCATTATGACCAATCAGGTCATGAAGAAGGTGTCATGTGATCACCAGTCAGAAATGTAAACATGAAGCATCTGAAAAGCACAGTTTGGTTTGACCCAGTGAATAAAGACAAAAAACAAACAAAACAAAAAAAACACTCGCACACTTTCAGTCTCACACATATTCACACTCATGTTTTAGTGATGTGATATTTTCAGCATCGGGTGCTGCAACTTTTTAAATTATGCTATAAAGAAAACTAAAACTGTTTTCAGTTTGTTTTTTTTTACTCAAAATATGTAAGACAAACAATACATATTACAAACAAGACCGATTAAATTCAACACTTTTCTTCTTCTTACATCAAACACGTTTTAAAGTCAACAATATATCCAGTTCACTGTTTGACGGTGAACCCACTTTAAATATACTGTGGATCGGTGTGTGTCGACAGCCTCTGCAGATGTACTGATATGCTGATTGCACAATGTCTCTCAATCTTTTTCACAGTACTTGTTGTAAAACTCTTGTACTGCTGTGAGAAAGGATTAGAAATGCAGCGATTCTGCCCATATCACTGCACATACACTACAGGACAGGTGCTTGATTCTCTGTTACATATCTACAGTCCTCCTCAGTAACGTCTCCACATCACCCGTCTGAATACCAACTGGTGACAGCGCTCTTCCTGTTGACCAGACGGGACACAGTGTGTCCATAAAGGTAGTGTAACCTGTTACTCCTCCTGTTCTTCTTCTTCTTCTTTGTCCTTTCTTTCCTCCCAATGGGCTGAGTTACATCTCTCTGCCAGAGAGTCACAGAGCAGAGACTTTGACGATGTTGACGCCAGCTGAGCTTCTTGTTGTCTGGATGCTGGGAATTGCGGGGAGGCCCAGGGGAGGGGGCAGCCTCCTCTGGGGGGGCCCGTGGAGGCCGTCGCGATCAGGGGTCAAAGCTGGAGGTGCTGGGAGACTGATGATGGCTGTGGTGATCCGGCCGCCTTTGCAGTTGATCCTGCTGCTGTTATCAGTTTTCAGGTTGAGGTTGGAACGACTAGTGAGAGAGAAAAATAAATATAGACAGAGAGTATGTAAAATTGTATCATTTATGAATATCTACTCAGACAATACCTGTGTATACTTCACACTGTAGTAATTTTTGAGATGAATTATATGAACGGACTCAGATCACTCAAAATGAGCCAAAGTAATAAAAAACAAATACTCCAATTATTCTCTCTGTTGCTGCATGTTTTGTAACTTAGACATCCACCAGTACTTATATGATGTGAAATCTACCATGAACATTTTTCTACTTAATCACTGTTTGTTCTAGTTATTAATTAACTAATAATTAACGATTATTATAAATCAAGTTAATAGGTTAATTGTACTTTAACATTTAAAAAGTTATTGTTATTAATTCAGGAAGCTTATCATTAGCTAATAGGTAGATTTTTATTTGAGGTTAAGTCAAACTATTAAAAGATATTTTACAACAGACCCCACTAGACAGTGTTCTGATATCCACCTGTCTAAAGGACCAGTTTGTACAAATGACTTTTTTCCTTTCTCTTCCTCCTAGTTGTTTCTATCCGTGCAACTATTTCCCTTTTGTCTTTTGAGATTTTGAAATGTATTTCTCTTAAGTGAATGCAATGTCAAGACTCAAGATTCAAGAATAATTCAATGTCTTTATACAGCAAAGGTTTGCACAATGAAACTCAAAGTTCACTATGGTCCACATAAAAAAAAACTTCATAGAAAAATTTATAAACTAAAGAATAAAGATCACAAAAATAAACTTTTCAAACATGGAGGACTTGTCTGGAGTATCACAGCCTGAGGAAGAAAGCTGCTCCGTAGCCTTGTGTGGCAGCGGTTACCTCTGAATCTAATGCCAGCTGGCAGCAGAAATGAAAGACAGCAAATTATCATTTAATGAACTCTGTTCTGGTTATGCTGGATAATCCACAGATCTCAGACTGTCATTTGGAGGAGAAAATATGATTTTCTCTGAAGGCAAAGACGACCTGAAGACCACAAGAGCTCTGCTGACGGGTATTTTGTACACAAATCCAGGCGTCTTGTTTTCATTTCATTCATTTTTCCTCAGGCGAAGGAGGGAAGACAAGCAGATGTTACCCATCCTCTGATGTCCCTTGAATCAACTCGTGATTCCACAGTAACCACCTCAAGGGGGACTGTTCTCAAAATGTTTCAAAACAGCATTCAATCAATCAATCAATACACAGATGAGATACAGTTTCTTAAAAACGTATAAACCCCAAACATTTGCTGGCAGCCCCATGAGCCAATAGAGACCACGCCTCTGTCTCCCCCTGATGCTGCCGTACGTTTCTGCCGTCCTTTTGTTTTACCTGGCGGCGTGTAAAGGTGGGTCATCACACTGTATGTGCATCGCACTGAGCTCCTGCAGCGGGCCATGGTGGGTGGAGGGCAGGCTGGCATTCGGCAAGGGAGTGTTTGTCTTTAGCCTGCAGCCACAGCAGGCACACCCGGAGCTGTCGCGGCTGGATATAGAAGGGCTGCGTGATTGGTAAGCCTGGAGCGCTGTCTCCAACCTGTTCTGCACAAACATCTGCTCGTCCACAAACTCATGAGCCTGGGTGGAAGAAACAGGTTTGAATACACATGGAGGGACTGGTTGCAGAGAGGTAAAATAATGTGGAGTATAGAAAAGACCAAATAATACAACTGGATGCCTTCAGTGATATATAATTTCTAATATATATATATATGAGATTATATATAATTTTAGAAATAAAAACACTATAGAAAGATAATTAAGACTGTAAAACTACCATTCACGAACTTTATATATTATTTGCAAATAAATTTAACACAGACAACATTGACACACAGAACAACCAAAACATTCTTAGGATTAATTCTACGTGCACAAAATGTCTCATGAAAAGCATCGAACTGACATGTAAACATTTGTTTCCTTCTTCCAACTGATGCTGAAGTACAGATTCAACAGCAGGGAAAACATTACCGTCACAGCGATACACGTCTTTGACAGCAATAAAGCTCCCTGGAGGTTCTACACTGTGTGTGTAGCGGTTAACAATAGCATACAGGTAGGTAAAATAAGCCAGAGACAATCAATATAGGTTTAAATAAAGATGTGTGCAAAATAAGAGCAACACACATAGGAAAACAATGAAGAAAACACAAACATTAAATACATATCTGGATCATTTTTGTGTGCCGAGTGTTCATTTTCCAGGCTGCCTGGTTGTTAGTATATTATGTTTTGATATTGGCATCGCCAGCACTAAAGATTTTCTTTCTTTTTCACTAGAATAAAATGTTATTATCACAGTACACTACTTTTATAACCTTTCCCACCTCTTTATTGAACGTGTTGTAGTATTTGTAAGCCTTGAAGTAAAAGAGAGAGGAGAATACCCACTGTTGTTTTTTCCAGACAGTGCAGTAGGTGGTGATGTTGGCTCTCTAACAGAGAGATGGACTTTGTCAGCTTCTGCTCGTCCTCCTCTGTATCCTTAAAAAGTCACACACATACAGACACACACGCAGACACACACACACACACACACACACACACACACACACACACACACACACACACACACACACACACACACACACACACACACACACACACACACACTTGATAAATGCATTGTTGGCATACCCTCATCGCTGATTAAAGAGCCTGGTGCTGAAGTGACTCGGATATAAACTTTTATTATATTTATTCCATAATTATATTTCATTAGGAATGAAATGCCAGACTTCCTTTCTTTCTCCTTCATGTTTATACTGAACGATTGTGGCTCATTTCACAATCGTAATGAGCAGGTAGCCGACAACTCCTGCTGTTAGTGTTCAAATAGTAGCCATGTCGTTACATAATGGAGCATTATGTCTGCTCTGTGTGAATTATCCCCTCAGCCTTGGCATGATGTGTGTTAATTAATTGATTCTCTCTGTTGTTCATCTTTTGAGCCGTTAGTACTGTTGTTACCTTTGGTTCCTTGTGTATTGCAGAAAGAACCCCTTGTTCGGTTTAACGAACAAATAAAATATAAATTCTACAACTGTCTTGTTGCAAGCTCTGTTACTTACCTATCTAAGAACCACTGGGTGTTATATGATGCTCCAGGCAGCTGAACACTTATTGATGTCTGAAGCTTCATAAATAGCAAAGACAAGTTAAGAAAAGCAGAAAAAAGAAACTTATGGAAGCAATTTTTGGTATTTATCCAGTCTGGGTTTGGTTTCAAAACTCAGACTCCAATATAGTCTCTAAGTAATCACAATTGCCAGAAAACATGAAAACTGAAAACAAATTAATTCTCCCCCCACAGCAAATGCACATTGTTACTCAAAGGATTTGTGTGGGTGGTGATCCAGCCCAAGGACTCTCATTCAGATTCCAGACACATGAACAACACAGAGATGTGGGTTAGAGAATACGCCTTCTGAAGTCTGAATGTGTGGATTTTCTCCATGGAAGAGGTCCTGTGCCAAGGTTCACCGTTATTTTCATGTAAATAAAGAAGCAGGTCTGATGCTGTCTGAAGTGTGACCCTGATAGTGTCACTGAAGAGGCTTTTCTTACCTCATTACATGTTTTAATGGCCGATCAGAGAAATCCATTCAAACAAATTAGCTTAAATCCATGTTAGTGAACATTTGCCCTTGATGGAGATAATCCAGCCATCTGACAGGTGTAGCATAGCAAGATGCTGATTGAACAACATGATTATTACACAGGTGTGCATTGGGATGGTCACAATAAAATGTGCAGTTTGATCACACAACAGATGTCACAAATTGCAGAGGAGTTTATGTCGCCACCACTCTTCAACACAAAGTGACGTCCTTGATCCCCTTAAGCGGTGTGGCTCATCAAGGAGCCGATTAAACAGCATCATTAGTGCACAGGTGTGATAAACGGCCACTCCACAATCTACAGTTTAAACATTTATTGAAAACTGCAATATCGATCTCGCATGACAAGGGCAGATACAGATTTTTTAGACCAGTCAGTTGGTGTGACTGCCGTTTGCCTCTTGCAAGCGCGACACATCTCTGCCTGGAGTTGAACAGGTTGGTGATTGTGGCCTATGGGATGTTGGTCCACTCCTTTTTAATGGCTGCACGAAGTTGCTGGATAATGGCAGGAGCTGGGACACGCTGTCATACACACTGATGCAGAACATCAGTGAAGAGAACTCAAGATCATCAAAGATGAGCATTTGCCCTCTGAAGTCAGGTGAAGACCCCGGTGAGGACAACGAGCACGCAGGTGGGATTCCCTGAGACACTTTCTGACACTTTGTGCTGAGATTGCTGGGTAATGCAAACCAACTGTTGCCTCAGCTGTCTGGGTGGCTGGTCTCAGACTATCTCACGGGTGGAGAAGCTGAATGTGGCGGTCCTGGGCTGGCATGGTTACACGTGGTCTGCGGTTGCGAGGCTGGTTGGATGTACTGCCAAATTCTTGGGATGGCTCATGGTAGAGAAATGAACATCTAGTTCAAGGGCAACAGCTCTGGTGGATATTGCTGCTGTCAGCACGCCAACTGCATGTTCCCTTGAAACTGCGGTCGTCTGTGTTGTTTGTTAAAACTGCACATTTTAGAGTGGCCTTTTATTGTGACCATCCCAACACACACCTGTGCAATAATCATGTTGTTAAATTAGCATCTGGTGCTACACCGTTTAGGTGGATGGATTATCTCCATCAAGGGCAAATACTCACGGAAAAGAAATTAAGGTGAATAAACCTTTTGCATGCATAGAGAAAGTCTTCTTTGACCTTTTAGTTTAACTCATGAAAAACTGGAGCAAAAAACAAAAGTGTTGCTTTTATATTTTTGTTGAGTATATTTGTGGTGCATACAGTTTATTAAAAACACAGACAAATCAAATGGCCTCTGTTTAGGACTATATCACTGTCCCAGGACATTGCAGTCACTGATTCACCATTTTTATTTTGACATGGCTTGTGCTCATTTAGAGTAAATAAAGGAGACCTTTTTTATGTGGTAACTCATATCACCTGCTATGTTTTAGCTGCATCGTGTATTTTTCCCCCACAGCTTTAAGAACATTTCCAAACATTTGTATTTTTTTCAAAATCCTGTCTGATTATTAACTTTAAGGATGGATTTGCAATGGTAATATCCAACAGGAGACATTCATATAGGACTGTGATATATAGTATACGGTCCTGGATCAATGTAATTCACAAAAACATAAAGAAACATAAATGTATTTAAACATAAATCTGTCCTGCTCATTAATTTGCTGCATTAGCCACAGAAACAATAGGAACCTATAACTGACATTGCAAAGTCTCCTGTTGTTTATATGTTCCTGTCATCTCATGATATGCATCATTATATTGTCCAATTCTAGTTGTGACAAGACAAGACAATGTCAGACTGCATTTATTCATTCATTTCAACCCATTTATCCAGTTCAGGAGCTGCTATCTGAGAGTAAACGTACAACCATCAATTCTGGGCAGGTGATATGACGATGCCATGTCATACTGTGGTCTCTGGCTGCATTAAAGGACTGTGGGAATGTTGTGAGACAGCTGGATTTACAGATCATCTGAAGTGTCAAGTTAGAGCAGAGTTGCTGTATCGTTTTATTGGATTTTTTTCATATGATTTTGACATGGCTGGATGTCTTTATTCACCACATTTTTTCAATTGACTTTCAAGAATATCGAGTACTTTACATACTACTTAGATATATGACATAACCCATGATAGATAATCTTATCTATATTTCCCATTTCTAAAACCCCTGCAGCTGTTTTGATCTCATTTACATTTATTGCCATTTCTGTGGAAATGTGTCTGTTGTCATTTTTCATGCATTTGGTCCAACCATGATGGTAAATTATATAACTTTTAAGTGAAAAGTGAAAATTAAGTTAACAACACCCACAGTAATAAAGCTGTAAAGTCTTTGTATGCAAAGCCATCATGCAATTGTCAGGTTTATCAATAAATCATCCTTCATGATAATGATCCTGTGATCTGGGAAACAAATAAATGTCTGTCAAAAAATGAAAAAGCCTTCAGGGAATGCAGAAAAGGCTAACAGACCGGAACTTCTAATTTAACTATAGGCTATGAGTGAACCAGTCATTTTTATCATATAGCCTCGCTCACCCGCATCCCAGACTCACACAGCGGCTGACTGACAGTAGTGACACCATCATAATTTGATATGCCAAGACTCTGGCAGCCTCATCACACACATGCACAGGGATGGGGTCGCTCAGCACTCACAGATGGCATTTATATGATAATTCTAACCACTTCCAGATACCCATGAGGTTTCACACTGGACTCGATTAGATCCAAATGGATTTTAGTAACTATCTGCAAAAGAGGGGACTATGTCACTGAGAGCAAGAGTATTGGAGTGGATGGGAAGGATATAGGCAATTTGCTCATGTGTTACCAAACACATTTTTTCATGGTGGCAACACGTTTAAAAAATGGGAGGGAGGAGAACAAGCTTGCTTCAAAAAGTAGAAAGGCAGCTTATGTTTGCAAGTGGTCATAAAGACAAGGATGTAATAATGCTGCACAACACCCTGAGTACATGGGTGGTGTGACCAATGCACGGCGTCTATTCATCAAGGAGCTAGGCAAAGAGCTTGCCATGCCACCTATGCAGAGGTGCAAGGAAGACACGCCCCACCTCCAAAAGCATATTACTGAGGCAATGGGAAGATGTGGGGTAGAAAAACAAAACGCAGCCACCACCCAGCCACAGGAGCACATCAGACAGGACTTCTGCTCAGCTGCCAAAGACTGAAAAGTCAGAAGCTGGTGTTCCAAGTGCACCAGGTCTGTGTGCAAGGAGCACAAACATGTAGTTGTCATTTGTAAAGCATGCAAGCACTGAGATGGCAATTTGCACTGTACCCATATGATTTTATTACAACACTTTCATTTTCTTTCATCCTGTCACATCAGATCACCACGTTCACAACACTCTACACTTAACAATATATACTTCAATATCAGTGTTGTCAGTGATGTGTGTGTGTCATGTGTGACAAGGTGACAAATAAACATATTTCAAATATGACATGCATTGTTGTTTGGTCCAAATTACTGCTAAAATGATTCTTTTAATAAAAGTATTATTATAGTAGTCTTTATTTTTTTCCTGAATCACACTTGCATACATGAGCCATTTTTGACCATGTTGTGTATTAGATGGAGCTTGGATAGCTTGTGCATCAAAGGGTTAATTGCCTGATTGCTGATTAATTACTTCTCCATTTGCAGAGGTTAAGTGAAGTGAGGTATGCCATGGAAAATGTCTCTGCATAGGTTAATGTATGACATATAACTAAGAGTCTTTGGATGAAATATATCTATTTATTTTTGTGGTTTTTAGCAATTCTGTTGCCAAATGGTTATGAACATTTTTAATTTAACTACAATATCTGAATGGTGTTCTAAAAGTTACTGGGCAGTAATGTCTGTTTCTATTTATTATTTTTATTTATTTATTTATTATTATTTATTATTATTAATTATTATTAATTATTATTTTTATTTTTATTCATTTATTTTTTTTTAAATCATTATCTATTGTATATTTTTCCATGATTGTAATACACAGTATATCTTCAAACTGGTTTCATTAGAAATATACAGATCTGATTAAAAAGAAATAGCCATTACTGCACAGTAACTTTTGGGACACTCTGTATATTAATGTTAGTGCTAGGAGTAGATTACTTCTTCTAGATTGGGGAAAAACAGCTCAAATGAGACTGGGGACTGTAAGATGAAGAAAATAATCCTTGTCTACAGTGATGCTGGTGAAAATTTGCAGTCCTGCCAAAGTGGAATCGTTACCAGAATCTGTTTAAATGAATCATTACGTCATGATTTATGAAGGTATCATTATGTTATGATTTTACTTGGTGAGGCACATGTCTAATAACTCATTATTAAGTACATATGTGGTAATGATTATTGGTTTTTATACAAATCCATGTCTTTGCCCCATTGGTGTAATTACCACATGAATTAACATCATTAATTAATGATGTTAATTTAGGTGTAATTAATTGACGATAACAAACTAAATAAAAAGAAATTCATACATGACTCAGTCTGTTAATCTTCATTACTTTCTGATCTGGCAAACATTAATGCATGGCTTGGTTCCTCATGAGTAATTCATTAACTCGTGATGATCTGTGCATTAGTTAAGCATTAATGTGTGGATATTTCTGCACCCGTATTGTAAAGTGTTATGAAACACTGTGTACCTCTGTAGGAACAGGAGTCTGGGTGACATTGGAGATCTAGTGTAGTGTCGTTGGTCACTGCAGTTTGCTGCATTCTCTTTTAATGCACTCACCATCTAATTATCATCAACAGCAACACAATGAGAAAATAAGGTAGAAAACCGTCTGCCTGTGTCTGCCTTAGCCGCACAGACATGGATTAAAGTAAATTCATGACTTAAAGATAACTAAGAAAAGTACTTTGTGTGATTACACTGATAGTGCTCAAATGGAGGATTATTGGCTGAACTCCTTTATCACCCCTGCCCTGTGTTACAACAATTACAACTTCTGCAGCTCTTCAATGGCTTCTGAATGACTTCTTAATGCTCCTTAGATTCCTGAATCCAAGATGGCAGCCAACCCAGTTCTTTGTGAGTCTGAATTTTAATGTTTTAAGTTGTCTTATGTTTTCTATTTTATGAAACTTGAATTTGAGTTTGGGATGTTTTGCAAGTTCTTTTTATTTTTCCACTCTGAGATCTCTGGAGCTTATTGTTTGGACATTAGTACACATTTGCTTGGGTTAGCTGAGGCCTGGTTTCGCATGTGGTTTGTTTGAAGCCTGAAGTTTTTTTTTTTTTTTTTTCTGGAACCAGCCTGATAGTGCATGACCCAGCACTGGACTGTTTGAACTGTCTGGATTGTTTTAGGCCTTGAACCTTTTTTGGAATGTTGCCTGGTGGTGTGTGCTAGCAGCAGCTGGCTTCCACTGCCTCTGCAGAAGCTGGCCTCCACTGGCCCTGCAGAAGCTAGCTTTCATTAGCCCTGCAGCAGCTAGCCTCCACTAGCCCTACAGAAGCTAGTTTCCACCAGCTCTACAGCCGCTAGCCACCACCAGCCCTGCAGCCGCTAGCCACCACCAGCTCTGCAGCAACTAGCCTCCACCAGCTCTACAGCAGCTAGCCACCACCAGCTCTACAGCCACTAGCCACCACCAGCCCTGCAGCAGCTAGCCTCCACCAGCCCTGCAGCAGCTAGCCTCCACCAGCTCTACAGCCACTAGCCACCACAGCTCTGCAGCAGCTAGCCGCCACCAGCCCTGCAGCAGCTAACCACCACCAGCCCTGCAGCAGCTAGCCTCCACCAGCTCTGCAGCAGCTAGCCACTACCAGCCCAGCAGCAGCTAGCCACCACCAGCCCTGCAGCAGCTAGCCACCACCAGCCCTGCAGTAGCTTGCCTCCACCAGCCCTGCAGCAGCTAGCCTCCACTAGCCCTGCAGCAGCTAGCCTCAGATATTGTTTTTCATCATGGCAAATGTATTGCCTGCTCTTCTGGCTCTTTTCTTTCTGCCTACTATCAGCAAACTTGAAGTGGTTGGAAACAGTTTTCTTCCCATTGAACACGGGGAAGATTGCACTTTTTTTAATCATTGCTTGTTTCCCAGAAAAAGTACCACAGGCTGGGATACCATCTTTTTCAAGTTCTGTGTCACCAGGACTATGTATTGTACTGATGATGCCATTTTGCCTCACTTTGTTGTATTATTTAGTGCATATGATTGGTTGTTATCACTTTACTCTTATCCCCCATGTCTGACCAGTCCAAGGAATAAGCATAGTTCTATCCAATCAGTATCTACACACTCTGTGAGGAAGAAATGTTTCATTTTTCTTTTGCTTTTAATGTCTGGTAACATTGAACTCAACCCTGGTCCAGATATAAACTGTCTGAGTACTCCAACTGATTTTAAATCCAGATCAGGGCTTGGTGTTGTGCACCTAAACGTTAGAAGTCTATTGCCAAAACTTGACCTAGTTAAAATCTGGACTAATTCGACTGATACTGACATTATTGTTCTATCTGAAACCTGGCTAAAGAAATCCATCACAGACAAAGACATTGCTATTAAAGGTTACAATGTTTATCGTTGTGACCGTCCCAAAAAAGGTGGTGGCATAGCAATATATGTCAAGCAGAAATTTCATGTTACTGTTCAATCATCTCTTTCCCTCAGCAGTCAATTTGAATTTCTCGCTCTGAAGTTGGAGCTTCTAAATGGCCACTTTCTCACCATTGTAGGTTGCTATAGACCGCCCTCTGCTAGTAGTGAGACTTTATCCTCATTGAATAAACAGCTTTTGACTTTAGACTTCAATGAGATTCTTCTCACAGGAGATCTGAACTGGGATTGGTTGTCTTCTGTTTCTGACAGTTTTAAATCTATATGTGATTCTTTTAACCTAACACAATTAGTTAACGGGTCAACACGTCCAAACCTTAAATGTCCAGAGAAATCCTCTCTACTTGATTTATTTTTAACTAATTCTCCTCATATATATTCAGATATTGGTATTTTTGCAAATGATATGAGCGATCATTGTGTTATAGCTACTATCAGACGAGCTAAGCTCCCAAAAGCAAGGCCACGTATTATTTTTAAACGTGATTATAAACATTTTTGTGAGCAGGGTTTTCATCATGATCTATGGCACTTTGATTGGTCCAGGATCTCACTTTTTAATGACGTAGAGCTGGCCTGGAAGTACTTTTATAATGCTTTTAGTATTGTTATAAATAAACATGCCCCTCTACGTAAATTTAGAGTGAAGGGTAGAAATAATCCTTGGTTCTCCCCTGAGTTGTCCAGTCTCCTTAAAGCAAGGGATGAAACCTGGGCTAAGGCCAGAAAATCTAAACGCCAGGATGACTGGCTGATATTCAAACAGCTCAGAAATCGCTTTACTTCCCTTGTTAAAAAGGCTAAATCTGATTTTTATGTTGATAAAACTACCCGTAACCTGAATGATCCTAAGAAATTTTGGAAAGTAGTCAAATCTTCATTCGGGGATGAAACCAAAGACGAATTACCTGCTTGCATAGTAAAAGATGCACATATTTTAGCTGACAAACCAGCCATTCTTAATTATTTTAATGAGCACTTTGTTTCTTCAGGATCTCTATTTGAGTCCTCACATCCACATCAATCGAATGTGTTAGGGGTTTGCCCTCAATCACCACCTATAAATGCTATGGTTCCTGGATTTGATCTGATTCCTTTCGATGTAGCTGAGGTCCACAGGGCTCTACAGCAATTGGATTTAAGTAAATCTGCCGGACCTGATAATCTCGAGCCTTTCTTTTTGAGGTCAGCTGCAGACTTCATAGCAGAACCTCTGTGTCACATTTTCAATTTAACCATTTCTGAAAATAAGATTCCCAGAATATGGAAGTCTGCTTATGTTCTTCCCTTACTGAAAGGTGGTGATCCCTCCATAGTTAACAACTATAGGCCGATCTCTAAATTGTGTGTTCTCTCCAAAGTTTTAGAAAAATTGGTCAGTGACCAACTTAAATGCTTTTTAGATGCTCATGGTCTCCTCTCACAATATCAGTCAGGTTTTCGTAAACAGCACAGTACAATAACTGCCGCTGTTAAAGTGGTAAACGACATCATAGAGGCACTAGATGGACGGAAATATTGTGCAGCTCTTTTTATAGACTTGTCAAAGGCATTTGACACAGTCGACCATGCCATCCTGGCAGATAGACTCCGCAAGATTGGCTTATCTAACCAGGCTGTAAACTGGTTTTCTAATTATTTATCAGATAGAATGCAGTGTGTCCAGGCCGCCGGGTCTTTGTCCTCTTTCCTTCCTGTTGTAAAGGGCGTGCCCCAAGGTTCCATATTAGGACCACTGTTGTTCACAATTTATGTGAATAATCTTTGTGATAGTTTGTCTGATGCTGTGTCCCATTTTTATGCTGACGATACAGTAATTTATTGCACTTCTTCTTCAGCTTTAAAATCACTTGAGTTGTTGCAGTCAGCCTTTGACACTGTTCAGTTCCGTTTGACACAGCTCAAGTTAGTGCTAAATGCAGTTAAATCAAAGACCATGCTATTTTCAAATGGCAAGCAGATTCCGTCTCACCTTCCTAAGTTGTTGACTGTTCACGGGGTTGAAATTGAAATGGTCACATCTTATAAATACTTAGGCATTCTAATTGATGAGCATCTGTCTTTTAAACTGCACATTGATAAACTTGTTTCTAAGCTGAAATTGAAATTGGGTTTCTTTTTTAGAAACAAATCATGTTTTTCACTTCAAGTCAGAAAACATTTGATTACCACAACGTTTTTACCCTTGTTGGACTATGGAGACCTGCTTTTTATGAATGCTCCTGATCAGTTTTTAAAGAAATTGGATTCTGTATACCACTGTGCTTTGCGTTTTATTACTGGCTGCAGTTATCGTGTACATCATTGTTCCTTATATGCCGTTGCACATTGTCCATCTTTGTATGTCCGCAGACTCTCTCACTGGCTGACTTTTATTTATAAATCCATTCTTGGACTTCTGCCTACATATTTGTGTTTACATACGTGTAGAAACCTCAGCCGACATGGCCTGCGTTCTCAGGACATCATACAGATGCAGGTCCCGAGAGTCAAAACTGAACTGGGCAAAAAGTCTTTTAAATTTTCCGCCCCGTCTACCTGGAACGATGTGCAGAAGGACTTGAAATTGACACACCTCATAGCTCTGGGGGAATTCAAGTCAATTATAAAAGCCAGAGAAATGAGTTCAATTGGTTCTTGTGATTGCACTGTGTGATCGTGAAATCCCATTCTTGTTTTCCTGTAGTGTGTGATCATATTTTACTTGTGTCTTATGTGTTTGGTGTAACTATTCTGTGTTTGTGCTGCCGTCTTGGCCAGGTCACTCTTGGAAAAGAGGTTTTAAATCTCAATGAGTTTTTTTTACCTGGTTAAATAAAGAAAATGAAAATGAAATTGTGGAAGTAATTGTTAGTCATTTTGTGTATATGTTTTGTATCTTGCCCACGTAAAGATGTTGCTTCCGTGCTACTGAGTTGCAGTAAACTGAAATAATTAATATCAGGATTCCTGACAAGGAACAATACGACTCATTTCTCATATTCAATTACAATTTGATGATATCTAATTTAATTCTTAATAAACACATATTTAAAGAATTCCCAGTATTCATAGCAGCCACTTTGCTGTCGGCGGTTCTCAGTGTTCAGAGGGTCAGAGGTCTTTCTCACCGTCAGCTCCAGCAGTTCGTTGAGCATTCCGTTGCGTTTGCTCTGGATAAAGGCGTTAGCGCTGCTGGACTTGGATATTCTTATCCTGGCCAGTCTGGCTTTCTGTGTGTGGGAAGAAAGAGAGGTCACAGGATCAGACAGGGTGGGCAGGAGGAACCAGAAGATGACTAAAACACTATTTAATGGTGAGGACATGCCGACTCATCACATAAGCACTGCTGTAGTTTTCACAGCTACTACTGTACTGCTTTCACACCAACAATTTCAGATTTTATTTTCATAAAGGCTTTTTTTCATTGTGCATGAGAACAGAACGCTATAGAATTTATTCTTAGTCTATCAACATCATGTGGCCATAAGTATATGGACACTAAAACATGACCCCTAAGTTATTGTGACATATAACTTCAAAATCATTGGTATGAATACGCAGCTATAACAGCCTCCTCTTTTCTAAAGCCCTTCCACAGGATTTTGTAACTTGGCTGCAGAGATTCTCTCCCATTTGGCAATAAATCATGTTCCAGTTCATTCCAAAAGGTGTTGGATTGGGTTAAAGTCAGGGTTCTGTGCAGACCAGTCAAGTTGGTCCCCACACACACAAAAAGTCTTTTTTTTTTTAAGCAGGATCATTGTCATTTTGACAAAGAAAGGGGCCTCACCAGTCTGTGAGGTGGGAGGATGGTGGAAGCACACTTTAATCACAAAATATGTAACTATGAGGCCGAGGCAAAGCCATGAAAAACATCCTTAGACCAAGGACTACAGATGACACTGACTTTCTCTTTTTAGTTGGGGGCTCTTCACCTAATTTCTTCCGTCTTTCATCTTCATCATCATCAGGTTGAATATTGGCAAGGATGGCATCACATCCATCCACATCATGCTGACTTTTCTCAAGTGCGGTAGCTTGGCTAACATTACCTGCAACAGTTTGGTCTTTGGCTGGGTCTCGTCCCTGGTCTCTAGCTCTGCCTTTCTTTTTTTTTTTATTAACCATGCATCCATCTTTGTGTGGCCATATGCAGAATCTGTTCACTATTTTGGTGGAAACAATGGTGGACACCTTGGTGCACCACCTACCTGGTCCCCAGTGTTGCGCTGTGACTGGCAGAACTCCATGTGTGGCGGTGCTAGAAACGCGCTTCCTCATGTGGCTGAAAGATGTACTGCAGATATAAATCTAGAATAATAGTAAAATAGAATCATAACTATTTTATTTGGCGACCCAAACAAAATCGACCAGTCTTTGGGAATTACTGTTGTAGGAATATCTTGAAGCTTTGGAGTGTTAGTTGCACAAAAAGACGTTAAGCGTCACCTTCAGATTTAGAGACTGGACTTTTTTTTTTGTATTTTGTGACATTCATTATTCACCCAAAGAACCAAAGAACCAAAGAACCAAAGAAAATCCAGAAATATTTGTTTCCCCTAAGAAGGACATTTCAACATATTTCTGGTCATACAATATAGAACATATCAAGAGATTTGTAATTAGATGTGATTTATGTGTGTGAGATTATTTTTAATTGATTGAATGATTTTTCATCAGTAAAATCAGTCTGTGTTTTCTGATTTTTTTATTTGACTTGTTCTGTTTTTTCTTGATACTGTTATTGAAAAGTGCCATTTTTTTCTAGCGCAATTTCAAGTCAACCCCTTGTAAGACCAGCGACCAGTCTGAAGAATCTAATAAGCATCCAAGTTAACAAAGACTTTTTAGTCTGGTATAGTCACACAAATTATAAATGAAAAGTCTCTGTCTACTGTGAGCTGTAGCAAAAAGACATACTATATGTGACAGCTCCTTCAAAAGATGGATGTGATGACTGAGCAGAGTAATGGACACGGGGAGAGTCAGATAAGATATGAGAGAGGAATCATATTAGGAATTCCTTAAAATGAAGAGGATATTACCGTAGGATGACTCCATAAAACATGCGGCTGCTTCAAGTTCTTGCGGACACATGAGGTGAGAGATTACTTTAACCTTGCCCTGCTGCTCTTTCTCCCTTATAAACACATTTCAGAAACAGGAGAGAGAAAGAGCAACGTCTGCTTCAGAGACGCAGATCAAAAGTAACAGATTTAGGTTGGAAGCTTCAGAAATTGTCCATCAGACTGTAGAAATCTGTGAGGATGTGAGAAATGCTGGAGACGGAGATGTAATAATAATGATTGTGTATTTACGTGCGCAGTGTGTGAAATGAGGAGAAAGAGGGAAGAAAGAGACAGACAGTTGACGCCTTCTTTCTAAGTAGCTTTGGTGAAAGATTGAACACATTTAAAGGGAAAAGCGCTGCCCTGTGTCGGTTTGCGTTTGCATTATTGATCAAAAGCTCTACTTGACACAAGGAAAGTAAAACATATGAAATACTAACAGATTCTGACTACTATGAGTGTAAGAGCATTGCAACCGGTTGCACTGATATGGTGATGAGTATTTTGTCTCGTCATTTGAAGCAGACCCCAGACTACCATTTCATAAGATTTTGCCTCAAGGCCCTCCTCAAGGCCCTCTGATAAAAAAAAAAAAATATTTGAGATATAGCACTATTCCAAAATTCGGCATACAGCGTGCGATTTTAGTGTGTTTAAGTGTTGTTTAATTCCAATGTATACTGAGCCGGTCTTGATATTGACAATTGCCGATAAAGATTAATTTAAAAGCTCCACCGGGGCATGTAGAAGTTTGTTTACCAAAAGAGTAAGTAGAGGTTTGTTTGCTAGAGGAAGGCTCACTGTGCATACAAGGCAGGTCATCTGTGTAACCTTGTCTGCTGAAACAGATGGCAGTGTATTTGGCCTTGCAGGTGGCTAGGAAGACGTGGGTAGTATGGTTTGTCGATTTGGCAGACAGAAGGAGGTACGCTAGCGATGCTTTACTGTCTAGATTGTACATTGTTGTAATGGCAAATTTCAGGCACAGAGTTTGGGGAGTCAACTCATGGCTCTGCTTTAACTTTGTGAGAGCTTGACAACAGACAGTCAACACTTCTGACATGGCAGAATTTCATTTGATGCAGACTCTTCCTCAGCTTCCTCATCTATTGACCCGTTATGCCCTTTCCTGTTCAGAGACATTCTCATAGACCTCCTCACCACTCTGCTGGTAGCTCAGCGATGATGGATTCTTATGATTTTAGTCCCCCCCCCCCCCCCCCCCCCCATCTGTGGTTTCTGGATGACTGAGCATTTCAAATCTAAATGCTCCACTATTTACCACCCATAGTCTGACAGTCCGACAGCCAGAGTGCAGCGGTTCAAGGAAAAAGGCATGAAATGTTCTCACCTCTATGGAGAGCATTTTAAAACTGCATACAGATATATTTTCATGTTCTCTTTTTTTATTCCAGCCTCTCTCCTTCACACTCCCTGCCTCTTGTGTCCATTCCCTCTTGTCTGACATCCTCGCCTCTCTTTCCTCTCTTATTTTGCCCTCACATTTACAGTATGGCCTTGGGTCTTTTTTTCCCCTCCTTGACAACCTTCTATTTCTAAGCAGGACTCCACGTGACTTTGCTGTCCCATTACCGGGATGACCTCAGCCCATTTATAACCTCAAAGACTCTGCTGGCGACTATATTGCACCACTGAGCAACATAGTTGTGCATTAGTACCAGTCGTTGTTTACTTTGCTCTCTGTGGGGGACTTGACATCAAGAGGAGACACTGTACTCCAAGCTGAGACCCCCCTCCCCCAAACCCACACTACAGTAGGAAATAGGGAATGACTATCATTAAATCCAATTTAGATTCTCTATTTCTGTTCTGACTGTGAAGCTACACCGGCTACATGAGAGGATCTTTTTGTCAAGTCAAATCCCCAGATGGCTACTTAATTGTAATGGGAGCCTGGAGCAGCCTGTTGCTAGATAAGAAAAAAGACAAATGAAACCTAGAGAGAGGGGAAGGCTAGGAGGAGAGATGGAGAAGAGATGGATGAACAGGGTTAATATGAAACAGAGTTCCTTGAAGCTCATGCTCTATGGTATAACAAAGAGGACAAATGGATATTTCTGTGCAATTTTGTAGATAAGGGCTCATAGGTGCACAGTGAATGTGCTAAGAATCTTTTATAGTTGTGGGCTTTTACCAGCTCAACACAAGGTAAGAACAGTAAATCACACACACATACAGTCCATCAGAGGATCAATAAGCACTGCACTTTCCTGTGTCGGCAAAGTATTCTCAGTGTGTAAAACCATTTCAAAAAGTGCTGGTGGAGACAGACGAGCTAAATGCAAGTTTATGTAAATATGATGAGAAATCCTTTAAGTGAACATTTTAACATAAAGAAATCCATTTCAACGGGCAAACGTGCGATAAGATAGAAAATGTAAAGAAAAGCTACGAAATGCAGCTTCTATTTTCACTGAAACCGTGAAGCAGTTCCATAAAATGTTGGAGAAGCTAGTTTGTGACAAAATTTATAAGTGGTTTGAAACGAACATAATAAATCAGGGTTCAGTTGTTGACAAACTCACCCTGCTCATTCATTTATCCATCCACCAACCCTCTCTTTCTCTACGTGATTGCTTACTGCTCAAATGGATTTTTCTCAGAATTTAACTCGGAGCCAAACTGGACCACAGGAAGGTGTGAAAGAGTTCACTCCACTGTGTTTGAACAAGAAAATAAAAGAAACATCGAGAAAATCGAGCGTACTTCTTCACATTCAAAGCAATACATCAATTAAAGTCACCCAGGAGTCTTTTATTACCATGGATTCAAACCCACTTTTTCCACCAAAATGAGCTACACGACCAACAGCTGCTCTTCTTTTTTTATGACTATGAAATTTGATTACTTTTCATTTTCATATTTATAGAGTACATCAACTCCAAAAAACAAAAAAAGACAAACTGTATACAGTCACTGTATATGCTCACTATAGTGAGTGGATGGCTAACATCTGCCACTTTTTATGTGTGTGTGAGATAGAGTCATAGGAGATGTGTGCACACATGTGGAAGGATGATGAAAAACATGGGTCTGTTAGCAACAAATTACCTCTGTGTGGATGTGTGTGTGTGTGTGTGTGATTCTGTTGAAGAGTGTGGGATGATGTAGGTTGATGACGGCATTCATAATCCATAATTGGGGTCAAACGTTTTCACCATCACCTTTTTAAAGCTTGTAAAATGTGTCCTCTGTCATCTGAATGTGAAAAAAAGACCTTCAAATGGTTTTCCAGGCCTAACCATCAGTATCCACCCACTCTGTGTTTTTAATTAACACACTTGGATCACCCATTCATTGTCATGAATTTAATGATGCTGACGTACACTGGTCTTTAAAAAAATCAACAGCATGCACTCCTAATGGTCAGGTGATATGTATATGTTCACACACACCAACACAAATAATCCTGGATTCTGCCTGTGGGAACAGATGACCTGGTCAAAGACATTGACTTTTACCTTCTGAGCACAGCGTTTGTCTGCTCTCTGGTTCTGATGATAGATGCGACTGAAGTTGGAGACAATAACAGGGACAGGCAGAGCGATCACCAGTACACCGCTCAGGGAGCAGATGGAGCCAAAAATCTTCCCCGCTATCGTCTTCGGCACCATGTCTCCATACCTAGAAACCAGACAGATGAGAAGAAGTTAGACAAAATCTTTAAAATGATACAGGGTGGAGGTAGATTTGATAAATTATGTACAATATGAGAGAAAATTGCAAAAACTTCTTGCACTTTTGATGAGGCTGAAAAGCCGACATATCAAAAAAGAGAACATCGAGTTTTTGAATAAACCTTGGAATTATGGGCCCTGCTCCTGCTCCTGCTCCTGTACAGACAAAGCTTTTATAACTTTAAAGCTTTAATACATTTATGCTGCCTGCCATTCATCAGAAAGGTCCAGAATAGAATGAGAAACAGTAGGGGCCCCCAATTTCAAATAATGACTTATAAAAACACCAGAGTTCATATGGAATACGGGAGGCAATTATCTGACATCATGTTTCAAAACACCAATGCTACTGGTGCTGAAGTACTCTTGTCACATCCTTTCATGAACAACCAGTTCTACATTTCCACACTCAAACACCAAGGCTGAATTATTCCACCTTCCACCAGGTTTCAGAAGTAGTTCTGTTTGCCATCAATCCCATAGCACACTGTGACAATTATTAAGACACTACCCCATTAGTGAGAATGAAAAATATTAATCGTAATATTTCAATTTCAATCAAAACGTCACCTCTTAAACTGATATGGTGATAATATTAGATTCAAATTCAGACAACTTTATTTATCCCAAAAGGGCAATTCATTTGCAGCTTACCCAGTCCATGCATTCAACCATACATTCAACCTCAGCAGACAACAAAGCAAAGTTAAATGTCATAGATGACAGATAAACAGGCATGGGACAGTATGAGGGAACAATGAATAAAACCAATCGATTAAAATATCAATTAGTAAAAAGCTGCTTATTGACACATTTAGGAGATTGAGAAAAACCTTAAAATCATTTTGGAGTCGTGTTTCTGACCGCCTGATGATAACAAATATTGACTCCAATTTGAGCTCAGTTTGCTTCATTAACTCCTGCGAGAAATATATGAATATCTTTTAACAGATAACAGCTCCCTGCTGCATCTGTAAAAGAACAAGCATGAAATTCTCGGTATCCCCCACCACAGGTGTATTTCACTGAAGAGAGACAGTTAGAAAGAAGTTATTTAAGTTGTTCCTGTTAAGTGCATATCTGAAAGTTCCATTTTCAAAATTAAAACACATTAAAAAAAACGTAAAAAATTAAATTATCAGAGAGCACCTCTCCAGTAAATGTTTACACAAAGTTCTGTGCAAAAAATATTCTATAGTTTTTAAGTTCGGTCCTGGAAACCCTCGTCTGAGACACATCCCACTCATATAATGAGCCAAAATCAATTTAATTCAATTCATAACCATTGAGATGAAACAAATAGATGTGATAAAAGTTCCTAAATAGCAAAAGGTACCACTTAAACATATATTGTTGTGTTTATTATTATGCTTAAGACACTAAATGTAACGGACAGATGGACAGAACCCATTCTTAATCTGCCTCTTCACTTTGTTTGTGGAGAGGTAGGAAATATGTCTCATTACAATGAACCGAAACTGTAAAGTTATAGGCCATAAGACCAAAACAACGAGCTGAAAGACACAAAAATGCTTGGTAGAGTTGAGGGAAACTACAGAATAAAGTTAAAATTCTCCATAGGTTCTTACCTAAGAGTTACCTCTGTGATATATATATATATACACAGTACTGTGCAAAGGTCTTAGGGCAGGTGTGAAGAAATGCTGTAAAGTAAGAATGCTTTCAAAAACATAAAATTTAATTGTTTAAATTTATGGATTTACAAAATGCAAAGTGAGCGAACAGAAGAAAAACCTAAATCAAATCAATATTTGGTGTGACCACCCTTTGCCTTCAAAACAGCATCAATTCTTTACAGCATTTCTTCACACCTGCCTAAGACTTTTGCACAGTACTGTATATATATATATATATATATATATTTGATTTATGATAACCTAAAAATATTAATTAGAGCAGCTTCATTAGTCGCTGAGTAAATAAGGGAGTGATTTCAGATAGTGCTCGTCTCGGCTGCCTTCCTTTTCTGTATTTCCCATTTTTACGCCTGTTGTTCTCAGCTCCCTTCAGGCTTCCAGGCTGTGAAATCTTAATTTGATTTCACAGGTGAACGGCTGCTGTAACAGGTGGACAGAGGACCATTGCTATTTATGCAGCTCAGACTGAACAGTACAAACGCCCATGGGATCCAGGGGCAGGTAGAAAACAAGGTTGACTCGCTGGCCAAAGCTGTGAGCGATGACGGTGCCCAGTGGAGCAAATTGATTTAAAAACCGGACAACCTTGTGAGGGGTATAGAAAAGGAAGTCGTCTCGTGGACAGACTGCTAACATCAGGTATAAGTTGTGTGATGGGAAGTGGCTGGAAACAATGTCTGCTGGTACGGTAGGCACCATTTTTTAGAGAAAAACAGAGTAATTTGAAAATGTAGAGGCAGGAGAGACAAGAACAGAGTCTGCATAAGGGACTGGTTTCCTGATTTCCTCAGGAACTACTTGAAACTGATTGAGCATACAGGTTTGCTTTAAGCGTTTGTCAAAAGATCCTTTTTCCTCCTCCTGTCTGGCAGTTTGTCCTATTTGGCTTCTCTAAGTTTCCTCTCACTGCCTTCTCGACACAATGAGACAGGTAAACCCCATGCACTGCTGACCACTGTGTCTCTTGAGGGCCGCTCTCTGCCCAGATGTGGGTGGGTGCTGGCTTTCCATTTTCCTGGCTGTTGTTTTTGGCCCAAAGCTCACGCTCTCTATGCTGAGAAGCACTATAATCGCCAGACTTACCTCCCGCTTACTACCCACAAACTGAGGAGCAGGAGGATTATGACAAACCCAGCCTCCTGCTGAGCAAATACGAGTGAGAGGGAAGGCGTGATGTTGCTAAAATCCTTTTTGAATGTAACTTTTTCTTCTTCTTTTTTCTTTAACAAAGTAGGGTGACAGCAAGATGATATAGACTAAAGTGTTTGACACAAACTAGTAGAGTGCACTCAGCAGGGTGCAGATCTCCTCCAGGTGTGTTATGGGGCAGGTGGATTAGGATCACAGTGCAGGGTAGGCTGTGTTTCTGAGTATCTGTGACAGTAGTGGAATCAAGGGAAGACAAAACCCAGGTTCCAAAACACCAGGAATAAAACTAAAAAAGCCTAACTAAAAAAGTTGTTGATCACTTGTGGCTCCTACTTACTAAGGCCCAGAATCACTTAGAAATTCCATTTGTTGTCAGATTCACAGTGACCTCTTTGTCCTACAGTATATTCTGGGTTGCTATCAAAAGCAGTACCTTGGCAATTGTTTTGGTATGAAGAAGAATCTTGTCTTCATTCCAATCAAACTCAGATTTTTCTTGCATCTTCAAGACATCATCTTTGAACATTGCTTTTTGTCCAATGTGACCAGCCGTTATTCTCAGACGCATTGGGTAGGGAGAACTGTCTGCAACCATACAGCAGTCAGATGAATCATTTTTTGTGAGTATTCAATTCAATTCATTTGTATAGTGCCAAATCACAACAAAAGTTATATCCAGGCACTTTCCAAAAAGAGCAAGTCTAGACCAACTCTTTATTCTAAAGAGACCCAACACTCCACCATGAGCAAGCACTTGGCAACAGAGACTCAAGGTGGGCAGTCCTCTGCTTTGACCGGTTGGGGTGAGAGAGATAGAGAGAGAGAAAAGCTGGGGGGGAGAGAGAGAGAGAGACTTAGGGAGAAAGAGAGAGAGGGAGAGGGGGAAAGGGAGGGGGAGGGAGGGGGTTGGGGGACAGGGACACAGACATCTTCAACTACAATAACAATAACGGCTATTATAATAGAAAGATTACAGTTTGTGGTATTTATAATAACTACTACAATAACAGCACTGATAATAATGACAATATTGATAATGATGTTGATAGTAATAGTAAGAGTAATAATAAGCCATGAAAACAGGTTATACCAGGTATAAGTTACAGATGTGATTTATTAAGACAGAAATGCTCATTGGGCACACATACATATATACACATATATAAAACTAAGAATGAATTGCTCAGGAAACCCCTGCCAGTGGTTAAACGATGCAACAAAAAACATGAAACAAGCAGTAAACAATTTCTCCAGTAAAAGGCATTCATTACTCTGCTTTCCCATCTTCCACAATTTAAAATAGACACCTAAGCAGGTGGAAAAATCAATTGCAAGAGATATCATGTTATATCTTGCTAGTTTTGCTATCTATAAAAAGAAGCTCTATTGTTGCTTCCACAACATTTGGAAGGAGCAGTGCACTCCTGATAAATCGTGATGGGCATCAAATAAAACAGAATTGCATTTCACATGCTCGATAAAAAAGGCACCGTGAAACCAAAGCAATCAATCTGGCTGAATGATTTCTGTTTATGGGAGGAAGAATTGAAGGCAGCAGAGTCAAACCAAGTCAGACTTTATTATATGTGAGATGTAAAACCACACAAGAAGCTAAAAGACAACTATTTTTTAACCATACAAGACCTGTGTTAATCTTAATTTGACAGATGTTACAGTAAGAGCTTAAATTAATTTATTTTTAATTAATTTTTTTCAGGTACTTATATTGAGATTACGATTTCTTTTTCCAGAGAGACTTGAACATCAAGAAATATTCACAAGAACACAATTAGCAAGCAGAAACAACATAACAAGGAATTAATAAAACATTTAAAACAACCATATAATCGTCAGATAGCAGAGCTTTAAAATCTACAGGGGAAATGTAAAGGTAGTAGTAGGTCCACACCTGAATCCAGTTCTGACAACATTAGTACATGCATAAGTGATATCTGAGATTAAATAATACCCGAATTGTTTACTATAGTTACTAATTGTAAATGAAGAGACGTGAGGTAATTTGGAAGTTTAAACAGTAGAGCTTTACAAATGAATAATATGAGATGGCTTTTTCTTTTTGATTGTGAGGAGGTCCATGTAATCGGATAACAAAGATGAGTATGGATTACATTAAGGGCATGATGTAATTTAAAGTCTTACCATGTCTCAAGTGTAATATGCTCTTTAAGTTTGCAAGGGAAGCATAAGAGGGCAACGTTGATAAAAGGATGATAAATTACATTTCTGGAGGAGACATGTTTAGGTCGACTTCTTTGCCAAGCCGGATGACCCATATTCAGAAGGGCACTCAATAGAGCACATAGCTCGGCCAAGGCAGAACACTCCCTTTAATTAAATTATAACCTTATCCAAACTCCAACAAGACAGCATCGAAATAGCTTCCCCCAAGGTTCTTTTAAAGTTAGTGATATGAATCAAATCCAAACATTTCAACCAAGTTTCATAAAAATCTGTTACGTACAAATGCATAATTGATGAAAACACTGAGAATCTCAAAATAGTAAAGGAAATTCAAAGATCTGTCCGTTTATCCAGATCTAGTCAAAAACTTGAGGATTTCTTCCACTCAGTTTCATGGTAGACAAAAAAAAAAGGACCCATAGAGGCATTTCTAGCACTGTCCAGAATATGCCCCTTTATCCGGATTCCAAAATGTTATGGTTTATTCTTTACTACATGCCCAATCCTTCTACCAAGTTTCATCAAAATCCGTCATGTAGTTTATGCATAACTGACAGAAATGGTGAAAAAGGCCTTGCAAAGCTAAAGAAAGTGAAAACATTTCCTGGACCCATGTCTTTATCCTGATCAATAAATTTAATGACTTCTTCCTTGTCATATGCACAACCCTCCCAACTGGTGTCTGCCTGTAGTTTTTGTGTGTTCCTGCAAACAGACAACCTAACGTATAGTGAAAACACGTCCTTGGTGGAGATAATAACAAAATAATGGTTGTATTTTATCAACTGTAGTTAGAAGTGGTAGTAGTGGGGAAATGTTCAAAGATCATAGAGGGTCCTCACTTCTCATGAACAATGGAGCAGAAACATGGGGAGCCAATCAGGCTGGAGCTCAGACCCAGGGACATCAATAGCAGTGGGACTGATCAGAGCAAGTGCTGGATATCAAGATATGTCTCACAAATCTTATCAGAGAGCAGAAGTCAGAGTCCTTTTTCAAGACTGTTCTTTACACACAAGACAGCAGCTACTGCGCCTACATGGACAATGACCTTTTTGATGTCCATTTCAGTTGCAAGGAACTTAATAGCTTTATCCTTTATATCGTATTGTTTCTTGTCCTAACTGATGACAATCCTGTCATTCAATGTGGTGGGTGTGATTTTGGTTTGCCTTCAAGTCTTGTCCAGGGGTCTTCCTGATGAGTCGATCTGATAAGTGAGGGCTCCAGCTCTGTTGTTAGAGAGGGACAAAGCCAGGGAAATGTGTTGTTGTCGTCCAGAATGCAGGAGGCCTCTGTGATCAACAAGTTATTGTGTGACACATTCTCTTGGATCTGGTAGAGGTACCCAGAGCAGTTCACAGAGGTGAGCATTGGTGGCATTGATGCAGAACTATAATTACTTTTAGTAAGTCTACTAAACACGTTGGTGGGTGCTCAACTATAATCCACGCAACCAATATAATCTGACAGGATTTGATAATAATAATAATAATAATAATAATAATAATGTGTTCTGAGTTTTTCATGCTACACACAAATTTGTTATTAATCACTGAGTAAAATTTGAATTATTGAAATAATTGGCAAGTATGTTGAATAAGGTTTCAAAAGTGCTTAAAAGGAAGATGTATTCGCTGCTCTGAAACGATGGAGGCGTGTCCACTGAAGGCGCTGAAACCATGCCCAGTCGTGAGAACAGTGCTGCCTTTCTCAAAACCATTACGATTACAGAAATGGATGCTCCATCTATAACTGCTTTATTGGCCTTATACAGTCATACATGTTTGAGCAACCAGAGCCAGAATCCAGACACTGACCTAAGAGTCAATCCTGTTCCTCTCAAAAGAGCAAAGGTGGATGCAAAAAAACTAACCACACAGTGTCGCACAGTGATTTTTGCTTCTATTGTGGCTCATTCACAACATGCAGCACGTAGGCCTCCATCAGAGGCTTGTCATTTTCATTTTTTTCTTGAAGATTGATCACAGGTATGAGAGTACCTGAAAATTTTCAGAAAACCTATAAACGACCAGAGTTACTGAACATGCAAGTCATCAATCAGCACACAGGCACGCACAGGCACACACACACACACATATGCAAACATGCCACAAAGCTAGTAGGATTTTGCCCGACTAGTTCTTGAGACATTTTTGGATATGAACTCCAGCTACACTTGATTTTCAGAATGCAAAGTGTCTCCATGAGGTTTACATACAGGTCTACAAACTGTAGAGTATTTCAGGTTTAAGCCTCTACAGAAATATTTCAGGTCATATACTTTTGTTTTTTCTATGTATCATATTGTCTGTGTATTATATCGATATAAAACATATATGTATTATATTGTCTATGTATTATATTGTCTGTGTACAATATTGTCTACGTATAATATTGTCTATGTATTATTCTTATGTTTCATATTGTCTATGTATCATATTGTGTATGTATTATATTGTCCATCTTTTATATTGGCTGTGTACAATATTGTCTATGTATAATATTGTCTGTGTATCATATTGTCTGTGTTTTATATTGTCTATGTATTATCTTTATGTATCATATTGTCTATTTATCATATTGTCTATTTATCATATTGTGTATGTATTTTATTGTCTATCTGTTATATTGTTTATCTATTATATTGTCTATGTATTATATTGTACTTGACTTTGTGCAAACACATTTTAATGTGCCCTTCCAGCTTGTACTTGAATTTTTTTCAACAACCAATCTGAATCAGGAATTGCTGTTGCTGTAAATGACACATTTGGTCATTGGGGGATATTTTTGAGGCTTGTTCAACTCTAAATAATACATTGTAAATTATGTATGAACTGGTTCCCATAAACAGATAACATGTGTGAAGCAGTGGAGAGAGAACAGCAGGTACTGTGATTAAAGATGATGGCCGGCTGCTAATGTTCACCTTCCAGCTGGTGCAGATGGATGTTAATGCACTCTGTAGCAGCATTTAGACATGATTATACATTCACATTGAAAGGTGAGCATTTGTAAAGACTTCTGAAAAGAGATAAAAATTTCCAAAAAAACAAACAAACAAGGAAAGACTGAGCTTCCTCTTTCCTACTGGCAGCAGCACAAGGAAAGACATTAAAGGAAGACTGAGAAGAACTTTGAGGTCATTGCTCAAGAATTCCGATACATTTTCTAAATAGTCGAATGCCTCTGGTGTTCATCTGGTGCAACCGATTTGAAGCTGAAAAAAAAGATAGATTTATTGCTTCTAGGCTCTAAGGATTCTACTAATTCTTGCATTGTTTGTCAGGAGGATTTTCCTGAATGAATTGGACAAAGATACATTTGCTACAGGTATAATGAGGTTAAAATGACCCAAAAAGCTCATTTAAATGGTTATTTATTCAACAAAGTAAAAAACATCACACACAAGAAAACAATGATACATTTAGCTGGAAGATTTGCACATCTAATGCTTAAGTATTGAAAATATCCATTTTCCAAACAGATGATCCCTTCATGTCTTTAAAGGATTAACGATAACACATTCATGTAAATCTCCTGATTATGTGGTGAGCTGCCAAGTCCTGATTACTTTTTTGTGACAGACACATTTGCTGTGTGACACTGCAGGTTAATAGCAGCTCTCTTTGCATGCTGTTAACATAGTCTGCCTTGAAACTCAATGGCTCTCCTAGTATTCTGCTAGAATCGGTGCCCATTGTAGATACAAGTGCAGAGTTTGGAGAATGTCAATCGACTTTGTCAAGCACTCAAACCATCACCCAGACAAAGAGGCAGTGAGCAAACATTTGCGACATGTTTGAATAGATGGAAACAAAACTCATGTTCACGTAACACATAAAAATATCAAGAAGAGCCCATTACATTTTGGAGTGGATCCAGATAACGGGACAGAAAGAAATTTTTCCACTTTTTTTGTAAATTGCAAGGCTTTTTTGACTATTTTTGTTAGTTGTGCTTAAATTACTTGACAAATTAGCATGATACTGGGAGAAAGGGTTGGCATTGTACATTTAGGTAAAGGTGTGGATTCATAATTTCACTTTAACACTGTGAGAACCCTGAGGCCAGCTATTTAAAGCTATAGTATATAACCTGTATAAAAATAACTTTTTGTCATATTGTGTAAAACTGTCACTATGTCCTCACAGTAGTAGATGAGACATATAATCTGACCCCTAAAGTTCCACCTATTCAGCGCCTGAATTTAAACCACCAATCAGAGCAAGAGGAGTGTCTGACGGAGTGTCAATCACTTTCATGCACATGCTGCAGGCTGTCTCCACTCCTTTGGAGGCAGGCTGAAGCCCAGCATTAAGGGAGGGGGAGGGACTTTCAAATTTTCTCTCATCTGCTCTCGTCTCAGTTTTATTGACTGCAGCTTTAACTCAAAAACTTACTGACAGATTTGCATGAAACTTTTATCCAAAATACGCCTCAGAAATGGGGACAGGCGATTGAAGTTTGGGAAGAATCCGCCCAGTGTAACAGGAAATGCTGACCTCTTCTAGGACAACATATGTAGACAACACTCCTAGGGAAAAAAATGAGGCAAACAGTATTTCTCATATTTTTTCACTCGTTCATTTCAACAACAACTTTACACAATATACTATGCATTGTCTGTGTGCAGGGTACATTTTATTATGGGATAGATTTTCCCCTTGTTTTTCTTCAGAAATCAGCTGCTTGGAGTCTGAAAGCCTTTTACAGGTTGCTACATTAATGCTGTTTCGCTCATCTCTGACAGCTTCCCACAACTGGTCAGTGCCCCCTTGTAATCAGCCGACCAGTTTGGCCCCATGTTTTCTCAATGGGGTTCAGATCTGGCATCTAACCAGGCCAAAACATCACAGACAGAAAATGCTGCTCCAACCCTGTCTTAGATGTTTTTACTGTGGCCTCTTGTCTCATGCCTCTTTATTTCCACTATACAACATGAAAGCAACACTTTTTGTGGTATTTTTGTGTATTCATTTGCTTTAATGTACTTTTCACCTCCATGTTTCTCGGTGATGGAGACACATTCGGGGTTGAAGTTTTCGCTTGACCCATGAAGATATTGTTCTGGAGCACCAGTACATATCTCAAAATGTGACTCATCACTCCAGAGTGATTTTGACTTCAAAGGTTTCATTATATTTAAATGAGTTTGAAGATATTTTGAAATAAAATAACAACTTCATTCCTCACACACAGTATGTCCATACACAGAGACTACAGTGAATAATAATATTCATCTAGGTCAGGACAGTGTAAGTCAACTAGTCTGATAGCTTGGTTAGTTAATTCTATTAATATCCTACATAGACAGATAAACTATGTGTCTTTAAAGGTTTGAGTATGGGCAAATAAAGATATATTAATCTTAAAAGGACTGATGAAGGACAGTATAAATAGAGATGGATTTGCCTTATTAAAAAAAAGAAGAATTTTCAAAGAAATAATCCAAAACTTTCAAACATGCTTACAAAGACATATCACATGTTTTTGTATTTCATTGTCACACATTTTGTCTCTATCCAAAGAGTATTTATACAAAATATGAAGAATAGAGGTTACCTCATTTTATTTTTGCCCAGGAGTGTAAGTAAGTTTTCACAGAGAAATCTAAAGGCGAAACATATAAATAGGAATGTAACTAGTGGAGAGAAGGGACCCTTTGGAGGCAATGCTCAGCCTTGGTGGAGGTTTGCGAATCTTTGACGCTCTTGTTACTTGTAAACCTGCTATACTGATATTTACACACAATCTCACCTTTTTTTTTCTGTGGAAGTGAAGCAGGAGGCGGAGGGAGGAGGTGTGTGTGTCAACAGTATAAACAAGAGGGCAGAGAGAGCGAGGCGGCGGGATTGAACAGAGGGAAAAGAAACAACTTGATGTCTGTTCTTACACACAAAAGCACATGAGGGATACAAGATATTCGTTTGTGTGACCTAGTGCCACTGGAGAGAAAGGACCATCCATCATGAACTGTCTGAGCTCCTGTTTACATTGGATGCTTGTCGAGCTCAACAGGGAGAGTTAACATCGAGGGCAAACCTGCCGCAGAGGTTATATTAGAAAATAAATGAAACAATTCAAAACAACAAAAAACAAACAGTTTATTCAAAAGTATGAATAAACCAGGTACGACTCATTGTTGGCCAAAGGGATGGTGTATGAGAGAACAACAGCTGCACAACTGCAGAAAACAACAGTACAAAAAAGGCAATTTCTCTTAACCTTCACTTACTGTACCCATTTGCACAATGCAATCACGCATTGTCCTTTTCAACATCCCGATTCATATTCATACAGTTACAGTACACATACTGACAAATGTCTTTGTGATTTTTCTCTATTATTATTAGGGTTTCCTCTGCTCTGTCTCTTTAAATATAACCTGCTTTATACTGACAGGTATATGTGACCTTAGGAGGTAGAGCGGGTCACCCACTAATCGGAAGGTTGGTGGATTGATGCCATCCTCTGGCTGCATGTTTAAGATACTGAACCCCAGCTTCCTCCCGATGGCTGTTGAAAATTAGCGTGTGAGTATGTGTGAATGGCTGAGTGTAGAAATTTAGTGGGTTGCTTTGGATCGGAGGAGCTGCATTGCCTATGTTGAGCAAATTACCGCCATCAGTGTGCGAATCTGTGTGTATGTGGGTGAATGTGACATAAAAAAAAAGTGTCATAAAGAGTCCTAAAGAGTCAGTAGAATAAATTGCATGTCCATTTACCTTAAGATTGAATGGTGCTTATCTTAATGCTAAACAGAGCCAGATCATTGTTGGTGATATAAAGAAGACTATATCAGTAATTATGCTGTCAAGGCAACCATTCTCCTTGGTATTCTTCTCAAATCACTGTGCTAATACTTCATTAACAAATCCATTCTGCTTGAGTATTGAGAGATTGTCACATAGCACACACACACACCCGTACACACAAGTGTGCCGCTAACGTTGATGCCCAGCAGGTAACCGAGTTGAGGTGCGTCACACACTGTCACCACAAATACCTTGAGCAGAGAGTTTACTGGGAGGGAAGAAGAGCAATGTGACAGGAAAGAGGAAAGTAAGATGGCAAATGAGACAAACAGAGGAGGAAAGAAGGAAAAGGTATGACGGTAGGTAAAGAGGGAATACATGAAGTCAGCAAGGGAACAAAAGTATAATAATAATATGGAGTTAATGGGACAGATGATCATAACAGGACAGTTATAAGCTTTTTTGGGCACCTGATAAGTGTGTGAGGTTATGAAATTGTGTTGAAATGTTAGTAAATATGTATTTTAGTTATCCGACTAAGTTTATGTATTTGCTCAAGCACATCCCTCAAACCTATGTCTCTTATGAATTCAACACTATTGCCTTTATTTATTATTTATGCCTTTTGTCATGAGGAGTCGTAGTAAATATTTATGTGGAGCGTTTCTCGGGAGCAGAGCCATATGTGCAAAAAATGTGTGTGTAAATAAACCGATATAACTTACTAACAGCATTAGCTGTGAGGAACAGGCCTCAGTCGTTCTTTATACTAGTAGAAAAGATTGGAAGATGAGTGCAGTTCATTGGAGGATTCAGAGGCCGAGTTCACAGTTGAACTCTCCATTTTTCTTATTAATTTGATCTGAATAAATTCAATTAAAAAAAAATCACAATTGTGCAAATGCCATCATAAATAGATACTCAAATAGATACTTATTGTGTTCTGTATTTCTATCTTTTTAGTATCTTCATAAATGTGATCTGTGGCCAACCACATCCTCTGGATGAAACTACAAAATGTACCCATCATTTTCTCCTGCTGGTATAGCCAGATAAAATCACCTGTTCAAAGGTACCAGAATACACAAAATTGTTTCCACTCTGTTAACAAATTTCCCTCAACGCTGTTAGATTGTCTCACTCATAATTTCAATGCCTCCTACAGTCATGGCTGGACACCTCGTTGGGCATTATCTCTCCCTTCTACCAGGATGAACACTCATCTCTGTGTGACTGCAGGATGTCCATTAATTCCTGATACCTTCTGGACACCTTCTTCTAGTGAAACTGCCTGTTCCAACATTTTAAATGAATGTGCTGGCTGCAGAGACTTTGAGATTAGAAATGAATTACACGAATAAATAGAATGGAAGTCAGCAGAGCACATACCTCCACCAAGGCTGAACAATTCAACATGTCTATTTGGCTGTTACTATGAAAAATAATGAAAAAGAGTCGTCTGATAAAACATTCAAAGTTATAAACAGACATGAAAGACAATGATATGTATATGTTAAATTATAGGTACAAACGTTTTATTGCAATAACGTTGTGTGACAATTAAACTGTATATAAGAAACCTCAAAAAAACATAATTTTAAAATAAAATTCTGGATCCACCTTTGTCCAGATCTTTACAAAAATGTGATATTTTTCTCCTGGCACATGCTGCACCCCTCCACAAACTGGAAACGTGTTCATCATTTTTGTGTAATCTTGTTAACAGACAGATAAAAAAATCACAGGTGAAAATATAAACTTGTGGTTGGAGGTTCAAATCTAACGGTATCAGCAGAGTTTCATGCTTCAGTGCCTCATTCTCAGCAAAAGATTGCGACGATTACACACCAACAGGAAGCAGCCTACACAGGTTATCAGGTAATCATCTGGGCTCACATCCGATTGACTATTTAAATGGCTGCTCACGGCTGTGTCTGACATTACATATGGTCTATCACTTATTCGTGAAACTCTTGACACTGATTTGGGAACAACAATATGCTAAACATACTGTTGACTTTATTTTTATTGTTTGTCAACATGCAGTGTTATTGACTTATAAATTTTGCTAGAATAATGTTAGCTTTCTGGCACATAGCTGAGCCAAGGGTTTTATAAGCTGCGGAGACTAGAAATATCTCTTGTTGGCAAGTCTTATCTGAAGTTTTTTTTCCTATTTAGTAGAGTAGTTCTGTTGCATAGGAACCTGGAGCAATAGTAATGACTGATCAAATGAGTTATGATGTATAAATAATTTCAAATCTTGATTGCAAAAATATAATTGCATGAAAATATAAATGAATGGCCTCATCCATGCCATTTACTTTCTTCCAATTACTTCAAGACTTTTTTAATCAAGCAAGTCATATTAAACTTTATATCTGCCACTGTTCAGGTCCTTGTTGACACAGTTGTACTCATATTTTTTTGGGACAACCAAAAATGATGCTGACATTGCTAAATTAGTTATAAATTAATCAGGTCTGCAGTTTGAAGATTTCTTTTTATGTTTGCGTTTTTGTAAACAAATGTTCACAAATGGAACGGATCAGATGGGCTCGGATAATAATTATAGTGGTGATGATGGAAATGATAAAAATCTCATATATACATACATGCTCATGGACAGGTGGTATTGCAAGTCATGGAAGTACAAGTATTAAAAAATAATGTAAAAATAACTCATTACAAGTAAATATCCTGTATTCAAAATGTTGAGTGAAAAGAGAAAAATAGTAGTATTATTTGCTAAAACCAACACTTATTGATTGTAAAACTATTTATTCTGCAGAATGCTGGTCCATGACTGTAATCCCATCATTACAAACTGAGGGGTCTGTGTGTCTGTTAATCAAATGAATCTCCGAATCATTGCTCTCTGTCCTTTGCTTCTGTTTGCCAAGGCTGCACAAGTTTCCTCACATAGTTTCTCTTTATGCTGTCAAACAGGTTCCCTTGACAATTTCAACTATCACAATCATCCGAAGTAATGAATCATTGTATCCTGAGGATGTGACACGGAGTTCATATTTGTCTTTTGTTTTTCACTCCTCTGCAGAGATGTCGCACTGTGTTTGCAGCTCAGAGAAGTGCTGGGGCAGCAGAACACTAAGGAACAGTTGTGTATGGGTACTGAGCAAGACAACGGGATTGGTATTGACTTTTTTTTGTGTGATAAAAAGACTACAATGAAACATTAATCTTGCTAAATCAGCCTTGCATTCCAGTGGGTGTAGATAATAAGACATTTTTGCAAGAGTCTATAAACACAGCTATAATTTACAGCATCATTTAATAAGCTATGGTTTTAATCAAATTCTCCCCCTCTATGAACTGAGGATATATAGATTTACTGTGTGACTGTAGTGAATGGCAGATGGACTCATCTGGACTGAATAACTAATATTTGTACACTATGTCTTAACAATGTTTGAAAATGATGAAATACTAAGTTAAAACAGATGAAACGCTGGCAAAAACCCAGAAAATGTTCAAATCAGGACCTGAAGTATTTTAGAGAAAAAAAAGTTCAAATCATTTCTGTACAAAATGTCTTAACCTTATTTAAAGGATCAGACATATCTTTGCAGTTCTCCTCAGTAACTCAACTCAACTCAGCATTCAACTCAAATTCACAAAGCAATTCTTCACTACCCAAAGCATTAATATCTGTGACACCGTGAGTGTAAAGGCTGCAGTTTGGCTTCGATGTAAACATCTTTGAGTTACTGTGAAAAAAATTGTTCTGTTTCATATTTTATAAATGCACCATAAATATAGTACATACCCACAGGTGACTTTTCCATTTTAAGCCCTTGCAGTCAGGAAATATTCCCCCAGTTGTGTTAAAATTGATGTTCAATGAAAACTGCACAACATGAGAATATGTGTCATCTGCTCAGTGGAATGTTGGACAAGAGGAGCCATAATCGCAGCCAATGATTTGAACAACGACAAATTAGTTTCCTATCCCTGCTTGCTATCCCTGTCCTTAATCCCTTTCCTTAGTTGGTGTTATCTATTGGAAGAGCTCTTGATCAACTTCAATTTCCTCTATCATAAGATGATGGAATGCCAGCTAATTAGCGATGGATCGGAGGGGACTTGCCTCCTTTGTCGTATCAGGGGGGGAGGAAATGAAAATGTGGCAATTAATAAGTAAGAAGTGCTGCCATGTCATCTTCTGTCTAATGAGCCAGTAATTTTATTATTGAGCTCCATCATTGGAGCAATAACAAACTCTGGTCTAACTGTGCAGGGATCAGATTGAATTGACAT
Organism: Chaunax sp. Z400; assembly: GCA_037577475.1. NCBI lineage: Eukaryota > Metazoa > Chordata > Actinopteri > Lophiiformes > Chaunacidae > Chaunax > Chaunax sp. Z400. The sequence continues at coordinate 22,924,582 of CM075185.1, forward strand.
GTCAAAGGACTGTCAGATATGGCAACCCACTGTCCAACATATTACATTGATGTGCAAGTATTTATGCATTAACAATAGCATTTTAAGGTAAACATAATGCCAGTTTTTCTACTGAACAAATTAAAAAAACAACTGCTGGTGCAGGAAGTTGTCACGTGTGGTACAAATACAGGACCCAATGCAGACAACAGCCAGAGACAATGTAGCAGTTCAGGGATTTAATAATGAAAAAACCAAACACAAAAATCCAAAATGCTTACATGGGGCAAAACAGGACAGCAGGTCAAGGAAGGGCAAAAGAGGACACGGCAGAGCACGGCAGGGTAACAGAGTCAAACAGGGAAAAACAGACGAACTGACACGGAGAACAGAACCAAACACACTTAAATACACAGAGTAACGAGACAATGACACACAGGTGGCACAGGGAGGAGGAGAGAATCAGAGACAGGTGGAAACACTCAGACAATCACAGAGGAGGGAAAATGAAGAGAAGGGAAACCTTAAAGGGGAAAACATGAGGAGGATAAACTAATCATAAGACAGGGTAAACAAACACGGGGAGAGGGAGCAAAATTGGAACTAAAAACACAGATGACTAAAACACAGACAGAGGAGCCAAAAGGGTAAAACAGATCATAAGAAAACACAGGAAATGCAAAGCAAAAGCACATGGCAGGGAAAATACTTTCAAAATAAAACAGGAAATGGCAACCTAAATACTGGACCATGACAGAAGTAGTGTGTCACAGGCTAAACTCTATGTTTGCACAGAATGAATGAATGAATATTACATGCAATAGAGATAAAGCCATTATATGAGAGTAAATGCTAACAGATTGCAAATGTGGTCATAATGGAAGAGCAAAATGTTGATGTTTAACATGTATAATGTGTGTGTAATGCTAACCGCTTAGCGTAGTAGCATAGTAGCATTTGCTTGGTATATTAGCATTATACATAAAGAAGAGTTGAGCCTGATGCAAAATGAGTGAAAATTGGAAAAATAAAAAAAAGATACAGATTTATATAAAAAGCATTGGTATTCATACTAAGGGGTTGGGGTGGGGAGTCAATGTGTGTTCCAAATTTCCATCCAACAGTTGCTGTAATATTTCTGTAAAATCAAAAACATGTCAGCATTATGTTGAAAAATCAGGGGATTACTAAATTAATTAATTAATTAATTAATGAAGATTCAGCCTCCTGTGATTATCACTGATATTTCATCATAATCCATCCAATAGTTGTTGAAACGTTTCCATCTGGACCGACTGACTAACTAACGTCTCCTTGCCTGAGAGCCTGAGAGTGTTGCTGAATGTACAGTCTTTAGACATGATGATTGATTTGGAGACAATAGGCATTGACAAGAAAACAATATGTACTAATATTACAGTACAGTAAACAGCTGAGACAACTGAGGCATCTATTAGTATCCATAGTGATGGATGTTTCCCTCTTACCCTGCCGAATAGAGAGAAAGAATAGAGAGTGTCCAGTTAATTTACTTACACACAGGTGTTGGGAATATTTGTAAGGCAAGGTTCTCTTGTATTGTTGGACTGGATTAACTCTAGGAGAACAGTTGTGTGCTCAGGACATTGTTCACAGCCAATAGAGTGACTCTCAAGGGAGTTTGAGATCCAATCCATAAACTTACTACAGGCTGCAAAAATATAAATCAAAAGAAATCCTATTATTGTTTATAATATATTATATCCCGCTGTATACTATTATATTTTATAACATTCCAATATTCCACCAAATCTTAATTATCGTTATCGAGATTATCTCATAACATAAACTTTTTGGACGTCTAACGGACTGTAGCTGCATTGATACATGAAACATGCACAAGAAAAGACAAAAAACTGAAAAATGAGATGATACGCGTCGGAGAGCAGGGACATGTTATCCACCACAGATGGTCAACCAGACGCAGCTGATCACGAGCAAGTCAGAAATATGTAGAGAGGTTTTCTGCCTTATGACCACCCTTCTGGACAACACTCTCCAAACAGCTGCTGAAGTCTATTTAAAGTTCAAAATACAGGGTTCTGACGGTATAACGGTGAGGGACGCTTGCAGGAAAAACTAAAACGGCACTGGTTTAAGTTTGTTGACATGTGATCAAGAATATTGGCTGATTGATGCGATAAAAAACGGCTTTACAGAAAGTGATTTTGTGAGCAAGACATGTTTGTTGCAGAGGTGTAAATAAGTGTTGCTGCTATTGATTACTGTTTGCAGAATGAGGCAGCATCTCCACAATGGTTTTAACAAATCCATTTTGGTTTCAAACATATATGAGACATAATATGAATACTCACATGCATTTACATTTCCACTGTCCAATCACAGACTTCCACTAACCACCTCCCCGTGTGTCTAATCTTCACTTACGGTGTATCCCTCCTCAGTTCTGACCTCAACTCAACTGTCTCTCCATCTGGCTCCATTAGAGAGCATGAGATGAGAGCAGAAATGAAAATGCTTTCTTTGGAATCCTTTTAAAAAAGCCTCCTAAGTAGGTTACAGGAGAAAGTAGGCTGTCAGAAAGACTCAGGAGATCCAAGGAGGTACTATGTATGTATCACTAGAGAGGAGTGGCATCCCACTTCCGTTCACATGAAGAGATGGATACAAATGTGATATTTGTGAAACAGCAGACTGTAATTGTTCTCAAATGTATCCTGGAGCACAGTGAGGTGAAACTTCTATACTACAAATGAACTTTTTTTTTACGACTCAGTTTTTGGAGCGGAATATCTGAAATATATTACTTGCCAACAACTGAAATATAATAATTCACTTTTATGACCAATTTTAGGGAAAATAAATAGAAACTATATTTGGCATTTATCAGCCTTTATGGCTGAATGTTACTTCCAACAACCGAGAGCAGCCATTGGTTATTAACCTCTTTCATCCTTCTTCTGAGTGTTTTAAAATCTATTTAACAATTTAATTTCCTTCTTATATCAAAAAGGCAGTCCCCACTAATTACATGATGTGGACAGTAAGTAACTCTTATGGCGCAGGATTGCATTAAAAACACAATTTTACTCACCATCAGCACCTCTAAGCCTTAGTCATGATTTGATAGGCATCCATCCATGATGTAAAATAAGATTTTTGATCATGTAAGTAATAAACGTGGCCTGTGATATTACAGTGACATTTGCGATTCTTTTCTCTAAAGAAAACGCATATACAGTATGCATACCTGTTCTGTCTCTTTAGACTGTGATCAGATGAGGTTTTTTTTGAGAAAGCTCTGCTACAGAAACCTGAAAAGGTTTTTGCATTTTGCCTTAATTTGATAGTAACAGCAGACAGAAGCCACTTTCAGACAGGCGTTGTGCAACAGCGCCGAAACAAATTCCCTTCTCTGTGACCCCTTTCAAACTGGACCAGACCAAGACTTCACAAAGCCACCTCGGTGTGTGGGTTTCACAGTTATGCCGGCATTCCACAACATAACGTACGACGCAACAGCGAGCATAAATGCTGATATATTTCACTGACTAACCAGTTCAGTGGCCATTTTCTGTGCTTGTTCTTCAATTAATTGACTTCCTCATTATCTATTATTATCTTATTATCTAATTCAGACAGACGCCTGTTTTGGCGCTGTTACTGCCTCCCGAGGCGTCACAGAGGTGGAACAAACTGTCACCCCATTATGCCTCTTCATTGCATTCAGACAGACGTCGGGGCAGAATAAAGGCTCAACAGGCATGGAATGAAAACGCTGTCTGAATGAGCAAAACAGACAAGAGCAGGCAGAGAGATAGAGGGGTGCAACAAAGAGACTGAAGAATGATAAAATCAGTTGCTTCAGCAAGTCTCACAAAACGATTTACATTTATCTTGAGGTGACAAAGACAATCAGAGGTTGTGTTAATTTATATGAGAGCAAAGAGGGAAGTCAGGAGGTGATGTTGTTATAGTGTCAAAGTCCATGTCGGGAGGAGGCCTGTGTGGAAGGATGGGTCTGCAAAACATCAAACGTTATCACAAGAAAACTTTGTCAATCTTGATTTTTTTTTTTTAATAAAGCCAAGACCATATTTGTCTGAACCTTCAGATGAGGATCTCCTCACCTTCATGCAGTCATGACATCTTCACCCAAACCTTAACCAGGTGCATTTTTCAACCCAAAGCATCGTCTTTCCTTTAAACTAACCAAATCCACTGTCGCATCATAAAACAGATTGACCGATTGAAGGGTTTGGAAGGCACAGACAAATGATTTTATCTTTAAGATCAGAAAACGCTTCCATGTTCAATTTTTAGACAGCATGGACAAATGATGTATTCTGTCGTTAAGTGTGTTTTGCTGAATTCTGATGCAGTAACTTGTCCAATGCTTCAAACATTACCAACTATGTAACAGAGGTATTACCTTATTATCAAATTTAACAACAGTACACATAGCAGCTTCAGGTTTTATTGAGTATTTGTATTGTACATGTGGATATTAATGCATGTGTAACTTCTGACTCAGCTGATTTAGTGAAGAACTAAAAGAGATAAAAGAAGTAAAATGCTGTGTTATGAGTGTTTAAGGAAGGACCCATATTGACTTCATTTACTAAAGTGCTTAAACTGACTGACTTCTCAGCCATGACCAAACCAAGTCTTGTCAGATGCTGCACAGCAGGAAAGGTTAGGCATGTGATCGCTCTGTTTCATCACTGCTCTGCACCTCTACTGTCTGCCTCTATGTTATAAATATGAGGCGAGGTGTGACAAATCATTTTATTGAGTGACAGCTGTTAAAAATGTACAGCGAACAAAAAAAAATGAAGCCTTAGTGAATGTATCATTAAGACAGAGGAGCTTCTAAAGCCATTAATCCACATAAGAAAGTGTTAGCAGCCGAGATTTATGAGCAGAGCTGTTTAGGACATCTGTATTTCACTTTTACTAAGCATCCAAACAATACAGAGAAATGGTACTTCAGTGAGACACCTTAATTAAAGTTTGGACACAAAGATAAAATCTAAATGAAGCAGAAAGAGTTGTTTGTTTTTCTTTCATGTGCAACAAAATGAGGGACTAGTTCTATGTGCACATAAAGAAATGCTAAAAAGCACAAACAATGGTGGCTATATGAAAAAAGGGAAATATTCCTACTTATTTATCCACAACTTAATAAAAATATAAAAATAAAGGGCAACTGGCTAGCTTGGAAGATTTGTTAAAAAAAAAAGACAGCTGGCCTTTTGGTCCACAAATGCAATGAGAAAAGGGGAGAAAAGAAAATATAATTTTATGTGGGAGAAATGCTAAATATTATGAAGTGGGTTTCTTAAGAGGTCAAAAATAAAAATAATAAATTGCTGAAAATTTCATCATAAAGTCAGCCTCAAACATACTCTCCAAGATGTCATTTAAAACTGATTCACATCAAACTCCACACAAAGGGACTGTCGATTAATTTTCCACAGAATAAGTCATAACTACTATAATGAATGTAAAATGAAGGTGGTTCCGTAATATTAAATATTTCTTATTGCTTAATGAGAGTGGGGTACTGGAGCAAAGCATGTCTGTAATTAGCCAGGAGATGAACACAATCCTGTCTTTTGAATATGGAGCAAATTCTTTTCTTCATCACTGTGGCTTAATAAAGGCGTGTGCCCCGCCCACAGGCATCCATAAAGCTCATTCACAACAGCGATGACTCTCTCTCCTCTGATGTCCCTAATTAAGGCATCTTTGTTTTCCCTTGTTGGCTCAGTAAACTGTGGCCCCGGGTTGACTGAATTCTTACCAAGATGGAAAAAAAAAATAACACAGGGCCTCCCTCCCTTGCATAATGTTCTTTGAACATAAAGAAATAAAGCAGAAGCAAATTCAGTATCAGCGAAAAATGAAATGAAGCTATTGCCTCTCTGACACGCTGAATATAATATTCATTCACATAAATAATAGATTTTTTTTTTCTTTTCATATAAGATATTGTGTTCTGTGAGACAGATGGTGCAACGAATCCTTAATTTACAGACCTTCAATCTGGAGAAACAAATGAAGAAGAAATGTATTCATGCCTCTTCAGTTTCACAGCCTATATTTAATTTATAGTCTGCATATATTTTGATTATACTCATATTTATGGATATTTTTTCTGTACATGCTATATTATTATATGCATTTAAATATGTCACCATCATGTGATTCTTCTGTTTTTGCATGAGGACAAGAGAATATGAGAATGAGATGCAGTAGATGGCTGGAACATCTACCCATTTCAGTGTGTATGACAGTTATTCCTGGCACCCACTGGGTTTTGTCCCTTTGAACTGGTGTCTGCTATGTAACCTATGGGTGTCAGCCTTTTTGCTTAAAGGTTGTCTGTATGCCAGTGCTCACATGGGAGTAGCAGACTTTGTCTCATGCTTGGATTGTAAGCATGAATTTGATAGACGGTCTGGCTGAAGTCTGGGAGTATGTTGCAGTCCAGTCAGGGTTTGCTTTAATTTGCCAATTTATTACCTGAAAAATGGGTGCAGTCTAACACAACAACCCTGAAATAAATTCTACATTTTTTAGAAAGGTATTGATCGAATGTTATGGTCAATTTTCAAGCTTTAGTTAGTGGTGCTGTGTTGTATTGTGTTTCACTGTGTTTTTAATTTTAGGGAAGACAGACTATGTCACCATTTTGCTAATCTGATTTCTACAAATGAATAGATTTGAGTTGTTAAGATGTAATTAAAATCTAACTAATAGCATTATTTGGGACAAGAACATTTAAAACAGTATATGCAGTATATATACGTATATATATACGTATACGTATATATATATATATATATATATATATATATATATATATACGTATATATATATATATATATATACAGTAAATCAAAATCTGTGTGTTCTTTTTCTATGCCAATCTTTCAATTTTAAAAAATAACACACACCACTCAAGCCAATCAGAATCGAGCAGAAAAAGACCGCCAAACGACCAACCTGAAGATGACTCAGAATGTTTACAAGAAAGTCATTGAATGTAATGAATGAATAACAAGATTATTAATTGTTAATATATGAAGAAGTTGTATGTTTGATTTTGATATTTGCCATTGTAATGTACAAAGAATTTAAGAAACTTTGTAACAGGGGTCCCCGCCAGAGGCTAATGCTATATGGGGGTCCTTGGCATGGTAAAGTTTAGGAATCCCCTGCTTTAGGCAACAAAGGCACTTTGGTCCAGGTTAGAGAAACATTGTTTAATCCATTCAATGAGCCTGCAAACAAATTAAACACTTTGTCAGAGAATATGTCACTGACATGTTCTCTATCAACATTTTTGCAACTTGCCTTTTATGTTAATTAACATTTCCTTATTATGTTAATAGAAAATGTAATTGGTTTCCATTATGTTTCCTAGTTGCATTTAAATGTACTTTGAAGGACAGGCTTAGCAAATATGGACAGTCAGTCATAAAGGCTGATTGAAGAAAAACTATTTGATTTTCTAACATCAGGAGGATATTCTGAAGTGAAGCAGTTAAACGAATCAGATTAGACCATCAGAAAAAAGCAATGATTTTCATGGTGGCAGTTTGATCATTTCTAGCTTGATATAAATCAGTCACATTTTACTATTTAGAAAAAGTCAGATATGGATCTGCTCTATCAAAGCCAAATTACATTTATGAAACAATAGGATTGTCAGAGAAAGACGGATGAAAGGCCTTATAAATCTGGATTAGAGAGAGAGCATGTTGTACTTAAATAGAACAGATGAAAGAACTCGGCTGAACCTGCTGGGCTGTTAGATGAGGTCAGTTGGCAGCAATAGCAGCACACATTTCAAATCAGTAAAAAAGGCATTAGCTGGCTGAATGTGAGGCATAACAACTGAACCCCAGAGAGGCATTTTGTTATGATGTCAGTTTTAGGCATACATTTAGATAATTCCAAGACTATGACCATCTGTTTGTGCTTGTCTCCCTATGTACTAAGCCTTTAAACAAACATTATTTACCCTGCAGTTTCCGTGGGCAAACATCTGCTCAGCTGCGATAGGTTTTAAATATTAGGCAGCAAAGCTTCCCCAAGCTACCTGGCAGTCGCAGAGTAAATTATATTTGACATTTACCATCGGGGTGATAATGCAGGGATTCTGTTTCAGAGGAAAACACTTTATTTTCTTGTTATTTATCAAAATACTGCTTGATTCCTTTTTTGCTCAGTATGTGTATATTTCATGCATTTTACAACTCGACTGTGAATAAATGTGAAATGTAAATACAGTCTTGTGGATTTCTCATCGGTGTCGCTGTGACCTTATATCTAACATTACTCTCCTCATCTCCCAGTCACTCTCTCCTGGGTTAACAGACTAGTAGGGTAACAACTGAATTCGCTAAACAATGAAGTCCCACTAGGTGAAAGGTATGGCACAAATACCAAGGCACAGATGAGGCAAGATGAGTTGGAGATAGAATGAACTCCAACTCAATGAACTCCAGATGCTCTAGCAGCAGATGAGTCAGGGTGTGAGACTGTCAATGCCTCATCTAAAAGCTGAGGTTATCAGACACACCATTTGTGAAGACAAATATATCCAAGGCAGAACTTTACCCTTAATTATAGTTCTCAAAATCATCATAAATTAGACCAATTCCAAAACACACCGGTGTGTGGCAGCACATTGTATGGGAACAACTGAGCTAGCGTGCACTTCCTGTGTGGAATATGGGCTGCCTATAGAAATGAAGTGGTATGACTTTACTTTACCGTTGTAAAATGCAATGAATAGGTCAAAAAACAGATATTTGGTTAGATTTTGGTTGACATGGTGATTGCATCCTCTTTGTGACCACGAGAGAAGAGATGATCATAGGAGATGAGACAGCAAAAGAGCAACTGTAAAGATGAAAAGAGGAGTAATAAACAGACAGATACAGAGTTAAAACCATTTGTCATGATTCAAATTTGTCACAGTTCAAAAGGAGCCCTGTGAGACAATAGAGGCACAAGCTATGAGGTCAGAGATGGTCAGTTTTCAAAACTTAAACTATTGGCAACATAGAAGCGACATATGGCTGCTTCATCAACATCAAAACTCTTATTTTGTCTTAGGGGTTTTCTCTTGCTGCTGGCAGAGCATTGTCTCACATCTTTTATAGAAATCTGGGTCAATCCTGCGATGTTTCATGATTCTGACAATGCCTCTACATGTAGTCACTGTTGAATCATGTCTAAGTGAACTTTCATCAAATTAGAATCTTACCATGAATCTTAATAAATTTAATAAGCTCAAATCACCCTCTGCCTCTTATAATTGAAAAGAGAGCCAGTTTTTAATTTTTATTACATTCAGATAAAGGACAATAACAAATACATAAATATGTATAAGTATAAGATATTATTTGGGATATTATGCTCATTGAGCTTTTCCCTTTCCTTCTATGCTAGCTTTGTTGTGCATGTAAAACATCTGCAAACGTACAAAGCCCAGAGTCCACACCAAAGGGAGTTATTTTACCTAGTATATACTGTACATGATTTGTTCTGTGTGCATGTGAAAATGCACATGTATGTGCGTCCATGTGCTCACGCACATGTGCACATCCATCCTCCCTATTTTACCTTGGCGGACAGTTTGCGATTCTCAGTTTCGCAAGTAGCGAAACAAGCTATAAAACAGGGATCTCACATAACTTCACAACTTTGAAATTAATATTTCACAAATAAACATTTCTACTTTGATGAGTTACATCCCAAAAGTTTTACATTGGAGGACACCCAGAAGTCCCAGGTGAAGGATCAAAACCATTTCCTGTAAGTGTGAAAATTCTGCCAACCAGAAAACAAATCCATCCAAATCCATCGAAACAATCCAGACACTCGGATTTCAGCCCAATACACACCCAATGCAAGTGCAGTGACTGGCTCTCACTTCTGTTGCTGTTTCTGTGGCAGAAATGTAACTGGAGCTGCATAATAAGCAACACTGAATCTGATGACACATTTGCATTTTTTCTCGAGCAAATACAACTGGTCCAGACAAATGGTTTCTCAGAAGCTTAGGCAGTGTGGAAGAGTGGCCCAAGGTGCTGGATTAAAGTTCCAGCCTCACTGGAGTCATCAGTTTTCCAACATAACCAGTCATATAATTATGTTGTTGCTCTATATGGCAATGTGACCAAAGGAAAAGCTCGTAGGACGTACCTTTACAGGCTTTTATTGCGTAGAGTTTGTTGGTGTTTGATGCTGCAAACTGACTAAAAACTGAGCGGCAACATGTTTTTGTTGATAATGAACTGGAAACCAGTGGAATGTTTGATGACATGATTAAGAAATACTTCTTATCAGAGCAGAGGAAAGTGTGAAACGGCTATCAGAGGAGTTCGTACATGCACATTTGTAGAGTGGGATTGTGTGACCGCTCTGCTTCTCACAGGGTGTCTTACAGAGTTGCTGTACATATGGAATACGCAGTATGTAGGTGTGGAGAGATAGTCTCAACATGGCAGAGATCTGTAGGTTACGTTGTAACCACTGTTCTCTGAGGGGTGAGACTCTCTTCACCTCGAGGTCGCTCAGAATCGGGTGTCGATCTAAGAAAACCAGACTAATGACGCAAACCGGTGCCTTATATAGGCTGAGTGGGAGCCAGAGCAGCTGAGTTGTCAGCTGAATTATCCACGTCATCTGCCAGCTGGGGGCGCTTCCCCCGTACATATGGAACACGTAGCTGTGTGGAGAGATGATTTCTCAACTCAGAAAACAGCAGTTGCAAAGTAAACTTCAAGTCTCACTTTTGAGGCACCAACTAAGAGCACTAACCATCATTGATTTCGAACCAGTGCAAATGTGTGCTGTTGTAGCATTTGAACCAATTTTTTTTCCCACCAGGAAACACAGCTGGTCCAGTCAAATGATTTCTCAGAAGCTTAGTTTACTTGTTTGAATGACTGCTCCAAACGCACAAGATTTTGAGAAAACAGGTCTAGCCGAGTGGTTCGAGGTGCTTGATTAAGGCTCCAGTCTCTAAGAAGGCATGCGGTCAACTCCCACCACTGCCATGTTAATCTCTAGACACTGTGTGAGTCGGAGCACAAACTCTGGGGTACGACTGCAGCTTGAAAACAATCGTGACACAGCACACGTTTTGAAATGGCCATATCTGATATAGCTGCAGTTCAACTTCTACCACAGAAACATTGCAGAACATGTCAGGAGAAGCCTCTCAACGTGATAAATGAGCTTTATGTTATAACACAGTTATAGCTGTTAAATTAATTACAACAATCAACCTTCCAGTAACTCTATGACATGCTGTGTCTCTATAAGCATCAGCGTCTTGGAAAGTGTGCCTCACCACAGGTTGATTCCAATAATTTCATCATGTTGAGGTCACACATGATGAGCTTGCAGGCTGCTGAATATAAACAGGATGAAGGTTCGACATAAGAGTCAGATGAAGGGCAGAAGGAAGGCTGTAGCACCTGATGCTGTGGTTCTTATGAACTGATATTCAAGCTCATTTCAGACTTCCTCTGTGATAGTGTTCTTAAATTAATCACTTCTGTAAAAATAACAAAGCCAGTGAATTTTATATGCATGAGTGAAGGAAAGGAAGTACAAAGAGTTTGGTCTAAAGTCTGATTATGTTGTTGTTTATGTTGTGTGTCTTACAGGAAATGTTGTGTGTCTTACCCTCTGATTTGTGTGAGTCTAGTACAACTCCAACCTGCAGCTCACACAGTCAAAGGAAGCAGCTGTATATAACCTGATCGCTAAGTTTTTATACAGACCACATGCTGGCATTAGCTGGCGGCTACAAACCACTACCCAAAGGCAAAAGCACCAGAAATGTCTCAAAAAAGCAAAATATTTTTACTTTTTTTATGCAGGGATGTCCTGAAGTAACTCCTTTTTGCAAACTGATCTGTGAAAAATATACCAGCCTCACCTTTTTCACAGAAACAGAAGACACAGAAACCTTATAAATAATCCGTGCGATTCTAACTCTGTGTTCTTATGGGATCGCTTCCCATAAGTAACAAACTGATTGAGAAAGTTGGTTCTTAGCGCTTGAAAATTCAGATACAAAAATGAAATTATAGATTTTTTTTTTTACATCCTCATTTCCACTTGAATCATTATGTTAAACAACTGTGTTTATTCACCTACATAAACTCTCATTCATACCAATCTGTACTTATAAAGTAATGTCCAGGTAATGATGATCCCTGGTTGAGATTTGAAAGTGAAAACTCACACATTTCATAGTTTGCATTCAATTATTGATAAGGTGAACTCTTTTTGGTAAACAAACAAACATTGCGGCACACAACTAAGAAATATACTGTTATTGATTCTTCTGAAGCTTCATGCTACCCCTCTCTTCCATCATCCCCCTGCTTTCAGCTTGCAACGAGGCTGGGGTTGGTGAGAGAGAACAGAACATGTCTGTGCTGCGCAGAGCTCTCCACCCACTGTGGTCCTCAGCAGGGATGTCGACAGCTCAACTTACTCTCAGCCCCAATCAGACTTTGAGGAACTCACCTCATGCCCTCAGTAAATGAAAGTAAGGGGTCAATCTTGGTCAGAATGCATTTTTCATTTTGACTGCAGTGGAATATGAAATGACTGCATGGTCTGCAGACTTAACATGTACATCCAGGGTAGTAGCTCTGTTAGATGATATGCATTGAACTAAATCAGCATGGGCTAAATGCTCACGTTAAAGGGTTGCATGCTGAAGATTTACTACGTTAGATGATGTGTCTTGGTTTAGTAAAAAAAAAAATTTTAGCCAATCGGGAACACAAATCTGTGAATTCATATATATACATACCACTATTGTTATATACATATAACACAACTCTGTGTCATGGTCCTGGGTTTTGAGTGTATTTGCTGTTTTATTTTGAAAGTCTGTTTTCCATGTTATGTGCCTTTGTGTTGCATTTCCTGTGTTTTCTTATGATCTGTTTTACCCTTTTGGTTCCTCTGTCTGTGTTTCAGTCTTCCATGTTTTTAGTTCCAGTTTGCTCCCTTTCCCTGTGTTTGTTTGCTCTGTCTTATTCTGTCTTATTGTTCATCCTCCTCATGTTTTCCCTTCTCTATTTCCCCTCCTCTGTTATTGTCTGATCATGTCCACCTGTGTCTGATTGTCTCCTTCTCCCTGTGTCACCTGTTCCCCATCTCCTCTCCTTACCTGTGTATTTAGTCTGTGTGTTTCTTACCTCCTTTGTCAGTTTGTCTGTTTAGCTTGCCGTGTGGTCTGTTCCCTGTTTTTCTTCATGTGCTCTCTCTCCTGTGTTCCTTTGCGTTTCTTGGTATCTCCCCTGTGTAAGTGTTTCTTTGTTTTGTACTTTGTATTTTTTGTTATTATATTACTGAACTACATTTCCCAATCTCTGAGTCTGCATTTGGGTCCTATTTTTTAACTGAACTTAATACTCTGTGCTTCACTGCTCTTTGCATCTTTGGTTATTAGCTATAGTGCATTTAATTGTCTCAGTACTTTTACTATGGACAATGACAAAGTTCAGTCTTATCTTTACAAAATTTCAAGGCAATCTATTCAATAATTGTTGAGAGATTAAAAAATAAGTCTTATCTTCAGCTATCAGCAGAATAGCTCTTACAGTCATATCAGCTCACATTTTCCAACACATGCTGTGAAAACCAGGTGTTGTGCATTGCTCAGTTTGACTTGCTGTGTAATTGTATTGGTGCAGGGACTCACTACAGTCATTAGGATTCATCATCTGAGAACCATGAATGGTGGCACCAAATTTTGTGGCAACCAAGTAGATGTTTCAGAGCTGTTTCGCAAGTTCATAATAATGTGTTGAGGGAACTAGATATCAAGTCAGCCTCTGCACCATTACTACCTATACCAAATTTAAATTCTATCCATTAAATGTCAAGATGGTTCACTAAAATACTAAACTATCAACCTCTTTGAAAATTTCATGCTGATATAGAATAATTGTTGAGATAACACAGTCAAGACCAAAGTGGGAACAGAATGACGTCATCATAGAGCCCTTGTCTTTATGTTATTAAAGTGTAGCTTTTTCTATTTGTTTTGGTCTTTTGTGCTCATGTAAACAGTGTTTTCTGTCACTGAAAACTGACCTTTTGAAAAACGTCTTCAAAGGTGAAGATATTCAGATACTCCTGATTACTTCCCGATTGGGTCTCATCAGTCACAAAGTGTCCCTCCATGATTTGTCACTTCGCTGTCACAGGACAGCTCTCGGGTAAAAAAAATACTGCCTAAAGAACGAGCTGTTAATTAAACACCGATCAGGAATTACAGGCATTGCTGACCCAATTCTACATTTTTATAACGTGTGTGTGTGTGTGTGTGTGTGTGTGTGTGTGTGTGTGTGTGTGTGTGTGTGTGTGTGTGCAGATAATGCTTTTGTTTTGATCCATCAATTAAAAGTAGGCCTACTAGTATTTATAAGCGTTGGTTAGCCTGCTAGTGTCTCTAGCTAAATTTCTGTTAGCAAATAACAAAGCCGCTAGATAAAAATATTGCAAATTGGTACAATAAAAATGTTAAAAAGAAACGATGTGATTAATAATGTAGAATATTTGAATTCGCAAACATGATATGCATGAAAATTATGCATTGTTTCTGAAACAGTGATAAAACGCTTGTCAGGAGAGTTTCCGATTTAAAACCTCATTTTCCAAAATTTTTATGCGGACAAGGCAAGAGCCATAACAGGCTGTAAGCTAAAAAAAACCAAACTATTACCTGTAACCCAATTGCTATTTCACATTGAGCAACTTCAGCCTTTTAAATGAATGTTCTTCAGTGAAAAATTGTTTTTCTACAAATACAAGCACAGAGAACTCTTCATCCAGTGGTAGACAAAACACTACCAAGGGCTTAGCGTCGTTATAACACACACAATGGCATTCAATAAAAGCAATTTAACTTAATTTTTGTTCTCTTGTATGAGGCTACCTCCAAAATCAAATAAGCCAACCTTTGCCACATTCACAGCTTTGGTGCATTCAGCTAGAACAAAGCCCTGTAATTTCCAATCACCCTTGTTTTGCTGTCTGGGGTATGTTTGGTATCCAGCTGTCAGTGACCGAAAGAGATGTTTGTTTACCGTAATCAAACAGAGTGAGTAAAAGCCCTACAGACTCTGCAAATTACATCCAGCCACTTAGCTGCACCTCTCTCTCCATTGGGTAAGTAAAAAAAACCCCGCTACAACACATCACACTGAACTCAAGGCAAGGCTTGGATGGATGCAGACGATGTTAAATGATTATTTATTTATACTTATTTTTTAGGTTGTATTCACAGGGAAACAGAAATTAATTTTCAGGACACACTGTACAAGGAAGGTACTGCAGACCTCACAGGGGAAATACTGGTGCAATAATCTTTTTTTAGCCTGTCCATCTTTTCTTAGAATTCAATAAATTATTTCTTTTAATGCAAAACATGTCTCTGTGGAATTTGGTGTTCAAAATGATAAACTGGGCTTTCTTCAATGTCTCTATTTTCCAGCATTTCCAGTGTGTATTCTTTATGGATACAAGAGGTTCAGACGTCCCTACATATACATACCTGTATGCACTGTATGTGTAATTTATTTGAGAAATGAGAGATAAAACACACAATAAACAAGGCTAAATAATTTTTCAAATTTTCCATAGATAATCATGCTAATGTCATCCTGTATCCTTTTGGCCATGTATAATGACAATCAGGCTTATTTATGACTATGGCACAGACCTTCATGCTAATGTTCATCAATCAAAAAATATCCTCATTTGACAGTTGACACCTCAGGACAAGGGTTACTGGATTCTTTAGCATTTTCAGGCATTCTCAAGACAAGTTAAATGATAGGTATGCCACACTGGGATATTTTATTTCAGCTCATATCTAATATACAGCTACTGAATTTTTACCCTGACATTTGCTGTTTTGTGATAAATAAATACATAATGCAATTGACCAAGCTGGGACTTTAATAATAGTAATTGTCTTTTACCATAACTTCTAAGTGACTTAAATATGCAGTGTGCAGGATATGGGAAAGAAATTAAATATAATATTCAAAATTATGTTTTCATCAGTGCAGAATCACTTCAAACTATAAATCACTATGTTTTTGTTATATAAACAGTATATATATATATATATATATACTGTATATTTATGCTCATTACTAAAAGCTGAGCATAATGTTCACCAGCCTGCAGCGTACAGTATATTCTGTAGTAGATTATTCAACGTATCTGTGATCTTAGTCAGAGCCCTTGCTTACATAACTCACAGGACTGGTTACATCTGTCTATATGAAGCATGTGCAGCTGTACTGTGATATTACACAGAATTACAAACCTAATTTCTTTTAGACATAACAATGTGTCCGATGCGACTGTTTTGGAATCACATTGAATTTTTGAAGCACTCATTCATGGATGACTGCATATTGAAACTCAGACCATATTGAACTCAGTGTTTATGAGGGTCCCTGGAGGGTCACACACATTTGGCTGAGCCTCTGCCTGCAGCCCAGGGGATCAAAGCCTCGTGTTAGTGCTATAGTAGTGTATGTACACTGCACCACCACAGAGTTATATTCACATTAACAGATGGTCTGCTTGACTGCAGCACTTTAATTAATACCAACGAGGGTTCAGGTTTTATGATCTATCATCACTCCATGAACTCTGTGTCTTCAGTTATCATACTGACGTTTGATTTGTATTTCTCTCTTTGACCTGATCGGCTGCTAATGCACAGTGATGGTAGCTTTAGGAAACATATGGTATTTTGTATTATCATTTCACTTCATACCACTGAAAACAAAGGCAGAAGAACAGCTGCACAGGTAAAAGTATGCATGTTGGTTTTGAATCAAAATTGTTATTATCAAACCAACTGTATTTACAAAAAATAATTGTTTCTCAAATTGCATGTAAAACAATGTGTGCAGTTTCCCACAATACATGTGTTATGCAAACACACTTTATAGTCAGCAGGGGTGATTCAGTAAGAAGACCTCTGCATGCACACAAATTATATTGTGAATTAAATGTGTTTTGTTGTCAGTTACACTGTTCCTGGTTTACCATTGTAACAATATTGACTTCTCATTCTGTCCACTTTGGCAGCAAGTGCAAGAGACATAAAAAAGAGTAGCGTTACTTCAAAAATAATATTACTCAAGTAGAAGTAAAAAGTAGTCATCCAAAAAATCACTCAAGTAAGAGTAAAAAAGTATTTGGTGAAAAGACTACTCAAGTACTGAGTAACAGTTTGATCGTAATGTCTGATTTATTTTTTAGAAATGATGTAATCAGACAGACAAAAATGTAAAATAATGTGCAAATTCTGGTATTTCCAAATAATAAAATAAAAAATGTTACCAAAACCATCTTGACCATTCATAATTTGCGATAGTTGGTAGCTAACGCTAACTCATTCCTCCATAGAAAATGTATTGTGGTCTGCTTAGCTTATGGCACCATTTAACGAAATGTTTACAAACACTAAAATGGTCTATATGAAAGACTCATTTTTAAGACTGGGATTCTGTAACCTAACAAGACTAACATCCACGTAACCACAGCAAAAAACGGAATTTACCGCTACATGTTTCCTCAGGTTAGACGTTGAGTTTTTGTATGCTGAAATGCTGAAATGCATATGAGGCCAGGGGTGTTCATCCTCTGCAGTTTTAGCATTGGAGACAGTTGCCTCTGCAATTTTTCATGTGTGTTTCATTCCCTGTCTGCTACGTGTGAAGAGTTTGTGCCGCTATGCCGCCACAGTTTGTGTGTGGTCATGTGACTGCATGGCTACGTCTGATTGGTGAAACACAGTCATGTGGTAGATCCACTGGTGGCATCTCTCTGGCAAAAATAAAGCATATCTAATGTGTAGAATAAATGGTAAAAAAAAAAAAGAAGTAACGAGCCGAGTGTAGCCCAATGTAGCGGAGTAAGAGCGTTTCTTCTTCACAAATGTACTCAAGTAAAAAGTATAGTCCAGTAAAACTACTCTTAGAAGTACATTTTTTTCAAAAAGTTACTCAAGTAAATGTAACGGAGTAAATGTAACTCGTTACTACCCACCTCTGCAACCAAGTATGCATGTATGCCACAAGTTCTGTTGTCATGGCAACAGCATGATGTCTAAAGGTGTTGTGGACCACTTTGAACAGCCTACATGGGGAGGTACAACCTTTGATCAACTGTAGAACTTCAAAGGCATCAAAACAAAACTTGGTGAAGCCTCAAAAGATAAACATTTCCTCAAGTACGTTCATTGTGAACATTTTGAGTGACTTGAAATCAGCCATGATTTCCAGCAAATCAAATAGCTACATTGTGCACTCCCTGTTGGGGAAGGGGAGCTTTGGAGAAGTTAAAAATTGCATCAGGAAGAAAGACAAGAAGACCGTGGCCATCAAAATGCAGAAAATCCACGAGAGTAATATCAAACAGACAAAACGCGAGGTAGGAAGGGAAAATGGGCCTGATTAGTTTGCCTTTTAGTTCCATTAAACCAGATTTGATGACATACCTACAATTACATAATGACTTGTTCATATGAGTCAAGGTAAAATTAAAATGACGGATCCCCAGGTATCATCCCTGTTCAAACTGAGAGAGTTGGACCCGGACAAATGCAGCATCATTCGATTTTACGAGGCTTTTGTTCACGGTCAACAGCTTTGCCTCGTGTTTGAGCACCTCGACAAAACTCTTCATGATTTTATCAACGAAAGACAAAGCAAAGGTCTCCCTCTGAAGGAGATTCGACCCATTGTCTGTCAGGTATATATGTGCACCTGCATTTCCTTTTGCATTAATAAACAGTTTAAAATGATTACTAATCAAATATAAATTAATGAGTTTGATAACTTTTCAGCTCGCCAATGCATTCAACCACTTGAGTACTCTGGGGATAATACACACAGACCTCAAGCTGGACAACGTGATGTTGGTAAATCACATAAAGGAGCCTTACAGAGTCAAACTAATTGACTTTGGCTTGGCCATTAATGTATCAGCTGCCAAAGCAGGGTCGCAGGTGCAGCCCACTCGATACAGGTGAGAGATTCATCCCTAAGGTTCTACTGGTGGCTCATCGACACCCTCTGTGAGGGGTTTTACAGTAGTACTTGTAGAAGTCATAGTACTGGACGTGGAGATTAATACCTCACATGTTTTTTTGTCCTCTTTCAGGTCTCCAGAGATTATCTTGGGTCTTCCTTTCACAGAGGCCATAGATATGTGGTCTCTGGGCATCATGACTGCAACTATGTTCCTCGGAAGACATTTGTACACCAGCAAAACTGAGTTTGATACAGTAAGTACTACTCAAACTTTACATGTCTTCATCAAAATGTGGTTAAATCTTTATGTTCATTCACCAGTTTCTGACTTATGAGTGTTTATATACTGAACATGCTATAAATTTGTATTCTACGTATTCTGCACTTCTCAACCTGTGGATATTTTTATTGAAAGGACTCAGTTAAAATCTCACAGGACTCTAAGTTATAACTTGTTGTGTCTTCAGATGAGGCAGATAGTGGAGACTCTGGGTCAGCCACCAGACTACATGCTCTGCCATGGTATCAAAACTGACCGGTATTTCAAGAGAGACAAGAAGTCTGCCAGTCTCTGGAAACTTAAGGTACCACCACGGCTCTGTCTGTCCTGAATTATGTTTGGAATTTCAATATAAATTGTAAATTATTTGGTTTTGTCTGATATTTGACTGCCCTCTGAATGTCACTACTAACAACAACACTGTCCATTCAGAAACCCAAGGAATACAAAGCAGACACAGGGATTACACCAATGTTCATGAGGAGAAGGATGTTCAGAACTCTGGATGACCTCCTGAATGTAGGTTTTGTTTTTTCAACCATTCACATGAAACTTGCATCTAAAGCATAGAAAACTCTCAAAACTCTCCAGGAGTTTTCACTAGTGGAGGTGATTGAAGATGCTCCTGACCTTTTTTTTCTATGTTCCAGATTCATCCCATAAATCATGAGGATAATGCAGATAGAGCTGCAGAAATGAGCGATAGGGTCATGTTTTTGGACTTGCTAAAGGGAATGCTTCAGTTCGATCCCAAGAAACGGGTTACACCCCGTCAGGTGCTACAGCATTCTTTCGTTACCGGGGTCCACCTGGTCTCCCTGCACCCCATCAGCCCCCAGTAAGTCAATAACGTTATTTTACAGTGA
Source organism: Chaunax sp. Z400 (assembly GCA_037577475.1). Taxonomy (NCBI): domain Eukaryota; kingdom Metazoa; phylum Chordata; class Actinopteri; order Lophiiformes; family Chaunacidae; genus Chaunax; species Chaunax sp. Z400. Next base: position 22,944,828 of record CM075185.1, read on the forward strand.
AAACTTTAAGTTATTGTTCTCCATTAATGTCCGACTGGCATATTTGTTGCTGTGAACAAAAGATGTATTTCCAGTGCAGGCTGAATAGAGGTCAAGTTGTATCTGTTTCATTTACTTAATGTGTATATTGTAGTCACATTGGTGATGAAGCCAGCTGATGGAATGATTCATTGCATTTCAGTGTTCAGTCTTGCTTTGACATCATGCAAGACTATCGGTACTGCCTGGATCATGATGTTGCAGAAGCTGTGCACAGGTCTTTAGAGGTTCCCACCTCGGGGCCTGCCCACCCCACTGATCTTCCTAATGTGAACAGATTACCGTGTACCTTGAACAAAAGTGCAGGGATTAAAAGAAAGGTGATTCATGATGATGGGACTGTAGATGAAACCCCTCATGTATCCAAAAGGGTCAGGTTTGAATGGCACGGGTAAGCTAAGCTACATTAGTCACATCATTATCAGTAGGAGATTTCAAGATTTTAGAAGCTTTCTGATGGGAGTTTGTGTTTTTCTTTTCAATAATTCAAAATCCTTTTCATCAAATTACAGAGGTGGCTACGTAGATCCAGCCACAGCCAGCAGAAGCTGTGATCCAACTGATCACATCCAGGCTAATGCTGCTGTGAGGAGCCACTCAACCCAGCATCACAGTGTCAGCACAACATCCCGCCAACAGCAGGCAGACCAACACTGCATCAGGACGGGGATTAAGAGGAAGGTCACTGATGATCAAAATGAGCAAATAGCCAAGAGGTTCCGACAAAGCGACGCAGCTCCATACACCTCATGCAGTCGTACCGAGCCCTTTGTCCCCCGAGGCGTTAAGAGGGAGAGGCCTCATGAGGACAACCCGGATCATAAGACGAAGTGGCCTCTTGATGACGACTCGGGTCATGAGAGGAGGAGGGCTCTTGATGACGACTCGGGTCATGAGAGGAAGATGAAGAGGAGAAAGTTGAACCAAACAGGTAGAGAGAGCATAACCTACACAACCGGCTCCACCGTCACCCACAAGTCTCCCACAAAGTCTCCCACAAGCCAAGATTGCACCAGGATAGTGTAACTACCAAGGGATTGAATCATCAACATAATTGTTCAAATGACACTTTGTCTTTTTGCTTTTAACAATAAATAATACAACTAAAGCGTGTTATTGTATGTTATATATGCACTCATTGTAGAAACACACAAGTCAAATGAATCATCAAAAATGTGAAACTACACAACTGTCACATTGATTTAAAAAAAAAACATTTTCTGAAGGTTTTTAAAATACAGCAAAGAAACCCTTCATGAAGAGACAGATAGGAATCATGTCTGACAGCCAGAAAGAAAGAAAGGTGGTTAATTGCAGATAAATCAGAAATTAATCAGACCTAACACCTTTGGTTGACTAACTGATTGATCTGCATAAATTAAGCGGAAACTACAATAATAATTACTTAATTATTTAGGTCGAGCAAAAATGACTAATAGATTTATTTTTCCCAGTGGGAGAAATTTGTGTGAGGTTGTGAAACCAACAGATAAAAGAGAAACACTGGAGTCTAACAAAATTAACCATTAACTTCTGATCCAACATGCGACATTTGGGCTAGATTGAACCATGGACAGCGGACTTAAATCAGCTTCCTGTTTCATATCGAAATATCAAAATACACTGCGCTGCCACGGCCACATCTTTCAAGTTATGAGAAAACCTTTGATAATTTTTCATCAGTAAGGTGTTGAGATTGTACTGACGTAATTTTAAATCAAAAGGGTCAAATCTCTAGGAGGCATTTGTAAAAGTACACTGCCTGTAAATTGTGAATACAATTATGCTAAATTGTCTTGTCTTGTTGACCTGTAACTAAACCTGTGCAAATATCTGTGGTAATAGATCTATAACAATCCATTCCAAGAACTCTTTTACCAAAAAGTAGGCTACTTCGAAAGGATAATAATTGAAAGCTGACATCAGGAAAGCTATACCTCTGCTATAATGAAATAAGCTTGCAAGAATAACTAGAATCACAAAATGTCATTTTTATTGCCATTCCAAACAAAACTTGGATCAGCAATACATCATTTTAATAGTATTCTTATGTTAGTCTTTTTTGTATTGTGCTTCTTCTAAATAACAAGTGAATATCAAGTCAAAGTTCCTCTAAGTTTTGAAATATGTGAAATGAAACCAACTGAAATTTGTGCAGTTTGTGTTTGATACAGTACCACACTTTGTTACCATGCAATCCATGGCAATATTACCTAAGCAGATTTCATGATGTATCTAAACTATATTCATGAATATTTTCTTTTTAAAGTGAGAAATCCACTGTACAAAGACAACTGATGCATACAGAGAGAGAAAGAGAAATATGAAAAATCGCAATTAACGTAGCTTTACATGAGTGATGTTAGCTGACGTGCCTATCTGCCTTCCTTGTAGCACAAAATATATGGAGTCACTCATTATTCATATGTATATACAAAGTATTTTAACTGAATATTTGATATCATTCACCATAAGTTTGTTGTTCAAGGATTGAATTACTCTTTCTATGTGGAAAATGGACTTAAAAAGGAGGAGAAAACAGATTAGATACATCTGACTCTTGATGGATTTTTCAGCTCAGCATGGATGAAAAGCTGCACCCCAAAAAACAGACGGACGGATCTGAGTCTCTTGATGACAGGAGGAGGGAGGACAGTCTCCTCATCACGTTGACTGAAACTATTCGGGGCCTGGATGCTGTCAGACGCCACAGAGATGATTACAATGGAGCTGTGACTGGAGAGAAATACACAAGAGAAGAACCAGGTAGAGGAGGAGGAGTGGAAATACAAGGAGGGAGTGAAGAAAGGACGCTCAGTCCACCTCAGCTGACTCCTCTCAATGTGGAGGAGCAGCAGCTCCACTCTGAGCCCCTCCCGAATGACTGAGCTCCTCACCCTTTCTCTGAAGGTGAGCCCAGACACCCATACGGAGGAAGCTCATTACGGTCGCTTGTATACGCGATCTTGTTTTTTCGGTCATTACCCAAAGCTCATGACCATAGGTGAGGGTAGGAACGTAGATTGACCGGTAAATCGAAAGCTTTGCCTTGTGGCTTAGCTCCCTTCTCACCACTACAGACCGATACAGAGTCCGCATCACTGCAGACGCTGCAAAACAGACGTAATTAACGTTAAAAAAAAAATTTACAGATTGATCTGGCTTTGTCCACAGAGGTTGAAAAAGACAAATGTTTTAAGAATTATAATATCTTAACATTAACACTATTATTCCCAATCTTGTCTCAACATAACAATGTATGTTGTCATGGCAACCTGAGGTAGCGGCAGACATTTGTTCATGATTAAGATGTTTCACAGACATAAGAATACATTATTTTTCACTAATTACAAAAAGTACTTAATCTACAAATGATGGATTGTATTCAATGTTGTATGTTTGCTAATTGTATCGTAGCATTTGTAATAAAGTATATAAGAGATTGTTTCTGACAAAAGATTTATTTATGTCCAGTCTTGAGTCACTGATACTCAATTGTCTGTTTAAAGCATTAAAGCATCAGGAATTATGGACTGCTCAGTTTGGCTCCTGTTGAATGCCTTCTCTTCTAACTGGTGTCCAGTTCTTTTCACTGGTTGTGTATCCTGTAAACTAGGCAGATCCACCCACTATTGTTTCTGATGAGAAGATGTGAGGAGCCATACTGTAGGTGTACTCAGTTACCAGAGATGGAGAGGAGTCTATCTGTATACACACAGAGGTATAACCTGTATGCAATCCAGCCTGGCTTGAAAACAACTTTTCCTGCTCCTGTGTTTGTTTGTTTTCAGCAAAGTAACTTTTGCATTTGCACTTTTTGTTGTTGTTAGGCCTGTTAGCTTGATGTGTTGTAAAACAGTACTTTTGGACGGTGAATGACACCAAATTAAAATTCAAATTGCTGTTGCAATGCTTTTACTGTAATTAGTGTTAAGCACTGATTGCACTTTATATCTTCTTTTATTTCATTAGGTTTTCAGTCCCAAATGAACATTTAGTGACAAGAACATAATGGGTGTAAGTCCGTCTATGTTTGGACCTTGATGATTATGGAGAAATGTGAACCCTGAGGCTATAAAGATTTTAGAATCAGAGTATATTGAAATAAAACAATGCAACAGTAAATGCAGTATTTGGTTTTAGTCCATTTAAATAAGGCTTTGAAAGCAACACAACAGAACTTGAAAAACACAAATTTCTTCTTTTGGTATTTAAAACCTCGGATAATATTTAGGTTCTCAGCGTTGGTGGTAAAGGTGGTGAATCATGTTCATGCTGTGCTGTTGGAATCTGAGTTTCAGGGTTGTAATACTGATTTGTGATTACGTTTTTTTGTGGATTTATTCACTCAGTTTCACACCTAGCTAATGTATTACAACACTCCATAATGTTGGTTCAACTTTGTGGTCATTTTGGAGGCTACAGTGGTGATGCTACTAAAATGTATTGCAGTACACCACCAGGTGTTTCTATTGTTTTGTCCAGGGGCAGGTGAAATAACAGTTTAATGATATAGTCCAACAACATGAAATAAAGCTGAATCAACACGTTTGACCTTCATGAAAGAAGGATTTCATGTAGGACTGTTTTCTATTAAACTGCATTAGTTTTAGCTAGGTGTACCCATCCATCCATCCATCCATCCATCCATCCATGGAAACACATACAAACAGAATACAAACAGCATGGAGGTGTTATCGATGAGGTTGTGGTAACTGTGCTTGCAAGATGCTACCTTTTTAGCTGTGGTTGGAGATCCATCACTGATGCTGACATACAGAATCATTGTCATTTAAGTCCTATTGACTGTCCTCTGGATTACTGGTTTAGTGCATAGACATCAGGCATCGTTACACTGAAATGGTAGAACCGCATTAGCATTTCATAATGAACTAAAGCTGCATTTCCACTATGTGGTATCAGCTCAACTCTACTTGCATTAGGTAAAAAGTAGACATTCAGATCCTTGAAGGTTGAATCTGAAGCGACTAGAGTTCTGTTTCAGTTGCTTCAGATTCACCCTTCAAGGATTACCATGACCTGGATGAATGAGAATCTGCACCAATAGACATTCAGACGTTCCTGTCTTTGATAGCTGATGAGAGCTATGATGACCAGCTACACTGAGGCGGTATACTATCCTTAAATGGAAAACAACCTCCAGAATAGTACCTGTACCAAAGCTGAGTCGATTCGAGCAGGTACCATGTAGGGGTAATGCAGCTTATGGCTTAAGGCAATACTGGCTCTCTGCCTGATCCCTGCACCACATAAATAGTCTGGTGTGACAAAAAAAAAATGCAGCAGAGATCAGTTTGATCAAAAGCTGTGACTGTAGGAGTCCTGAGAATTTAAGTATCACTGCTGTATGTTTCCTGTTTGAAACTGGTCCTCTCTAGTTTCATGTAAGGCTGAGCCCGGTCTGGTTTATCTCTTTACCTGTTTGCATCACCATATTATGTGTATTTTTCTAAGTGTGTATATATATATATATATATATATATATATATATATATATATATATATGTATATATATATATATATATATGGGGGGGACCACAACATGCACTGAATACGTTCTCTAAAGAACTGAAAGTGTGAAAAGGTGTTTGCTATTACTAATCAGTGACTGCGAGGAGATTTCAGCAGGTAAAATGTTTTGGCTCAAGTAATTTGCTGACTTCCTGTCTAGAGTCTCTTCTTTTGGCTGCTCCAGATTAGGGGTCACCACAGCAGATTTCTCTTCTCCACCAGACCGTCCAACATGTGTCGTCCCTCTGATGACTGAAGGGACTGAGAGCCGGTCCTTGGTGCAGCCCCACCTCCCCTTTAAACCATTCGGTCACTCCAAGCACAGCTCACTGCTGTTTCCTCATGCAGATCCTGCACCACTCTAATGTACTTCTCCACCACTCCACACCTCCTCATATAGTAACACAACTCCTCTCCTCGCACACTATTGCATGCTTTCTCCAGGTCTACCAACACACAATGTCGCTCTCTCTGGCCTTCCCTGTACTTCTCATTTAGCATTCTCAAAGCGACATTCTTTGCATGTTGCTTTTGAGATGCTCTTTCTTGGCATGACTCCACACAGCTGCTCACAGATCGCTACTTCACCTCTCACTCTTGTTTCCACTACTCTTTCCCATAACTTCATAGAGTGACTGATCAGCTTTATTCCTCTGTAGTTATACTGCAGCTCCGCACATCTCCCTTATTCTTGTTATATTGGAGCGAGACGACACTTTTTCTCCACTCTTCCGACCTCCTCTCTCTCCAAGATCTTATTGAACAACCTTGTTAGAAACCATTACCAACTCACCCAAAAAACTGAAAGCCTCCACCAGAATACCCTCCAGTCCAATTCCCCTCACATTCTTCACCTTCCTCCGAGCTGCTCTGACTTAAACTCACTCCACTTCCTGCCTCTAAATCATCCTCCTAAGTCCTCTCTCTCACATTCTCCTCTTTCAACTGTTCCTTGAAATACACTTTCCATCATTTCTACCCACTCTCCTGATTTGTCAGCACATTTCCATCTGCATCTTTCATCATTCTAGCCTGCTGCACAACATACATTTTGAAAGTAATAAACTTCATTGAATTATTTGACTTAATTTAAATTCAGGCTTTAACATTATCCAAGAATTTTGCTTACTTAGTTATTGTTTAAGAATAATAATTTATAACAACAACAACAACAACAATAATAATACTTTATAATAATAATAATTATACTTTATAATAATAATAATAACTTATAATTTGACAAATCATGTTGGCAAAACTGACCTGATGGCTGTTTTTCATCAGGTTTAATAAGAATTGCCCAGAATCTTGTCCAGAATGAATATAAAGACAAGAACAGCATAGAGTGGAGCTTTTTAAGTATCCTTCTGGCGTAATTACTGGTGCAATTGGGTGCAGAGAAAATAAGCCTCATTTTGCTGATTTCTCCTAGAGAGGAAGGTTGTTTGCTTGATAGGACAGAGTCAATCCAGAAAACAAAGTGATTAAATTGTTAGCCTTAAAGCTAACCATATTCGTATATTAGAATATAGACTTAAGAGGTATGGATGAATCACTTGACATCAGATCTACCAGATAATTAAAAGAATTTCTCTTAAAAAATGGTGTCCAGAAAAGCATTTCCTATATGGCACCGGTGATACTCTATCTGTGCCAAAGCTCCCACAGCCATAAGATTCTCCAGGATGGATACCAAACAAGACAGCCTGTCTATTATGTTGAGGGTGGTAGAGGAACATATTGCTGACAGCTCAAGAGAATCAAGCATTTTTTCTGCCACTTCGTCAGAAGAGACAATGACAGAAGAGAAAAGGCCACCGGAGACAATTTGGATGAGTCTCCATGGTGATGCCTAACTTTGCAGAACTGCCCTGTTTCTTCCAGTATGACTTGGTGCTAACAAGATATTTTGAACATAGTCTAAACATAGACAGCACCTCACTATGAAGAGGTCTTACTGGGATGTCCATTACCAGGAGTTAATGAAACTTTTTTTGTGTCAAGGCCTTATACATACCTGATTAGCTGAGTAGACTTCTTCTTAGATAGTTGTGGGTATGAACAGGCTGCAGTTGATTGATATCTCCTTAATATCTGTGAGCTGATGTCATTCTAAATAGTTCGGGGGGCTTAGTATCCTTACAGCCCTTTATTATTGTTGTATGCCTGCTAAGTTTACCAATCTAGCACAACTGGTCTATACGTTTGTAGATAGAATTACCTGTGTAACTTCTCTATCCGTGTAGCATGAAGGGGAGCAGAAACTCATTTCATTGTGAAACCCCGTGTTTTACAAGGGCAAATAATTTACCCTCAGCCTTGTAATACTCAGTAAAGATTAGCTCATAGCTTACACTGACATCATTCTAATTACACAGCTCCCCAATGCAGTGATGCATTTCTGGGGACAATTAGATAACAACGAATAAACACAGGTTTTCAGTCAGCAAGGCTGGGATTTAAAGTTAACAGCTCACCGCTGCACCTCCTGTTATTGTTTAAGCCTAGTAGTTGTAAATCCTGGTTCAGGATGTAGAGAATTAGAACTGAGGCACTTGTAAAGTATACCTGGAGATGGGCCAGGTATGGTCTTAATTATTGAAAGCACATATTGTGCACTCAGATTTCCCCATTTAAAACACTAATAGAAACACAAAGTGTGCTGTTTTGGCTGTTGGTTATTAAGGAAGGTCTTTTGAGTTTTTATCCAATTTCAGTTTCTTTATTGTAAAGTTAATTTTACCTTTAATCTTCTTAGTCTTCTGTTGGTTATACTTGTTCATTTGCAGAACTTAAGGTCTTCCAATAATTTTTGTAAAACATAAGGCTCTTTTTTCAGCACTTTGATTTCATTTCGCCACAAATCCCTGATACAGGTACCTGAAATCAATTCAGAAAACCGTATTTCTGTATGACAATGTGTAACTACTCGGATCATTTTACTCTGAAAAATCAAAAAGACATTTGGAAACATAACTACGTTATCAGAGCATTAAACATGAGCATTGCTGTCTTTAAAAGCAGTGTATTTATTCTACAACTTCTCCCAATATGAAACCTTGGGAAATGTCTTGTGGAGCAGGTTATTTTGCTCCATGTTCAACGCCTTCAATAAACTGACCTTGGGACAGAATAACATATTTGGTTACCTTGTTACTGTGGTTCTAGGAGAGTCATTGCTCAGTGAAAGAAATGGTTCACTGATATTATGTGAAGGCCAAAGAGACCCAGCTGCAACCTACAGGGACAGCTTGTTTCTATATGTGTGTTCAGTTGTTCCCTTTCTACTCTATTGCCTCTTTCACCTCATTCTGAAATTCTATGCCAACTCTGTCAAAAATGTGTGTGTCTATAATTATAGAAAAATGCTGCACTGCATCATAAAACATCATTTTTAGCCAAGCCAATGACATGTGTCTATGGATGGCATTGCTGATCTGTCGGCTCATTTCTCTGCTCCAGAAATAAAATTATCTATCTAGTGTTTATCATGTAACTAACTATTGCATTCATGATCCCCTCAGGATGACTCCAACTAAGTTTAGTGATCCCATGGCATTTTCTCTATGAAAACTTAGTACTAATATTGATATTTCCCATACTATGATATGTAATAACTTTTTAGATACCTTTCAGGCCATGCAGTGATCAAAATATAATTTTGTTGGTTCACTACTTTGCAAAACTAATAAAAAAAACTTCAGCTGTTCTTGATATTTATGATAATTAGCAAATGCTAACATGCTGAACTAAGGTGGAGAACATGGTAAACATTATACCTTATACTAGTACTGTCTTTGTGACCATTTTGCAGTGCTAACGTTAGCATTCATCTTAAAGCACTGCTATGCCTAATTACAACCTCACAGAGCTGCTAACATGGTTGTAGACTCTTAGCCTTGTTAAAAAGTCAAATTCAGCAAGAAATGACATCGTGTGATGTTAATGAACCCCTTGTTTTTATGTGTATATATATATATATATATATATATATATATATATATATATATATATATATATATATATATACACAGTATATAATTATAATGCAAACCAAACATTTCTTCCTGTCGCTGCTTACTACTATCTTCATATTAACTCATTGATTTAAGGGTGGCTTTTATTGTGAAGCAGCCCCAGTAGGATTGAAGGGAGACTGTCCTCCAAGACGATCAGCATGTCAGGGGAAGAGTAGGGTGGATGGATGGTCAACAAAACATTAAACTAATATTTTAAATTTAATGACAAAGGTCTCCCAATTTTTGCCAATTCAATGCAAACCACAATATTTTCTGAAAATTAATAAATTTTCTTGTGCTTAAATCTGACCAAACTTGAATCATTATGCTGCTATGTCATAAAATGGATTTATTTTTCATCAGTGTTTTGTTTTGGAAGGCACAGACAAACAATGTTGTCCTGCTGATAAAGGCGTAAGATCTGAAAACATTCTTTCCTTCCGAAGGGCATTGACAAATGATTCATCTGGATGACTTGTTGACTGAACAAAACTGACTACATTTAATGTGAAGGACAACTAAAACAAACATTTTGAGCTGAGCTTATTTTATACCATTTCATATGGCTGAGTGAGCTGCCAGAGACCATGATTATTTCTACTCAGGCAACCTCAGTTCCATTTTCTAACCCTCGGCTTAAATTGTTAAAACAAAAAAAAGGTTCAGATACAACAAGCAGTGATGAGCTCTCCTGATGCTGGAAACACAAGAAAGCAATAGTGGCAATCACTGTTAGATGAGAGGTGACAGCTGTGTGGAAAACAAATCAATGCAATCTCCTGAACACTTTTATGAACAATTGACAAACAGTAATTCGCATGTGCAGAATAAATGGAAGTAAAATGGCCTTGCAAACACACACACACACACACACACACACACACACACACACACACACACACACACACACACACACACACACACACACACACACACACACACACACACACACACACATATGCACACACACGGTGTCATGAGCAACAGCAGGGCACTTTGTGCACTCTTTAAATTTGACCCTTTGCTTGAAAAAGTGCCATTAAATTACGCCAAAAGTTCACCTGGCATTGGTGCCTCATTATGGGCCACTTAGAAAAATTTACAAACCACTGTAGTGTCCAAACATGCAAATAAAGAATGCACAATACCATAATGAGACCAATAACAAATTTAATGGCCCTGAAAGCAAACGCCTGAGACTAATATGGGAGTCTATCCTTTAAATGCAACGCTGACTTCTGCATTCTGATGAGACTGATGCCTACAGGCTTTGGCAAGGACCCAGCTACACAATATGTAAGTCTCCTGCAACAGCATGGGATGAAGATTGTGTCCTGGGATGCGGATATAAAGTTACAAGAAAAATTGGGTTAAATAGTTAAATATGTGCACATATGATGCCCCTTACTTCATTGTGAGCTCAACAGTGTCAAGTCAATTGTGACTTCTGGTAAAAAAAATTTAAAAAGTCACTGGCGCAGCAAAGAACCAATCCATGGTTAAATGGTTATGTGACTGGTTGAGAAGAAAGAGCCAGTGACAAAATCTAAAGTAACTCCACAACCAAGATGTGATAGGAGGATACAGAACTAGTTAAGACAAGAGAAAACCAGTTATTAGAGAGAAACAATAAAAGTGAGAGAAGGGATTGTAATTTTAACTTCTGAAGATGAACAAGTTGTCATCAGCAGCAAACATAAGTCAGCCAAACAGAGGTATAGTAGAACGTATTCTAGAGAAACCTCACTGAAATGTTGAAATTAAAAAAGAATTTCTGAACAAGTTTTTGCTCATGGCATGAATTGATCGAAAAATATGGTAACAACTTTACGTATTAATGTCTCCATCAGAAAGGGTGACAGTTTATAAAACAGATACAAAGGGAAGATGTGACGACTCTGGGTTTAGATTAGGAAATATATACACATACATAGATTATTAAGTCTTTTTTTTAAACAACCTTAATTCTACTTATTGATGGAAATGAATGAAATTGATATGATTTTCATTTAGGTGAAATCAGTTTTTTAATATCATTGTGATAGCTCTCATTTCATTATATAATTCAGTAATACTTAACTTCCTGGTTCAGACCAGCCAGTGTTTTATCAAGAGGATTTTCTAAGACTGTCTGAAGAATATTTTATATTCCATGATCATTTTTTTAATCTTCAAATGTGCCTGAAGTTTAATCTAAATACCCAAAGGTAAAAAGGTTGCACACACAAAACTTCAGGATAAATTGACTAATCTCAATTTCACCCTTTTATTAGTCTTTGTACAATATATAAACAACCTTAAAAGTCATATGATGTGTGGAAACCTGCTTGTTGACTTTTGATTTTCAAACTAATTTTCTAGACAGACTTTACAAATGATTATTCTGTTGCTCTTATTCGAACCAATCGATCCAAACTGCTATTGATGATGTGATTATGAACTGCGTAAGAAAGAAACGTGAGGAGGTCTTTGAAATCCAAAGTTAATGCGCACTTCACCGGGACAGTTTAAAAGTCTATTTGATTTGTCATTATATCCTGTTGACAACATAATTAGACTTTTAGAGTTTGTCTTAAATTCTGTGGACTGTCTTCTCAGCATGCTGAGGAACAGTGATGGAAAACATGAGGTCGACGGATCCAAAAATGTTTCTTTTACATAAAAGGACAAATGTGGGGTGGAAAATGAGAAAGCAGAAAGTGGAAAGCTCTCATTATTTTTAGATTTCCTCTGAATGTGGAGCTGAACCTTATTGACAGGTCTGACAGTGCAATGGTACTGTGTAACAATGTTGTCCAAAAACTGCTGAAAACACCCACTATCTCCATTTCACATCTCTGAGTTCTGTCCTCTTTCACACCTGGGTGCTGTCATTCATAAACAAGTTCAGCCAGAAGTGGGCACTCAGCACAGATGAGGAACAAAAGTGTCTCACAGTGCAGGATAAAACCTTTTACTGATGTGTTCCTCTGAAGGCTGAGGAGCTGAAAGATGTTCCATTTCCTCTGTAGTCTGTACTGGATAGGATTAATATCTTTCTGGTTACAGCAGTCTAAATTAATTTCATAAAGTTGTCAATGCTAAATTCAATAGATGCAATTCAATATTTCATCAGAGGAATTTACAATAAGCATGTAGTCACCACTATGCATGCTCTCCTGGGAAGCTCTAATGATTTTTTTTTTCAAATTTCTCTCGACATCATCAGGACCAACAATAAAGTCAAGTTGTTTGTGTAGATTCTCAGTCATTCAGGATGAAATGAAATACAGCATAAAACATGCAAATTCTTCCTCAAAAAACGCAGAAAAAATTGTCAACGCATTTGTTCCTTTTTCCTATTATCAGGCTGTCCCAATAAGTCTGAAGAGTCTCCTGCTCGTCCAGATTGCTGCTGTGCATGTACTGACCAGAACTAGTAGAAGAGATCGTATTGTTCTCATATTGCCTTGTCTGCACTGGCTCCCTGTAAAATACAGAAGACAATTTAAAATCCTTCTCCTCAAGTACAAGCCCTTAATGACTGGGCGCCATCCTATCTTAAAAAGTTCATAGTATCCTATTACCCACATAGAACATTATGCTCCAAGAGTATAAGGGTTAGGCTACTTGTGGTTTCTAGAGTCTCCAAAAGTCAAGTCAGTTTCTCTGCACCACTGTTGACAGATGCTTGGCCATTGAGAATGTTGGGTGTCTGTTAATTAGGTTATAATGGTTCAAGATGGAAGTGACATGAGATAACTAATATTACTGTGTAACCACCAGCAGCTAAAGCATAGCCTCCAATGCTACGTGTGTAGCACATGTAGGTTATGTAGGGACTTCTTCAAACACTGATCAGGATTGGAGAAAATATGAAATATGAAAATATAATAAGTGTGCTCAAGGATATACAAAAAGCGCTGGATGGGCAGGCGTCTTCTATAGAACACTAAATGCTTATGTCAGTGGGAGATATCAACATCATGACAAGAGGGATGTCTTGCAAAGGTGGTCGAGCCACCAGGTTTGACTGTACAATGACTTCCCTTTTAACCATTGATCCATAGAGTAGCACAACCATCAACAAAAAGCCAGCTAGCTTGATGGCCCAGTATTAACACTAAAGGCGACAGAGCCAGTTACCTCCTAGCATTGCCTAAGCTTAATTATCGATTGTCATTGTCATTAAATATGTGACAATTCACATGTCCCTTTGGGCCCTCCCTGGCCGCCTGCCCCCAGTGGTGTGCCTGTGCGCTCTGGCGGCGCTGGTCGGGGTGCTTCCTGGGCCTTGGGCCTAATCGTTGTACCGGGGACCCTGTGGTGCTGTAGGTCCTGCGTCCTGGATGTTCTCACGGCTTGGTGGGATGGGCCGAGCTTTCCGGCTTCTGATTGACTTCGGAAGAGGCTCTGTACACCGGTGGGGATCTCGCTGCATGATCCTGGCCCCAACACACCAGCATCTACTACGACCCGACCTTTGTTGTTGTGTTGAGGTCAACATCACCGCTCTGTCTTCGGTTCTCAGGACTCTTTAGGCTCTGGGCGGACAGAGAGAGCATGGAACACGAACCACTGCTCGTCAATGTTAACTGCACGTCCTTTCGTCCTTGTTTGTCTTGTCTCGTCTCTGTGTTTCACACAGAAGGTGTATCACATCCTCTTTGATGAGAAATATATATTAGTTCCAAATAAAACACAATAGGCTAGTCTCTCAAAGAGGGCTGGTGTAGGTCACAAGCACACACACACACAGAAACCCCCCCCCCCCAAAAAAAGAAACCCTTATCTGCAGCAAGATGTATTTTCTTTAGGAAATGGTTTCTACCAATCTTGGCACAAACCATAAATACACATGCAGACAGGTTAAAAAAAAAAGAGTAAAAGAGCAAGAGATAATAAAAAAGAAAAAAAGGTTTATGATTAATTTAATAATTATAATTAATTATCATAATAATTTAATTAATTCTTGTCATTGTCATGTAACTTGAAAGACTATCCTCTGGATGTTGATGTTTATAGTGAGTAAGAAAAAAAAAACAGACTTTAAGTCTTATAGTAGCTAAACAGACAGATCTAGAGTGATAGCACTGTTTTTCTATTCAGTAATAATTGTGTACTTGGCTGACCAGCACCTGAACTCAAAGCACTAAAGCAGTTAGAGGAGGTAATGCTCATGAGGATAACAAGCATGGGAGGGGCTTTTCTCATTCTGTGAGGACACAGAGGCCATTTTAGCCTTGAGATTTCATCATAATTGGCACCCAGAGGTGTTTATTCAAAAGAGCTGTGTCACGTTGATGTTGTCAAGAATTAAACTGCTCTTAAAAACTCTTTGATGGAGAATAATGATTCATGGAGGCCTTGGCAATGTGTGAAGTGTTTGTGATTGTATATTTTTGCTTTGAATTGTATTACTGCTGTGAATTTCTTAGACTGCAAACACTTAGCAACAGTGGCAATAGAACTTTGACAGTGAATGACAGCATCCCAAATTAATATAATCTACTATACACTATAATAATAAGTAGCAAATAATAGTAATTATCATTATTATTAATAATTATCATTATTCATATATCACGTTTAAAAACAAATATTTACAAAGTGCTTTGACAGACAAAGCAAAGAGAGGAAACTCAGACGGTAAAGGAATTTTCAATAACTTAAGAGACACATGCTTCAGTTTCTTCTCACATGCTTTTTTTTTTTCCTGTTGAAAGAGTAGCATCATGTTAACTCATTTTTGCCTCACCGACACTTTTTTCTTTTTTTTTAACACAGCACAGCTGGAGGCATCAGACATCAAATTCAGGTCAGGCAGTCAGGTGTTGTTACATCAGCACAGTGATCCGGCAACTCATCCTTTAAACAATCCCAGTTAACATTTTCATTACTGGACTTATTTATGATGGATTGTCTTTCAAAATGAAGGTGCAAAAATGTTTATGTTGGTCAAGAGCTGTGACTTTCCAGTATTATGGGCACTTACTGCCACTACTTCACCATATTTTAACATGCACATCTTTGGGTGCCTTACACGTTGTAAGATCAGTTTACCTTGGGATAGTTCTCAGGTAACTATGTTCAGGTAGGCCTGTTCCATCATTAAAACAGCATTACACTATGGAAAAGGTTTTTTTCTTAAAACTGTTTGTGCACGTTTTCTGAAAGCTCACGGATATGGTCAAAAAAGGACAAAACGGTGCTGTACCACCAGAAATTGTTTGGGGCAATGTAGCCAAAATTCAAACGAGACATGACAAGTGTACAAAAGTGACAAAGAAGACAAAAGTAAGGTGAAAAAGTGAAGAATAAGATCAACATGTCGCAATAGATTTAATGGCCTCACAGACCACTGAGTACATGGCTGCTTCTGCTTAGTCTGCTTTTTTATTTACATGGTACATCACACCCTCCTATATTGTGGCCGTTTCTGCTGTTGTTGCAACTTTTGACTCTGTACTGCCATCCCTAGAATGCATCAATTGCAATATAAAGGACGCATGGAAGAATGTAGGTGTACATCATTTGAAATGGACATATTTATTTTTATATGTAGACGGAGTATAAATGACCCTTATGGGGCCCCTTGTAGATACCATATAGCTGGATATCGTTAGTTTGGACACCTCCTGATGCTCCCCAAAAAGAGAACATGAGGAAAACTGCCTATTATTGCTGTTTACAATGTATAATAGTAGCATTTGATTTGTTAAAGTTGGGATTTCTGGCACGTCTGCCAGAGCTACTTCCATACATCATCTTAGAGGGTCAAAAATCAGAAGCGAAAATGTTTTGGTCTTCACACACATTTTCATGAGTGCAAAAAATTTTGACCGTTTAAGAAAACTGCAGGACAACAAATATTAAAATAAATAAATATAGTGGTTGACGGTCACACTCAAAAAACAGTTCCCTACTTATCAAACCAAAGGCAGACTGAAAAACATCATCAGGTAAAAGTTAATGTCTTTATTATGAGTTGATCAAATGAATGCTGAAGTCAGATTAAAATCTGTTGTATGTCATTCACCACTATATAACGGTAACCTCGCTTGAATATAAATGCACTGTGTGCCTGTATTATAACAAACTGTTGATTGCTTTTGGCCGTCCAATCACAAAGCTTCTTTTGGTTGGTGGATCTCATCTCTGGCTTCATGAATGTTAAAACACAGCCACATCACTCTCAGTTGTGATACTGGAGAGAGAAAAAAACAACACTTAATTCAAACAAAGAAAAGAAAGCAAACACCTTGCATTTTTTTACATCTGTAGATGCCTGGCTGCATATAAATTGATATTAAATGTGAGGTGAAAGGGGAGGCATGAGACTGTATCGTAGAGCTGCAATTGAGACTATAATGGAAAACATAAATAAACATACTGGTATTACATATAATGTCAGGTATGCACCTCAGGCTAAGGTAGACAACACAGACACACACACACACACACACACAGACACACACACACACACACACACACACACACACACACACACACACACACACACACACACACACACACGCACACAGACACACAACCAGACACACTGAAACCTACACTTACATGCCATTTGATATATGTTTGAATTTGCTTAGACAAAACAGGACAATCTAAAGACAATCAAAACCATGTTTGATGCACTTCATTTCGTTTTTACTGTCCAGTCAATTAACCTTGAGTGTCACTACAGTTTCCTCATCTGTGTCCTCCTACACATGAATCTGCATTGCACTGCAATCTCCAGGTTGAAGGTTAGAAGTGCATTTTCTTTACCTTTCTCTGAGCCAGCTGTGAAGTGAGATAAGGGCCAAGTATCTAAAAATACCCCACTCATTCGGCGCACATGCGGTGTCATTCAAGGTTCTCCTTTGTGCCCTGATACAAACATCTTGAGATAGTATGTTGGAAACTGTACTAGATAGCATCACGTCTTCACTCCTCCTCATTGGCTTCCGCTCTTTTTTTTCTTTTCTTTTTTTTTTTACGCCAATTTGCGCTCGCTTTCTTTTCATTTTCGCCTTTCACCTTCATTTCCAATACTCCTCTTGTCCTTCTTTATTCTTACCTCTTCTCTTCTCATTTCCTCCCACTATGACATATTTTCCTTATCATAAAACCTTCTTGTATGGTTTTGTTCTTGACTTTCCTTTAACCTACTTTATGACTCTTTGTCAACTTTAGCCACCATACTTAATCACGCAAACACAGTTTTGCATAGGTATCTTAGTTTTGACATTGCAGTGAATTCCATTCATTGTGGACAACCTAAACCCAAACTTAACCATAACCAGTTCATGCCAAACCCTATCCTTACACCAAACCTCTGACCTTATGTTTTGCCTAATTAGGACCAGGTTTTGCACCCCATGATGACTACTAGTGCTAACTTAATGAGTTTTTATATTGTCTATATATCTATGCACACAGTCATGTGAGTAGCCTATTGATACAACCCAAGGCCCAACAGTCTGCTACTACTCTCTCTAAGGATGAGATCAAACAGGAGACAAAAAACTGTCAAGGAAAATTTTAGATATTTGTAAAGCAGGCAACAAAAAGGTTATTACTTTATGTTCCAAAAAAACTTACCATGCTTGTTTAAAAGGTGATCAATTTGGTAATTTGTGGCTCCTTAAAGTAAAGTTTTTTTTCCTTGTAACAAAAATGTTGGCATTTCCTGCAAAACACAAACCAACAGCTGTCTCTGTGTTTAATGTTGAGGGGAAGAGCTGGTAACACCCTTGATTACAGCAGCAAATATAAGATAGCATGAGAGAAAATCCAACTCATTTGCATAACGTGTAGAGGTATCCTTGCTAGTTGTTTTGTTATACATGACATAATAACATTTAAAAGGACCAAGAACTTATGGTTGAAAAATTTGGAAAGGTTTATGAGATTAGTTTATACAATAAGGCACAGGTCCCGCTGTGTGAAGGCAGTCATGTTTACTGCTGCTGTCCTCAGCATATGCGAAGAGAACATTTGAACATACTGTACTGTGCTGGTTGAAGCTGATAGCGTTTACAGTGTGTGTTCAGTTATTGAAGTCAAGTATGAAAAAAAATCATTATACCTTACTGGCAAAAGGAGAGTCATGAAAAATTAGGGCTGGAAAGAGAAACAGAGATGAAAGAAAAAACATGAAAGGAGAAAAAATTGGAGTTCAGTGACAGTGGAAAACAAGAATAATCAGTTTTGGGCTTTTTTCAAGCTGCATCACTATGAATGTGGATAAAGGATTACCAACCCATCCATCTATCCATCCTGGGGATCCCGAGGCGTTCCCAGGCCAGATGAGAAATGTAATCCCTCCAGTGAGTTTTGGATCTACTCAGGGTCTCCTCCTAGTTGGACATGCCCAGCAGACCTCCAAAGAGAGGCGCCCTAGAGGCATCCTAATTAGATGACCGAACCACCTCAACTGGCTTGAGAGGGAGCAGCAGCTCTACTGCGAGCTTCCTCCAGATGTCTGAGCTCCTCACCCTTTCTCTGAGGCTGAGCCCAGCCGCCCTACCGTGGAATCTCATTTTGGCCGCTTGATTTCGTTATCTCATTCTTTCAAACGCTTCCCTAGATGAGAGCTGGAACATAAATCAGCTAGTCAATCGAGAGCTTTGGCTTACTGCTCAGTTCTCTCTTCACCACTAGGGACTCATACCACGCCAAAATTGCTTGTTTTCAAAACATTAATTCAATTGTGTATTTCACTTATATTTTTATATTAACAATGAATTATGTGATTTTTAAGGTGTCCCTAGTTTCCCTCAGTTCTGGAGAACTTCTTTAGCAATTTTCAGTCCATTGTTTGGTATTATGGCCCAAAATGTCACTGTTTCGGTTCAGTCTTATGTGACTGGCAGACTGAAACTGAATTGCCCTACGGGGATAAATAAAGTGGTTTGAATCTTGAATCTTGAGTCTTTCATCAGCATCATTTTCAGTCACAGCAGGAAGCTATTTTAAAGCTCTAATTAATACAGCGTACATTACCGTTGATCACCAAATCTCAGATGAGTAAAGTGAACGACTAACGGGGGAACATAGTGGAGTATTTAGCAGCTAAAGAGAAGAAGGCTTGTCAAGGCAATACTGATGAAGGTGACTGTTACTGCAGTGTGAATGAGGAAACAGTGCTGAAGCCTTATGAGCCCATTTCTTTGTTTACTAGAGTTAAAGCAGAGGGTAGCATATGATGACAGCATATGATAAAGCATACAGATTCCCACACAATGTGTCGGGTGTGTGTGGAGGAGACTTTGGTCATGTTAACACACCAGTAAGTGAGAGAGAGAGAGAGAGAGAGAGAGAGAGAGAGAGAGAGAGAGAGAGAGAGGGAGAGAGAGAGAGAGAGACCATGTAAGCTTCCCAGACATCACTATCCTTTGCAAGTTTAATTATTCTTAAAATGAACCTGTGTTGGAGCCAAATTAAAGTCCACAGCTATCATTAGAAAGGTTTCTATTAAAGAACCTTATGTTGGGAAATTGACTGCAATAGCATCTTAGCTTGATAAAGGCAGGAATATTTTTCTAATTTTGTTCAAGCTCCACTCGTTTTGACCTCAGAGGTTTCAGCAAAGTAGCCCATTAATTGTATCTGAAAAAGCCATAAAAAAAAAGCTGCCATAAAAAAGCACCACAATAAATTACTTCTGCCAATTTGTGTGAAAGACTCTTCCCACTTAACTACATGGCTCTACATACCAATTCTGTTTCAGCATGGTGCAAGATCCTGAATTATTAACAAAACAAGGTAAGACATTATATATCAAGCATATAAATACTGGATTTATTATTATGAAAAAATCAAGAAATCTAAAGGCAAGATTTCACACACAAATCATGCCCTACGAGACCAAAAAAGGCAAAGGTTAGTGTATTTTTTACAAATTGAAATACTCTTAACGGTCTATTTTGATAGCTGATATGAGAGGCTTGGTTCTACCCAGGGTTAATTAATCCCTTTACATAGAGCCGGTTGCCAGGCTGCAGTTAAGATTACCTTCTATCAAATCTGGACATGAGATTATGGCTTTCTTTATTCTCACCGAACGTACTCCTCCTGACTGCTTATTGTAGCTTCACATTTAGATGGAGATCTGTGCTCAAGTTAGACAATTAACCTTATTTATATCTCCTATAATATTAAGGAGGAATAAAAACTTTAAAAGAAACAGATTTTCAGTGGCTGATACAGTTTTAAAAAGATCAAACTAACAGCAATGTTGAAGCACAAGACGAAAAAGTCTGCGTGCACACGAGTCCTCATATGAATACATACTCTTTTTAAATATGACTCTCTCCATTCTTCTAGTTCTTTCATGCTGCCGTTTTGTGCACACCCTCCACCGCCCCATCACCGCCCAGTCTTCAAAGATTCACCAACTTCATCATCCATCAGCTTCACCAGGGTCATCAGCCACCACCACCAGTGTCTGGACTCCAAGGGGGGATATATATCTTGCTGCTGCTCAGGACAGATGTCATTCGATCTCAATCTCCCTGAAGAGTCGAAGCGCCAAAGACTTTCTGACATCAAAGACTTTCAGGCATACTAATTATCACATATCAGTTGATGTAATATACATTCTTTTTTACCACTATAGTCTCTCCTGATTGAAATGCCTCCACCAGTCACTCAAGTAGCAATTTACATTCAGATGTAACAACATTTTCTCAATGCACTACTTAAATATCATCATCATTGGCAAGAATGTGGAAATTTTAAGTAATTTCCTAAAGGTGTTGCTGAAGATTGTGTTCACGAGAATGAGGTGGATGGATGGACGGACAACGTGATATCATAATGCATCGGGCCATGGCTGTTGCCGCTGCAGAAGCATAAAAAAGAAATTTGGTAAAGTCAGTTCAACCGTAGGGAACTTGTGCCGGCCATTTTCCAATATTTTTGTTGAACATTGATCAATATTGACTATTTACATTACCCACAGACCTACAGACAAGTTCAGAGACCGCAAACCTCTGCCAAGGGTGAGTATTCCCTCCAAAGAGTACCTTCTACCCCAAAGTTGCATTCCTATTTATATGTAACACTTGTATTTAAATTCTTTCATCATGAACCATCATGTACCCACAATGTCTTTAAGTTTTAGCGTAAAGAAAACAGCTGTTCCAGAAGAATCAGCATTTCTGCTAGGTGGATTCCTCTAAAAACTCAATCACCTGTTCCTATCCCCATCCTCAATGTCCTATCTCTGGTAAAGGTTTCTTGAACATCTGCCAGTAAGTTTGAGTAAAATGGCTGTCCTCAGGGTTCTCTCAATGTTAAAAAAAAAGTCATGGATCCACCCCTTTATCCGGATCTACTCCAAAATTCAATGGGTGCCTTCTCTTCCACACAGTTTCATTGTAATCTGTCAAGTACTTTCAGAATAATTCACAAAAATGGTCAGAATTATCTTATCTCGCAACATTCCAAAAAGTGAAAAACAAAACAAACAAATCCTGATCCTTCATCTGGATCCACTCAAAAGTCTTGTGGGTCCTTCCTTGCTACATGTCCAACCTTTCTTCAAAGATTCATCAAAATCTGTCTGGTAGTTTATGCATAATAGACTTCAATGGTGAAAGAAGCCATATCGTGCAATGTTAAAGAAAGTGGAAAAAAATGTTTTTTGGGATCTGCCCCTTTGGTCACATCTGCCCCAAAATTGAATAAGGTCTTCTGTGCCTCATCCCCAACCCTCCCTCTAAGTTTCATGAAAGTAGATTTGTGTAGTCCTGCAAATGGACACACAAACAGACAGAGCTGATCACTTGGTGGAGGTAATCACAAAGGCTACTTGTCAACACAGTGTCTTTGACCCAAGTGGACATAGGTAGATGGCAGAGTAAAAAATAACACGCAGACCCTGGTCGCCACACAGACATGGAAAGTATAATTTGGGTTTAATGAATTCACTGAAAAATTCCTGTCATTGATAATGAAAATAATAATTCATTGCACTATGTGCAACACGTGAAACAAATTAATCACAGTAAGGTTTCTTTGGCTTTTCTCAGTCACTTCCTTCTTATGCAGACCAGCCCTCCACCACTGGTTTGTTGAGAAACCAATGCACGGATTGTCTGACCTCTCCCTTTCTGCTTTTTGGCCCCTAGGCCCAGTCCACAATGTCTAATAGAGATGTTGAAGAGTGAACACAGTGGGAAGCAAGCTAAAAGAAATACGCAGATTATATATAGCCACTGATTAAGGCAGAGATGGGAACATGACCTACATGCATAACAACATTTTCTCTCACTTTCTGTTAAAGAACAAGCCTACGTCCAGGACCAGGACTCTACATCTGGGAGAATCACTCTAATTATAACACCAGAGTCAGATTTCAATACACACCTCATTAATATTTCTCTCATTAATGGGTTAATAATGTATTTAGAGGCGTGAGAGAGTTGGGAGAGCCGGTGGCGTGCCAGTGACCCTTCACTTTCACTGCACCTGTCATGCAGGTAAAAAAAAAAAAAAATGCCTTTATCATCCATTGTGCTTGTATCATGTATGTGATTATTGCTGAAGAAGATAACTCCTCTTCACACACAGAGGATGTGTTCTCAAAATAGCCGTTCCTCTGGGAGGTTCATGTGGGATGAGGGGAGGAATGAGGGGGGGGGAGAGAGAGGGCTTTCTCCTTCTGCATTAATCTTTTGGATCCTGTCCCACTGATGCCAGTGACCGTGTATCCGGCTGACTCCAGCAGTGTCAGGCACACAGCAGAAGGAGAAGACCTTGCTGAGATTCAATCCAAATCCTTTTACCAGCCACCTGAGGTTGATTTACCGCTCCTGATCCTGGACAGTGAAAGTGGCTGATTATACAGCCAGTCAGTCCCTTTTCCCCCTTCATGTCCCTCAGCAGCAGCCCATTTCCCTGAACTGCTGCGCTGCGCTGTCTGGGCTCATGCAGACATGGTGAGAATGTAACGAGGCAAGTCATAAAGACGAGATCCAAAGTAACATCTAGTGAGTGTGTGTGTGTGTGTGTGTGTGTGTGTGTGTGTGTGTGTGTGTGTGTGTGTGTGTGTGTGTGTGTGTGTGTGTGTGTGTGTGTGTGTGTGTGTGTGTGTGTGTGTGTTTGAGAATGAATCAGCATATGAATGTGTGCATATGCTCTTTGGGAATACACCGCATACTTGTTGACAGCCTTGAAAGTGCACTGTCAACGTCAAATTGTTGCTGAATGTCTTTTTCATGGCCGACTGTCTGATTAAAATTCTCCAATTTAAGGCTTCGCAAATTGTTCACCAAATCCATGTTTCTGTGTGTTTTTTCTAAATATATGTGATACACTTACACATTATTTATGGACCACATGCCCACCTGTCTAACTTCCTTGCTGAGGAACTGGAGCCTCAAACAGCTCAGTGTGGCTGGTCCTTCTTGTTCCATGACTGCCTGCTACATCGAAACCTCCCCAAGAGGACCATGTATCCTGCATATGGTCCAGTACTTGAAAACCACTCCAAAATGTAATGGGTCGTTTCCTGGCCCATGCAATATCCGTCCAAAAGGTGTTGTGGAAAATGCGTCTAGCAGATTTTGTGTAATCATCCTGACAAACAAACAAAAGGAACCAACCAGCCAACCAATGGACACAGCTGAACATATAACCTCCTTGCTGGAGGTAAAACATACCTAAATTTTGGTATACTGTGTTACACTATTTAATAAAAGCTCCCTCATGTTTTGCCAGTGAAATGCTGATAATGTGAAGCATCAGCAGTAGGAACTGGTTCTCTTTAGCAGTTAAAACTGTGATGCAGCTGTGGGTGAGTGAACATTTAAAACTGACACAATCAATTAATGAAATTAAATTATGAACAGTAATGCTGAATTGCTGTACATTTGGCATCTTTTCCTGTGAACCCCTTGTGCAGTGATTTTGAATCCATCTTGCAGGAATGGAAACCAACACCATATAAATCCAATGAACGGGGTCCTGCTGATAAAATGCTAACAATAAATTGCATCAAAATTGGGGCTTGTTTTAATCAAAATATTATAGATTATAACTTGCTTGGGCTGAGGTAGAATTTTACCAACTGGCAACTTCTGTAGAACATTTTCACTATAAAAATAAGGAACATTTCAACCCTTTCTGTGTTACACTGTACAAACAGTGTTACAATGGGCTATGGAATAAATAAAAAAAAGTCTCTTATGTTATGAAATTTATACTATAAAATAAATAAGATAATGAAAAATAAAACTAAAAGAGCACCCAAACATTAATTAATTGCACAATGGTGGAGCAACACATCTCTTTCCATTACAACAACAATGTTGTTGCTGACCAGGACCTGAATTGTTCCTATACAACTGATTTAAAGGTGTGTCTTATATCACCAGCATTACATTTGTACTCGCCAAAGTGTGACTGCCTTGCACACTTGTGCCAAACTCATCACATGACATCATACGGCTAAAAATGTCCATGCAAAACAGACACGTTCTGTGCCTTAATCTACACATGTAGTCTGTAGGAGGGTTTCCTGCATACATCATCATACATCTGATGAAAGCTTAATGCTTTGTTATATGGAAGTAAAAAACTGAAACAGATTTGGGTCAGATCAAACACATTTCATCATCATCACACACACACACACACACACACATGCAATCCTGCACAGTATTTAAACCTGTCCATAAAAGCCTGCATGTATTGGTGGCCTTGAATTGACAAGATTGTGTTTGGCTCATTTTTGAAAAAGAGAGAAGAAGAGAATAGAATGAGCACAAGTTCTAGTTTATTTTGGCCTCACTATACTGTGCAGTATATAGTTTTGAGATTTTTTTCACCGTCGCTTTGTATGTGTATTGCAAGACAGGTCATTCGTAACTGTTCAGCAGGTGAAGTGAACAACAGGCAGGAGGGAACCTTGTGAAAGGCTGATTCGGCTGTTCACCTCCAGCTGTAAGTGAAACTGGAGGAGGCCGGGGGGGATCATACTGTACGTGCACCACTATTTGAACATATTTTATTAAACACATTTGCTTGCTAGTGTTTAGTGTGTAGAGACTGTACTGTATCTGTTCATTTTTCCCATAAGTATGTGGAGGGAGTTTTTGTTGTTTAGATTACATGAGCTTACAGTGTATGGTACTGTAAGCACTTGTATATTGCACAGATCATATTTACATTTATGTTGGCCAGTACAGAAACCAATATATATATATATATATATATATATATATATATATATATATATGTCTGTACAGAGCACAGAAATCTGAATATACAGTATTCTATTACATTTGATTTCATGTAATAATATGATATAGAAATATGTATAATTATGCACAACTCTGTGACTGTAACATGCTTATGGAGACTCAGAAAACTGGAACAACTGGAACATGCATCAAATGATAGTTTCCTGGTTGCAAATGACTGTCTTTGGTTAGCGATGAGCTGTAGATAACTCTCAGAGCTGCTTTCTATTGTGTGTGGGACATAATGGCTCCACATTCACGCTCAATGTTTAGGGGGGGTCACACTTTACATAATGTTGTAACCTTGGTATTTCGATCCTTTTTATTATTACACTGACACACATTCACAAACACTGTAGCACAGGTGAGGTCAGGTAGCCTTTTCATCTTACTCAGCAGAGAGACTTATTTCTGTAGATGCACGGTAAATTTTTCCTTTTCTTTATTTGTGAAAAGAAAGGACTTTGAAATACTCGCCGTAACCTGAAGAACAAATGTTCACCATTCTCATTCTATGACATCACATTCAAGTAGAAAAATTTACAGGTTGGCCAGCCAGACATATAACTCCTCAGCATTGGAACTAATAATAATTTGATAAGAAAACAACGCCAAATCATTAGGCATCTTTCTAAGGGTCAAATTATGTGCAACATAGCAGCCCATATGTTCTCTTGTACAGTAGTTTCTGTGCAGATCACTCTAAGTAAGGGACTCTAGAACTGTCTCATCTAAGACTGAGCCCTAAATTATATTCTATGTAACATTTTTTTGAATATAGAAACCCATTAAAAACAATGGATTAGGTTCACATTTTCAAGTTTGTCTTAAATTTATAATCCTTAAGATTGTAACCCTGGTTTAGCAATTTCAATCCAGCGTGAGAACAGCAGCTGTCCCAGTCACTGAACAGTAGTATATAGAGAGGTAATTATAGAATATACATTTATTGAATGGTTATCACCGAAAAAAATATGGCTACAAATGGTATCAAAAACATGCCTCAATATCATGAAAATCTTAAGAATTATAACTTTAAACAATACGAGCCTGACCATATGAACATGGAGTTATTAGTTTGAATTTTTGGTCAAACAAAATAAGTATTGTGAAGTCATTGTGATGTTGGTAATGAGCTTTTTCTTTGTACTATTTATTAAAATCTTACCATTTCCACTGCAAATGCCGGCTCAAATTTGACTCCACTCTACTCGCCTTTTTTGCATTTCTATTAGGTAAAAAGTATCTGGTACCTGGTACATGGTACTGCTTTTTTAGTGCCACCTCCATTGCGGTTCCAAGCGAACCAAGCAGGCACTAAAAGGTCACGTGAAACGTTACAGACCACTGATTGGTCAATGCCCGACACGGACAAAGTATCCTGCTCAGCACAAATCAATGGCAACCAATGGAAAACAACCGGCAGAAAAGTACCAGAAACCAAGGTGAGTCGAGTCCAGCAGAGCCGGTTCTACGCAGTGGAAATGCAGCTTTTGAAAGATGTCCTCTTAATTTATGTCTCTAACTGCTGCAGCCTCATATTAGCTTTCACTGAACTTAAGAACGTATTTTTACAAAAAAAAATTCGAACTATGGATTTCACTTCCCATACTGAAATCATGTTATCGTGACCTGCTTTTTAATGTACACACAAGCACATGGGTTTTCAGACAAACATTACTCCTGTAATGCTACTCCTACATGACCATTTGAATTACCACAAAATTGAATCATTTGTTATGCCTTCCCCCCCCCCAAATGACACGATTTCCATTTTCACATGGAGTATTATCTCCCAAGAGAGCCAAGAAAAAAACTTTATAGGAACTCATAAATATTCTTCCACTTTGCCTTCATAATAGAGTTCTTCACTCAGCCAAACTTTTGGAACACTTTCAAGTTCACCCTGTCATTCATGGCACTAAATCTCAGTAAGCTCTTGTGAAAGATTTAGAGCCAATAGTGGAATCACAATAAAGGTGACAGATGATCTCTCAATGGAGACCCCCCCCCCCAAGCACACTGCAGAGAGATCTGACTTTATAATGTAGTTAAATGAATTCCTCAAAGTAATTTTAATACTGAATGCCAGAGCCATAATTGTGGTTCTCCTGGTGTGGCATCAATTAGGAGAACAGACATGAAGAATGGAATGCAAGAATTCATTTTTATATGCAAAAAATTCCAACTGAGCTGCTAATCCAAACATAGTTCTGTATGTCTAAGTGACACAAGGTTACAGAGGTGGAAAAATTGCAAAGATTTATTGAGACTGTTACGAATTGGCCAATTAATCATAACTGTTTGTTTCCGCTCTCTGTGTCATTTTAATTATGATGATTCAGACCTTTTTTTCACGTCTTGGGTCAGACTACAGGTTGTGCATCATATTCTCATAGCGCAGGAAAAAAAAAGAATGTTTTATAACAAAATCACTAAAAGCAGCTCAAGATCAATCGAGTCATTAGTGCACACACGAGCCAGTGTAGCATGTGCAGATCTTTTCAAATACTCAGATGCATTTATTCAAACATTGTCTCATTATTTGGTGAGTGAGTCAAACAAAATCCCATCAGTAGATAAATGCTACGGTGCCCACCTCTACTCACACTGGCAGGCTCAAACAGGCACAGCATGCTGTAGTATACTGAAATATGTGGGCAGGCTGGCTTAATGCTCATCGTTTGCAATGGTTTTCATAAATGATTCGACTTATTTAAAAAAATCCAGACACCACCAAAAACATCTTGTGCATCTAGTATCTTAAACTACAGCTTAACGTCTCTGACAAACACAAATATGGTACAGCAGTAAACAAATCTAAGAATGCTTACAATGTGCGCGTGTGTATGTATTTACCTGAGTGTCTGTCTACATGGGCGTGCTTATGTCTGTTACTCACCCCAGCGTCGTCATGGTGACAATAGTGTACCAGAAGGAAGCTGGGATGCTGGTGAACTTGCTGGAGCTTGAGCCCTTCTCTGCGTAGAACATGACCGTGGCGAAGATGATGATGGCCATGGTGAGAGAGAAGAGGAGGAAGCCCAGCTCTGAAGCACAACTCTTCAGTGTATAACCCAGGATCCTCAGGCCCTGTGAGTGACGGGAGAACTTGAAGATACGAAACACTCGAAACACACGCAGAGTCACGAAGGCGCCGCTCACGTCCTCGTTGTTGGTCATCACGAGGCCTATATAGTACGGCAAGATGGCCACCACGTCGATAATGCTCATCACTGAGCGCATGAAGCGGTAACGGCTAGGCGCAGCGAACAAGCGCATCAGGTACTCCACTGTGAATATCATCACGCAGGCGGTGTCCATGCAGAAGAACGCCACGGTGTAGCGTTCACCACATGGCATGTCTTTCTGGTTGGCGGTGGAACCACAGGGCACCGTCTCCACCACATTAGTGATGACTGAGATGGCGATGAAGAAACCAGTGACATAGTAGAAGACAAGGGCCATGGTGGAGGTGTGGGGGTTCTCAAAGGCCCGCCACATGGTCTGCCTGAAGTTCATGTTGGGCAGCTTGTGGTCCTTGTTCTCCTCCTGATCATCCTGCAGCCGTTCTATATTCTCCCTCTTTCTGTCCTTGTACTCCTCGTAGCAGCAGTCACCGATGATCTCAGGGATGATTCCGAAGAAGGTCAACTCCTCATCATAGGCCGAGATGCACTCATGGCGGGGGTAGTGGAGCTTCCCTGTCCGGTAGAAGTTGAGGATGCTCCTGAAGGCATCGGGGTCACGATCAAAGAAGTACTCCTTGCTTTCCTCATTGTAAAAGAAGTCTTTTTCGGAGCTGCCCAACAGGGTGTCAGGGTAGCGGTCCAGTGTGGTTCTCCAGGTCTGAAAACGGCGGCCGCTGACATTGAGGATGATCAGCTCATCCTGTTTCTTTCTGATGTCTCTTGGTGCAACAGGCATGGGGCAGTTAGCAACGGGCATCCAGCCGATGGCTGCTGCCCGAGCAAAAGGAAGCCACGCTGCTACTCCTGTCGCCATCGTGGAGCAGTCTTCAGAGTAGTCCTCCTCACCTTCACAGCTGACTTTGCCCAAAACCAAATGACATCTGAGATAATAATGGCAAACAAAAAAGAGAAAACATTCAGCTGCACAGAAACAGCAGCACATTAGATGATTATCAAACATCTCTATTACATTTACAGTCAGTTTCTTCTGCTTTTAGTCTGAATACAGCCGGATCTTCACAGAATGTTATCCAATTTTAATGAAATTGTGATATATGGCAACAGACTAAAGCATACAGTAAGTGCCAGGCAACCAGCACATAAAGGTGAGGATTAGTGCCAGTTCAGTTCTGTCCTGGTTTTAACATACTAATAACTCATAATTAAGTTTATATGAAATACATGCTCCGTGATTTCTACAAACATCTAAAGACTGTAACAGTTAGCTGACGATGACTGATAGCCTACACATCTCTTCAGATGTATAAAACTAAACGGACCGCTGTTTTGGACCAAAACGCACATTTATTTACATATGATTCACAGTGAATTCAATGCTGTTAATCGGTTAAACAGGTATCAGCAGGAGTTGCTTCTAAAACTAGTGAGTCTGTCCTGCAGCGTCATTAAGTGACTGACGGAGGGAGTGACTGCAACCAACCTGTTGAATCAAAGGCTCCACATTTATATTCTTTACGCAATTTCTAGGGCGATTCCTGTAAAATAAAGAACATTAATGACTGAAATAGTTTTGGAAATAATCACCGGGTGAACTAATATGTCATGGGAAGTCAATAAAGGGAGGTTTAACATAAGTTTTGTAGCCTACACTGAACATATTTTGTTTTCTATACACACACAGCTGATTAACACGAAAGACGTGCTTATTTTTAAAAACGCATTACAGACATGAAGTCAAACGGACCAGATAGCGAACACACAAACACACTCACCGATAAAAGTGGAGGAGGGGAGAGAAATCCAAACTTTTCCAAACAGAGAAAGAGTTTCTGTGAAGATCGAGTCCTCATAAACAGGTGAGAGTATCGGAGCTTGGATCCAGCCTGCGGAATGAAGCAGCGAGCGGCACCTCTCCTCCCCGATGTTCGGCCGATTGACTCTGGCAAGGAGCAGAGCGCACAAATCTGATGCGGCTGATGGGGCAGAATTAAGCCGTCAGTGGAACCACCCAGAGAATCCGAGAGTATTGATCTGATGGGAGATTTGTGGACTTCCCCCTGGCAGGGTTGAGCATCGCGGTTTTCTTTTGTTTTTCCTCGTCAGTGTTTAGAAAGTGAAATGAGACGGTGAGGAGCGGCGCGCGCCTCTCTCCAGCGCAAAGTAGCTCCCAATGTGCGCCTCTCTCACCGCGCCAGCTCTGTGTCATCAGCTCTCCTTCCCTCTGCCTCATCGTCATATGTCACACTCATCCTCTCAGTTAGACAACAGTCAAAAATGTGGTACAGTGATACAGGGGATGATGAAAAAATAACATGAATAATTAAGGTCTTAGATTTCAACCCTATGAGGTAAATGATACATTAAGGTCCGTGTTTTACTTGACGCACACACCTAAATTCCCATTTAAATCACTCCTCAGGTCAATTTTATTTATATCACAAATTCGACTCAGAAAGGGCTTCATCTGTCATGGTGAACCAACACCTACAGAGACAATGAGGAGCACTGGGTCATGCAGGCGCTTCTCCACCGAGGCATCTCCAGGGTCGGTTCCAGGCCAGAGCCTAATTTTACACACACACACACACACACATATATATATATATAACTCTTTGTTTAACACGGTGGTTATGTCAGGTTGGTAAACATTAACACAAAAGTTTAAATGCTTTTCTTTTAATTCAGTTTGTGTAAAGGGTCCCCATAATTTCACTGTAATATTAACCAATTAGAGGCCGGAAACATTTGCCTGTAATTATCACCTGATCCTGTGTTTACTGTCTGCACTGACACAGACTATTAATGTAAAGAAGACTGCAGCAGTCATAGCTCAGGTTTGATAAAAGAAGTGATACAGGACATGATGAGACAGAGAGAAAAAGAAAGAGAGAAGGTGATGGAGACGATGAGAGAGGAAGAGCAGGTTCTGCCCACTGTGACCAGGATAGGATCAGCATCATGTTCCTGTGCTGTTCTACATAAAGACTGACCTGAGCACATTCAAATAATGTAGGCCTGATTACCACAGAGATTTATGTTCTTTGGTCATTACAGTGGAACCTATAGGCTCAATATAACACATAATTATAGAGTCATAATATTATTACTGTCTGACTACATTATTGTGTAACACATATTCCTTATGTTCATGTACTGTTCGAGGCACATTTCTGTAATTCAAAATGATGCAAACTCAGACACATATGAAATAAATAAGGTTTGTAGAATTTCACTGAATTATTTTCAATAAACTTTGACAGGAGAGACAAGTGAGGAGTCACAGATGAAGGGACAGGTGGTGAATGTAGAGGGAGAGAGAGAACACATCAGAGGGGATTGATCATTCACTGCAAAATTTAACCTGATTCTCATGCATTACTGCTTGACAGATAATTTACTGTATGCTACTGCCCACGGACATGATTTTAAAGCTATTGTTATCTGATTTTTGCCCTTCAAATGTCTTGAAATGCAGATTTTTGCCTTCCAAATGTCTTAAAATGCAGTCAGGGAATTCAAAAGCTAGCAAGCTCAGCTTTTGGACCTCTGTATTTCTAAAATGCTGCATACGGCCGTGGTGATGAGGATACTATCCACACAACAACAACAACAACTTAGCTTAGCACACAGACTAAACAGAGGCAACTAGACAGTACTCCAGCTAAGGCACCTCAGTTTCCCCATTATGACATTACACTGAAAGGCAAAAGTCCCATGATAGTCTGACTCTCATAATACTCAATGACCATAAAAACCTGCCCCTAGAATTTGGAATCACATTAGTATCATTATTATTATTGGCTGTCCCTTTATCCTGATCCACTCCAAAATGTAATGATTCCTTGCATGGCATATGCCACACCCCTCCACCCAGTTTCATGGTAACCTGTGAAGTAGTTTATGTTTACCTGACAAAAATGGTCCAGAAATGTGGAAGAAAGTAGTATTAAAATTCCTTTATCTGCATCCACTCCAGAATTTAATGGGATTTTGTGTAATCTTGCTAACAGACAGACAAGCCGGTGCTGGTAAAACATTACCTCCTTGGCCGAGGTAGACACAAGGAGACATAACCATAAACATCCCTCACCACCTGATGTTTCTAATGTGCATACTGGTTTGTGTAAAAACTTGCTCACATGAACAACACCAAAAGAACATTTTGAATTTTTTGAAACTTTTGCAAAAATTATTTATGGGCAATAATTTTCTAGCTCAGTCTAAAACAATAGATAATAAATCTCTCAACAAAAAATCATTCTTCTGTCTTCAACAGATTTTAAGAAACCATGACAAAGACTATGTGCTAAGTTCAGAATTCAGATCAAGGCCATAATGAGTTGTTTTTCGTCAGTAATTTTCAAACCTAATCCACTACAGCACATTATAAAGGTCTCCAAATATTTTTATTCTCCTATCTTTAACGGCTTGAGAAAAAACTTGTTCAGTTTAATGTGTGATGGACACATGGAGAGACAGAACCCATTCCTATTATATTCCTCATCAACTCTATGGTGGGGGATAAAAAACAAGACTGGCTCAGTACAAAGACAGAAAATCTTTGATCAAATAAATGCGATAAAATGTGTTAATGAAGGAGCTTTAGAGGGTCTGATAGATAGATTTTTTTTAAACCTTTGGACAGAGCCTTTCTAGCTGTTTGTCTTTGCGCTAAGATAACTGGCTGCTCATGGTAGTTACCACAAATCCTCCAAATTAAACAACCACATAGATTTTTTTTGTCTGTGCTCTTAAGAACAACACGGGTGTTGTTTCTGATGGAAGACGTCATTTATATGTTCCTTCAAAAACAAAAGAATATTGAGGAATATCTATTTTATTTTGTCGAGGTTTGGTTTAGGCATCAACATGATTTGGTTAAGATCGTGGTTTGGATTAAAATGACTGCTTTGTTAAGAGATGAGGTGACTTAGTAGCCAAAGTTGGTTTGGGACTGTGTCGCACTAATTGGCACTTAAAACAGTCATTTGCTCTCAAGATGCACAATATTTGTGGAGCTATGTTTAAAAAATATGTTGGATTCAAACTGTGTTAATGTTTCTACAGTACAAGCCAAATGTGTTGTAATTAGGAAAAACAAACAGACGGCCATTTTTTTGTGAGGCGTTCAATGTCAGTGTCAAAGATTCATTTACAGAATCTGTAAAGAAAATGTGATCGGTTTTAAAGCCACTCAGTGAGTGGTTTTGTTATTCCAAAAATATTTGCGTTACAATTGTCCAGGCTGCGAAGGAGATTAATCCTATTCCTCTCAGTATATTAAACAAGAGGCATCAGGAGATGGTATATTCCCCCGCCACCCCAAAAGCTGCATGCATGTTTGCATGAATACAAGCTCCTTCAGCTTAGCAGTCAGTTAGAAATAAATGAAATTTATTTTAAATTCATTTAAAGAAAATAAACCATTTAAGGTTTTAACTGTTCATCTCAAACAACAGACAGAGCAAATTCACCTGCAACATGTTTTCACAAAGCATTAACAAAGCATGGTAACTTGATTGTCACTCTGAACTGGAAAATGTGGCAAACACATTTATGTCAATGTTTTGGAAAAATCAGAGGTAATGTACTGGTAAAAGCATATTTTCACACAACACTGCTACAAACAAAACCAGCGCAAGACGGGCAAAATATTGTTGATTGGCTGAAAACGCAAACAGGAACTAAAATTAAATGTAATGAGTCACTTGAGCTTTTTGAGATAGTACAGCAGATTACGTGTACGTTCTGTGAACTGAAGGTGAATCCTCATGGTTAGATGGATAGATAGAGGGAGGGAGGGGGAGATGGATAGATAGATAGATAGATAGATAGATAGATAGATAGATAGATAGATAGATAGATAGGTAGATAGATAAGGAAAACTGATATGCAAATGACTTTGCAACCAATTAATTATGTGAACCATTTTTCAAATGCAGTGTCTTTCGATCCAATCCGGTTTGGTTATTGCAGCATATTTTCTCAAATCCTTGCTAATCCATGTCGGGTATTTCACAGTATAAAAATCAGGATATGAGATAAAGTTGGCTTAGTTATAACTAAGCCAACTTTATCTCAAAGTCTATTTCCTCAAATGTGATGAAAAACAATACATTAGGTGGTGCTAATTTCCAACAAATCGTTGTGTGGAGAGCTTCTCAGTGACTTCAATCAATGAGAGTTATTTCTATCCATAGAAAGGCAAACAAATAATAAAAAATGTATTTAGAAAGACAAGCGCACTGTAAGACCTGGTGAGTTAGTTTAAGTTTAAGTTTCTTAACTCAAATGACTTAAACATGAAAAAAATATTTGGTTTGAGTAGAAGAAACTTAGATTCATGGTATCAATTCCATAAAGTAAAAAAAAATGACAAACAGAAACCAACAACCATTCACACCAATGACCAATTTAGAATGACCAATTCACCTGTATTGCATGTTTATGGACAGTCAGAGGAAGCCGGAGTACCTGGAAGGAACCCACACAGACACAGGGAGAATATAAAAACTCCACACAGAAAGGCCCCAGGTCCTAAGGTGGACTGGAACCCATAACCTTCTTATTAAAATAATTAACTTTATTTATATTGCACTTATCAAAATACAAAATTGTTCATTGAAGAAAAATTACAAACACACACACAATTAAAACATTAACAATCAAACAATTGAAATTTTTTTTTATAAAAGTAAAAAGAAACAGATATAAAGCAAGCAATAAAAGGGAACTCAGATAAAATCAGGATATAAAATGAGATTTAAACCAAGGCTCAGACAACTTTACCTCCTCAGGAAGGTCATTCCAGAGCTTCGGGGCCCTGATAGCAAAACCTCAGTTGCCCTCAGTGATCAGCCTTGACTTAGGAACAGACAGAAGACAACTGTTGTGTCTCAAACTACGCTAAGATGTCAGAAATATATTCAGGAGCCAGGTCATGAAGAATCTGGTAGGTGATTAATAAAATCTTAAAGTCAATTGTAAAAGAAACAGGGAGCCAGTATAGAGATAGTAAATATGGTCATACTCAAAGCCTTGCAGCCGAGTTCTGTACAGTCTGAAGCTTCTCCAAGGTTTTCTGGTTCAGACAAGAGAAAAGGCTGCAGTAATCAAGAAGAGAGGAAAGAAAAGCATGAATTACAGTTTCTGCATCTTTAAAATGTTAAATTTATCTTATTCTAGAAATGTTGCTGAAGTAGTAAAAACATGGTTGCACAAGATGTGCTGCTCATAAATGTTTTATTCACTGAAATAAAAACAACAAATGAAACATTTACTGCATATTTGGCAAAATAGCAGCCCATGGTCAGCAGGGTTTACATTTTCAAAATTACAATAGTTAAAGAAAATTAGTCATTGGAACAGTCTGGAATTATATCACCAATACTTAAATGCATAATGTGCAAAACTTAAGTGCACAATATTTGCTGTTTGGTTTTATAGTGTATTATGAATCACACTTTATAATGTATTTGAATCCTACACAGAAATGTAAATAATTTCAGTAAAAATGTATCATGCAATTTCTTTTGACCAGTGCAAAAGCAACAACTGCACATGGGGCCACTGCTTTCTGATAGGATAAAAGGAAGATTTTAAGGATTAGAGCCCCCGAAACAGAGACCAACTCTACGACAGAACAGAATCAGAGGCAAGATCCATCTAGTGCAATCTATTGTAGCTATTTCAAGTTTTGATTCAGGCATTTGAATTAGATTAGATCTGTCATTTTTGTGACATTTTATTCAGGATTATTTCAATGCATTTTATTAAACCTTCCTGGTTTTCATGGTTGTATTAAACATTTTTGTCTCTGAACTTCAATTATGGCGTTCAGTCGTGAGGAACAATAATTATATAAATGGCTTTGTGTAGAAATATAATTGAATGATAAATTACTTTGAATTCACAATAATTGTGCTCACAGCTTTCACAAAGTATAGCAGCTTCATCTCGAGAGCAAAAATAACCTCTAAGTCAATGGATGTTGACCCCCCCCTTACGTACTGCACACTGCAATACCTTTACTGTGGTATTCATCTTTAATGAATGGCTGACACCAACATTTCATAATGAAACAGCACTCAGAGAGTGCAAATCTCCTGACAGGTAGGTAGGCAGCTAAGTCTCTACATGAAGTTTCCCCTGTGAAGCTCAATTCTTAAAGCAATTTGAGTCCGAACTTCAGTCTCCCTGTGGCACACCTCCTTTTTTTAACAAATCTGTAATGCAGCTCAGGAGCCTAGTGTCCTGTCCTGGTAGGAGAACTGCAGTTGCATGTCTTCCTCACTCTGATGGACACCATGAGCAGGCAACGAATCATGAACAGTGCATTGTGGGCCTTTGATGAATTGTTCCATGGGTGACATGCTATACGTCTCCAAAAAATTCATCAACATCCATTCATAACTTTTTGACTAACAGACAGAAAAACCAATACTAGCACAAATATAACCTTTTTGGCATTAGTAATTACTAAGTTATTAGATTAATATTTGCACTCAAGTGCTGCACAGTACTTGAGTTTAACTTGTAGGGCTGAGCTAAAGAGAATTTTCACTAAAGTTTGCGTGTTAGAAATTTTCAGCTCATTGCTGTGGTTGAGCGGCCTTCAACAGCAAATACTGTCTTGATTCACACACTCTCATCAGTGTTGTTTCAGCGACAGCAGGGAGCTGCATGACAAAAAGGCTTTAAAAACTCACTGTACACTCCTGGTTTAATACACAATGCTAGTTTTTGGAGTGTGTGGAGACCAAAGCAGAGCTAAAAGGAGAATGAATATTGGACTCATCAGGCGAGCGGTAACATGACTCGACATGAATGCTAATTGTTCAGTGTCTGATGGATTTGTAATCAAGTGTCAGCTAACATTAGAGCTGTTTTTAATAACACCCATTCACTTATTAATTCACTTCAATGATACCACACAGGATACCAATTGATTTTGGTATCCTGTAATCTTTCTGGCATGGCTCTAGTCTGCTAAATATTTATCATGAGCAGGAAAGTTCTTAATCTAGAGGGTTTGATGTCCTTTATCTGGTTGAAATAAGTCTACAAGCATTACCCATCACCCATTCATCATTAAGACATTTTTGTAATACTGTAATTAAAGACAGATGGAGATTCGGTGAGTAATGAAGGTGGATGTCGCTTTTTTGTTGCGACAGTTACAGACCATGAACAGCAGTAGGCCTGATAGGCTACGGGAAATAATAAAGGGAAGAGTTAATGGAATGACGGTGGTGTATGAATCATTCCGGGAATGAAAAATCCTAAGTGTGTATCTTAAGAGTAGGCCTTCATTCTGGCAGAGAATTGACCCACAGACACAGTGTGGGTGTGGAAAAAAGGTTCAAATGAAAGGCAGTGCATTGAATTTGCATGAGCTGTCATCCTTTGACTCATTTACAAATCGATCCGTAGCCTTCCAAGGTTTTGCTGTCTGAAACACAAACCACTCTACAGCGTAACAGGCATGGATCCTATTGATCCAAACTATTACGGAGACAGAGAGAAAATGTACAAAAATCGAAAGAATATATTGTTCACCAACAACATCAGAAAGGCTTTTATGCATAGCAGCTGCTGATGGACTTTCACTTTAAGTGAAATGTTGACTCTAGGAGCCCCTTATTATAACGTATTTGTTGTTGTTGTTGAAACTTTTGACATCGACGTAAAGGATGTGTGGAGATTAATGGATAGACAGTATATGGACGGACGTCTCCATTTACGTACTTAGAGAGAGCATGAAATGGACAATGTCACATGACAAAAATGCAGACATGTTAACATTATAGAACATTTCACTAATTTCCACCTCAAATAAATGCAGTCTAATCTGGAATTAAATTCTAATATCATTGGATTATGTTAATGTTTTGAATTTGATTATGGTACTCTTTTTATATTTACCAGTACAGTACGTTTTGCTTTAAGATCAACATCAGCCTATAAAGTAAATAAAAGAGTGATCTAAAATTTCATGAGAGTGTCAGCATCTCAGACTGAATATAAATAGATTTAACTGGGCTGTAATATCACACAGCAGGGCTCGGAATAATTCAGTTACATTACTTGAAGGACATAGTCAGAATTAGAAAATGAAGTGGTGGAGATGACATGTAGGTATGTATGTGTAAGTATGCCAACATGATAAAGCAATAGTAGTGATGTTTGTACTTTATTGTCAAATGTTGTGATACACTGTGCAGTACAAAATAATTAGAGAGGGATAACTTTCCCCATTAAATGTCATCGGCCTTCAGAAAATAGTAACGTTATCATAGTGTTTTAATTAAAACTCTAATGAGTGCAGTGAATGTTCCAAGGTTTCAATGGCAGATTTATGACAAAGTAATAAATTATATACAATAATGAATATCTTCAGTTATAGAAGTCCTGGCTGACAAAATCAGCAGCCTCAAAAGGTTCAGATGAAACACATTTCTTCCTGTTTCAGCTTAGATTGGATCTGATGTGGGAGCCAGAAGGGTCTCTATTTGTTTTTGAATACTGCATTATACAAAGCTGTGTGTATGCCCTTGCAAATGAATGACACCCCCACACAGGAACACAATGCTGCTGATAGGTGGAAATGTGACAACAGGAGGATGTGAAAGCCCAACGGGTACTCTCCTGACCTGACCTAGTTACTGTATGATGGTTTGCATCATTATCTGCAAAGCAGTTACTCAGAGACATCAAAGCTTCAAGCAGATGGAAGACAGACATTTGAAAGCACTGGGGGGAATACAGGCTGAACAAGTTGGAGGAAATCCACAATGAACTACATATTACTGAAAAAATTGGTTAATTGAATAACTATTTAAATGGCAGAAATCTGATTTGCAACAATTCTAATTTGATTAATTGTTAAAGACATTTAATAAGCAACACAATTAAGAGTCTAAAGCCTCGCTAGAAGCTCTATGAGGTTACACTATGGGCTAAACGCTAACATCAGCTCGTTAAAATGCTCACAGTGACAATGCTAAAATGAGATATTGAGCAGGAATAATGTTTACCATAATCAGTGTCTGAATTAAGCTTTTTGTAGGCCACGACCACCGAGCCTAGTGGCAGCTACAGATTGTAAATCAAGGACTATTATTGCCGAGCTGCAACACTAAAAGGTGAAAGAGCTTGTGCTAAGAGAAAAAAAAAGGAAAAAAAGCATCACAACAATGGGTGAGCAATGTTCATCTGTCGAGATCTCACTTTAGCTACTCTGATGGCTTTTCAAGACATCAAAGATGGACTTTTACTTTCTAAATTTCAAACTAATCTACATGTTCTAGAGATGTGTCTTGGAAGAGTACATACATTTCTAATATAAGCATTTTTATTTAAGAATATCATTAATAATACTCTGTTATATGAACACGATATCTGCCAGGGTGGGTGGGTCTGGGGAGGGTGGTTTTTTGTTTATTTATCTATCTATTCAAGAAAATTAAGGGAAAAGTAATGTATTATTCATTTGTACTGGACAATTCCTTTATTTGAAAAAAAAAGACATTAAGGGGAAGTGCAGAGCTAGTAAAATCTGATGTGGATTTCAACACCCAGAGAGATTTGTGGTTAACAACACCAGCACATTCAGCACCACGGCTGATACTGGTTTCCTAAGCCAAGAGGCGGAAGACCGGGACTCAGATGCTGTATTAAGCTGGAAAATGGATCACAGTGACCCCATTTAGAGAAAATTTGACTAGTTATCCTATCAGTCTATCTCCCACAGTGTCTCACAGTGTAGGACATCCATCTGCTCACATTATATTTGTATACTGCCATAGTCATGGAACAGCCTCAGCTAAAACCATACATTTGATTCACAGTGACTAATATACACAGACACAGCAATGGCAAAGTTAAATTGATCAACGGGGGATGAATTGTCTATTTAAGAGTGTAAAAGTGTATGCACATCCATGTTTGCTCATTTTCTCCAGAAAACGCATGTTAAGAAATATGTCATGTTTCACATTTCTTTTCCTGTCTGCGTTTTCTTTCCTGCCACCTATCACCAGTGTCTTTTCCACCCTTCCCTGAACTAACAGTATAGTCACTCTGCCATTGCCATCTCCTTTGTGGATACGGTTTTGCCTGTCATGGACTACTCTGCCGTCTTGTGTCTGCATATGGGTCCTTTACTCTGAACTGCTAAAGGTGATTTTACCCTACCAGATTTTTGAAATATATGGGCTGCTCACTCATCCCACCCTGCATGTCAAAGAAAAGCCCCCTTTCTACCACAGATTCTTCACCAGCATGGTTATGCATAGACAGACTGCTTTACAAGAAGACCCCCTGGCCCACTCTTCTGAAAAGCTCCATTACAGTTAATAAGTCATATTTTAGTCACAATTTTGTAAATGGCAGGAGTATAAAGATCTGAAAACAGATAATACTACACATGAAGGCTCCAAATATCCAAATAGACACGTCAGTTTGTGAAAATCATTCCTTTATACTTGACCTGATATTGTTTTTGTTGTTGTTGTTTTTTTTTTACTTGAATATGACCTATATTTTGATGACAAATGTGCCTCATTTGTGCCTCATAGGAGCAGTTAAAAATATCCCTCATCAAGCTTTTTCAGATATGTGCAAATTCGATATTACATTAGATCACAGTTACCTTACTTTGACATCCAAGGCAAGCATCAGTCCCTAGAAACCATTCATACATTTGATCAGGCTACCCGTGGGGGGGGGGTTTCACTTTTTTCTTTTTGGATCCTACAAAACAGAGCTTTGCTGAGCACAGCAGGACTCAAGCATTTGTGTGGATGAGGTGAGAGTAGAAATTAAAGATGAGATGTGGTATGAATGTCTAATGAGTATCCAAATGATTGCTTTGTAAA
Organism: Chaunax sp. Z400; assembly: GCA_037577475.1. Lineage (NCBI taxonomy): Eukaryota > Metazoa > Chordata > Actinopteri > Lophiiformes > Chaunacidae > Chaunax > Chaunax sp. Z400. The sequence goes on from CM075185.1 coordinate 22,986,680, forward strand.
TGTCAAGCATAATGTTACACAGTTTAAAATGTTACATAGACTCGTATTTCCAAGAAAAGTTACAATTTATTTTTTTCAACCAACGTTTTGCTTGTTTGTAATCGATGTAAGTCTTGTAAGTAATGTAACACATTTTATCAGCAGTAAACTCTGGGGAGTGTACTGTAGGGAAACCAATGCACACATAGCTGTTCTCAGAAGAAACTGGCTCCTTTATCAATGATAAAATATGATAAAATGGTGGTTATGTTAGGAATGGTTATTGCAAAAAAGTGAATCTTGCGAATGTATAGAAAATGGAAACTATACCTGTGTATGATTTATGGCTGAGAGAAATGGCAAACCTATTATATGTGGAGACAATGAGATTTCAGAACAGAGACAGAGGTGAAATTTGATAAGATCTGGAACCCCATACTGAAAATGTTATTCTGGTAAGGACCAATGTGCTGTGTCCGAGGTAAAACAGCACCGGGGCTTCTCTTCTTATTGTTTACTACGTATACATAATTTTGATTTTTTTTACAGCAAAACTGCTTTGTCTTTAATTTGATCATGACTGTTGGTACTGTCATAATTATGACTATGATGTGTTGTGTTATTTTCACAAAACAAAAGCAATAAACATATATTTAACCAATAGAAATTCAAGGTGAGTATGTTTTATGCACAGATTCTTTTCCACTCTTTTCAGACATTTCATTTATTTAACAATTAATACTTCTGCCAAGGTAGTAATGTTTTTGCTGGCGTTGGTTTGTTTGTTTGTTTGTCTAACTGTTAGCAGGATTACACTTAAAACTACTCGATAAATTTTCATGAAACCTGCTTGGGCATTTGACATGGAAGAGCACATAAAATTTTGGAGTGGAACCAGATTACTCTTAAACTGCCTGACGGATTACCATGAAACTGTTTGTAAGGTTGGGACATGTGCCATAGAAAAAAAACAAAGTTTGGAGTGGATCCACATAAAGGAGCATCTCCATGACTCTCTGTCACTTAATCGTTGTCGGATAGGACTTATTTCAACATTTTTATCAATTATGTATAATCTGCTGGACAGATTTTCATCAAACTTGGTAGAAGATTGTAGTTTGTGCCAAAAACAGAACCTTTATTTTTTGGAGTAGAGCCAGAATAAGAGGTGGATCCATGATTTATCTTCACTTATTAATAGAATCCCGAGGGCTCTCTTGAATACTGTACCTAAAAAGAAATACAAGTAATTAGCAGATAATTTGATACTGGAAATAATTCTTACTTGTAGGTTTATATTATATTTTGCTTTCAGAACTGATGCTCAACCATAAAATACTGACTTCTTTTAAGCAGCCGACTCTCTGTTATTGAAGAGGCAGTCTGCACCTCAGAGGGTCTAGGATGCTAAGAGCTCAAATTAGAAGAACTGTGTGTGTGTGTGTGTGTGTGTGTGTGAGTGTGTGTGCGTAAGAAAGAAAGAAAGAAAGACAGAAAGAAAGAAAAGCAAATAAAAGAATACAAAAATCAAAGACACTGTTGTGAGGATATTTAGATATTTCCATGGACAAAGTGAATTTTAGCTTTAAAGCTACAAACCCGCTTTGAACCTAATGGGCTTTAAACATCAAACAATTTAAATCTGCTGCTGTGGTGAGAATAGTGTGAGTTTTGGACATTATCCATGAACATTTAGCTTGCATGCTAACTTTTACATTTATGTCCTTATATGGAGTAACTTATTCAATGGACTATCTTTAAAAGACTTCTGTCAAAGACTCAGCATTAATGGTGAAGAAGATTTTTTCTGATCCCTTATTAAAAGCAGTATGCATGAATGTACAGTATATGCACGTGTCAATCATGCACACACACACACATAGACACAAAATGTATTATTGAATTGTACTGAATTACACATTACAAACTGACATTTGATTGTCATTTCTTAGGAAACAAACTGCATGCAATTTACATTAGTCTGTAGGGATATTTTACCTTCTATATGACTTGATAATCCTAAAACTGACTTCATGATATCATTACAGCCAGTTCTCTTTGGCTATTTTTATACCTCATTTATAAAAGCTCTGTCACTAACCTTATTCGGGGGCTTTAATTTCCAACTCAATTAGATTAGAGTGAAGTATGACTGAGTACTTAAAATTTTTGGGCAGCAGGACTCAGACATTTTTGGCCATGTCCAATTTCCTGTGTGCAATATGTGGGAAATACCTTATCTAAATACCTGCATCCATTTGGCATTTCTTTTAAAGATTAATTTTCCGTCTCACTATCCCTCCTCTGCTATGAAACGCAGTTCATATCTGTTACAGTTATTTTTTACTTCACTTTTCTATAGTGTCTGTTTCAAATGCTGCACTCTACAATTTGTCTGTCAGCTCAGATGTTCCAATGTTCTCTTTCACTGATGAAAATAACAGAATATGGTGCTTTGTCACCCATTTCCAGGACTGAAAGAGGGCATTGGACAAATAACCAGAGCCAGACAGAAATACAAAAAACAATCTACTTCAACTGGTCTGATTGGGCCTTCGAATCAATCGGTCTGGGGAGTGATAATGACAAAGCTGGAGGTAAACACGGGACCATATGAGCAGTCACAGCCTGCAATTTCACATCAGAGAGAGAATTACATTACACACCGGTAAAGTCGAATGGTGTTTACTCAAGTCCGACTACAGATCAGGGAGATTGTGTGCATCACACATTCTTTGATGAGTTCAAAATATCTCATGAAATTGATCATGTCTCACAAGATACTTTCATTCGGACATATATGGTGAACAGTTGCTGAAAAAGACTGTCTCACTTCATCACGGATGACTGGGAGTGTTTGCTCAGATTTTGGTTTTCTTACAGGAATACACCCACAAATCCTCTCAAGCAGATCTTTGATACAGAGGGGGATAGAGGGATGCTTTGAAAGCCCTCACCGTTTGTGTCTCTGAATCAATAGTGTCACCATTTCAACATTAAAGTGAAAAGTGCCTGGCTTTCAGAACCACGCAAGCTGAATAACAACCTGCCATGCTTTATCCTGTGGGATACTTCCACCTGCTCAAAAGCAATATTTCTTTTTTACTATTGATTCGTTACAGCCATGATCTGTGAAAGGGGAAAGAAAAAAGAGCTACTGATTATATTGTATACTCACCATGATAAACAAACACTTAAAAAAAACATGTTATTTAAAAAAGGATTAACACTAAAGAACGGATCGAGTTTTTCATCCACATTGATTATATAGTACAAAAAAATATAAGCAGACTAAGAATTATGTCCGTATTGGATGGTGCAGCTCTAACTAACCATTCAGTAAATCCCAACCCTGAACAGCGAAGGCACAGAAAGGCCTATCAAGCTTTGCATTTGTCACCATGCCGAGGAAGAGAGCATGAGGCTGTAATAAAACCGGCACAAAGAGTTTGTAGGTGGTGTCGTCTTTTTAGCTTTCCAAAATCAAAAGCACAAGAGTAAAAATCTAAGGAATGGACTAAATAGTGTCCCAATCCCATTTCTCATTTATATTTATTTTTTATTTTGTTATTTTTATTGTACGGATGTGATCAAATAACATTGATTGATTAACCACATTAGTTTGTAGGGGTAACAGTTTACATGGAGCCAAGTGTACTACTAGCATGTTGTGCAGTGTCCCTGACTGTGTGGAAGCTAACAGACTTAGGGCAAATATTAATGGCTCTGTTCCATAAAGTTACATTTGCAAGATTTTTTTTTCCTATCCAAAAAGCCTTTTCTCTGCTAAGGTTGGAAACAAAGATTCAGCTAAGCAGCCTTGTAATTACATTAGAACAAAATAGGAGTATAAGCTTGAATAAGTGGTGTTTATACTTTTTTTTTCTTTTTTCAAAATCATGGATGTAGCCACCTGCATTTTAAATATGCAAAACTATTCAAAGTTGTTAAAATGTTTAAGTCAGGCAGTGGTGCATTTCCAACCAGCTAATTAAATTACTTAGCTAAAACAATCAATCATTGGACCCACTGTAGGTACACTATCTTGTACCTACAGTGTCCTCTGGGGTTTTGCAAAATCATCCAATCTTAAGATTTCATCCGTGTTGATAGAGTTGAATATAGAAGTTCAATTGGATTTTTTGAGGCTGGCTGATGAGTGCCGCAGATGGACTATATAACTGCCCCATAGCTGATATGCAAACAGATGAGACCACTCTCCTAATTATGTTTAACTGTGATTGCCCCCATTTCTTCAGAGCACACACTGTGCAAAACTAAAAGAAACAAAAATATTACATTAAGTTCTGAAACCATAAAGAGTTACAGAAAATCTGCACAAAAAACAATTCTTTATATGTGCACCTTCTGTCCGGAAGTCATTGTCCTTAAACTTGCAGTTTACACATAAACATTGCATCTTAACTCCTTGTGTAGCTCCTGATGGCTCTGGAAAAACATGCATTTCCTCCCCCACGAGTCAATAAGATCATGTGATGAAGGAAAAATAAAACTCCCTTGTTTGACCTGTAGGTGTCACCAATACCCAGATATATTATTATTTAGAATATAAATTGAAAACATGAAGAAGAAAAAACAAAGCACATTTATCTGCAACGGCTACACTGCCATCAACATTATAAAGATCTTGTAATTTTCCCACAAGCATGTTACTTCAGATGATCTAAAATAATACCTTGTTTTATAATATAACTAATAATACCTTGAGAGCTTTAGACACCAGTTTTGGTGCTGGTTCAAAGGTAGTAGGAATTACTCTCCACTAGAACCACTAGGTTTTGAACTGAACGCTCATGAAATGCATATTGCATCAAGATTTCACCTTTCTTTCCTAAATTATTTCGGCTTATTTGTATTTTGACCTTTTGTCCTCGGTCGTCATCATCTTCACTTGTTTCAACAACTCTGTCCGTTTTCCACTTATTTCTGGGAATGTTGTTCTCCCTTACTACATCCTCAGCTCGCACATTTCTTCTGGGCTTATGCCACCGTCTTTTCCTGGCGTACAAATGTTCTCACTCAAAATTGCCAGGGGTGGAAGCGGCACAGAGGTCTTCATCATGAATGAATGATTGGGTATCAAAGGCTCAACACTCTGGGGTCATTGATTGTGTTTGCTGTGAGTGGACGATTGTTCACAATTCACATGGCCTCATAGAAAAATGTCCTCAATGAAGTGTCATCTATTCTTCCTTCAACTTGTGACAGAACAGAGCATGTTACACTCCTGATTGTCCGTATTTGGCGCTCCCAAACACCTCCCATTGCTTCAGGAACATTCATGAGGAAGTCACTTTGCTTTCTTCCAAGGTAAGCAGAAACCTTTTCATTGTCTAGTTCCATTATACCTTTCTCCAACTCATTCTTGGCCTCAGCGGAATTTGTACCTTGGTCAATTCGGCTCGTCTTATTCCTATTAAGCATCTCAAAGTTTTCAAAAATGTATCAGATGTGAGATCCTCCACCATTTTTATGTGGATGGCTCTGGAGCTTAAACATGTGAACAACAGTCCATACCTCTTCATTTGTATCTGACCTTGTTTCATATATAAGGGGCCAAAACAGATGAGAATCGAGGTCAACAGGCACGTCTGTCACATGTTGCTCTTCAGTTGGTCCACGCATGTACTGGATGCTTCAACTCGAGTGATGCTGCAGACTTTCTCAACTGCCTCACAACCCTGAGCAGTTCATTCTCAAGGATGGGATCAAGTTGGTACATCTTGTGAGTCTCTGGTGGTTTAGCAGATTTTACTGAGCCATTTCAGCTCTTTAAAGGCTTCTCTTTGTGCTGACTTGATGAGTGCAAGAGTGGCTTTTCCTCTTTTCTCCACACTAGTGGGACCTGACTGGTCTCTCTTCGCCACTCTCTATGAAAGACTGTTCAGGACTTTTACCTCTGGGTCACCTACAGGTAGCTCTGGGATCTCTGGTTTGTGACAATCTCTCATTCCCATAAGAACTTACATAGGTCCTTTGAGCCAGCTTGAATCAATCAGGTCTGCCATCTTGAGGTTCCAAGGCACATGGTCTGCTGGATTTTGACATGTTTCAAGATGGAACCACTGTTTTGGATCTGTTGTGTATCTTACTCTCTGAATTTGGTTAGCAACAAAAACATGGAAGCGCCAAGCTTCATTCTTAATTTACCTGAGTACCACCTGTAAATTGGTTGAGAAGTACTCCTGATCTATTTCCACTTTGAGTTCTTCTCTGAGGATGTTACTTGCTCTGCGACAGCTAGATACATACATACATCCTATTAAGCTTTAAATCAACAACAAATGCTGCATGTACTTATGAAACTCCAGGCATTATGTCATAATGTAATTTCAAAAAGTCAACTCTTTTGGTATTATAACTTTTACAGACTTGATCAAATTAACATTTAAAAAATCACGACATCTTTTCAACTGTCTCTGAAACGTCTGGCTCTGCTGATGAAAATGTTCTTTGTAAAGCAGTATAAGAAATTATAAAGGGCCTTTCTTTGAGTTCTTATAACCTTCTTATGAAACAGATAATCTGATTCAGTTTTATAAAAATGTTCATGTCAGGCATGCATACTCATATATGTGCCCTCCTTTGAGTAATTTCATTGACCCTGGTGAGCCATACTTTCCCTCAGTCACAAACAGATTTGTTTAAAATTGAATAAGACAATCGTCTTAGATAACCATCATTAAAATTCACACGGCATATTTGTCACAGAGGAGCAGACACGAGGAATTAGACTTTTGGATGGTGTAGGAGCCATTATGTGATTAAATTACCACCACAATTTTGCTATCTGGTGCTTTTATCCTGGACGGTTGCCTGAATAATCAGGCTACCTCCTCTAACATAGAAATGCATGTTCTGTGTATCATTTATTCAAATAGAGTTTTTGTATGCAGTACTTTGAGTATCATGTGGGATCAGGAAAGAGAAACGATATCTATAAAATATCACTATTTTGTGTTTATGCCTCTAATGACTTTATTAACTGTCTGCATCTGTGGTATTGATCATGTTATATTGCCACCTGCAGAGAGGAAGCTGGTCCTCTAATGCTACAAAAGCCTTTCTTAAAGTCCAGGAGACGGTGTCAAGTATAGTGAGTCTGGCAAACTTGTTTTAGATAATTTATTTATGAGGGAAAGCAATGATCCGTTTCATTACTTATAGATCTTAAAGGACTCAATAAGTCACATTTCAAGGTTTTGAAGCTATTTAGGTTGAGGAGTATTTGAGTTTAAGATGGCAATAATTTTCGCTGTAATGACATTAAATCAAACTTGCTTGGCCCTTCAGTGCCTCAAAGCTGTCAAACTCAGTCGATGTATTTCACCCTACTAAAACAACTCACCTTCAGGAAAATAAGGCGAAGTGTATTCAGTTCAGATAGGATCATAAAACTCCCCAAGCCCCATGCTGATCAACACACTCTTGATATATAACTCACAAACAAAGACTGCAGTGCATTCAAGTTGATGGGGTTGGTTTGGGGAGAAAAGACCCTTTTCAAATAGTTGCTTCAAGTATCACCCATGGTGCAGATAAATCATATCTGAAATGCCAAACCTTCATTTGTCTCTTCTCTCTTGTAAGCCAGTGATTTGTAGTTGGCTCCATTTCTGTCAGCTCACACCGAAGTGGGCCATAGTTTGTCAAAGCTCAGAGACATCTTATTATCTCAACTATGAATTAGGACATTTATGTGTTTCCTTCCAGAGATCATGCTCATCTTTTAATGATTCAAATCAACATATGGCTGAATAATGGAGATAACGGGGAACGCTTGTTTAGTTTTGCATAGTTTTTAGGGTCCAGTCAAGCCAGCCTTCCTTCAAAGTGTTGCTTACAGTAAATACCTGAATTAAATTCCACATCCAGCTGCTGCCACATGATTAGAAAACACATTAATCGGTAAATGTGACACAGTCTGCTTCTTGAAGACACATTACCACTCTAGAGATATGCAAATGATTCATCAGGACTGCTTCAAGGTCAGGCCCTTGGGCAATTTACATTTAACATGGCCGGTGGCAAAACAAATCAATTTTCCAACCTTAAACTTCTTAACAGCTACACACGTGTAATCAGGTGAGCTGAGCACACAGACATGTGTGTAGTGCTGACAGTCTGGCTCACTGGAGGGAATTGAAAGGTTCCATCCTCCCACACGCTTGCATGCATCATCTATACGAGGAATCAGATGCAAAAAAAAGTGACAAATATGGAGCAATAGATGAATAACTAAAACCCCCACAGAACTGGGTGCCAGGCAACAGATGCTGATAACTGCCTCAGATTAGGTCTTAGATTGTCGTCGGCTGCTGCCAAGACTCAGATGCTATATTTACTCCTCACTCTCCATCCCTTCTGTGATCCTATCTGTGCCACCGCAGTGTGTCACCTCCACATTATGTCTATAAGATGGAGTGCCAGGTGTGAAATGGAGATGAAATATTCACTTGGACTGCTAGAGTACTTTTACTTAAGCAGCGAATGATATGGCAGAAGTAAGAGAAACTCAACTATCGTAGTCTCAGTCAAGCTTGATTGGGACCCCAGAAGTTGCAGATTTTTCAGTTTTAAAGGAACTTTTGAAATGTTTCCTTTTGACGAATCCTGGAACAGTTTCCACACAGTTGAGGAGCCCCAACTGTGCATACCTTCAGGGACAATATTCTTTATTATTCACAAAGCTATTTTGAATGTCAAAGTGTAAATTCTTTTTCCTAAAATTCCCCTCTGTGCTGATCTAACTGTCAATGTTTGGATTTGGATTCAGAACCCCGGTGAAAGCCAAGACACCTTTGGCATAAGAGACACGAACTTGATAAAAACACCTCAGTCAGCGATTATGTCAGGGGAGATAAGATAAAAAAAAGTACAGGGGAAGATTGATGTGAAAAAGAACAAAAAGAAGTTGTGCTGACACAACAGAATTTTGATTTGTCAGTCTTTCTTTTGAACAGGATTTGTAGGACTGCAGTAAATCAACACTAGGCTGTTTTTGTTATCAGTATTCACTATGGAAATGATTTGTGAGAAATACACAAAACAGAAAAAAAGAAATTCTAATTTGAGGTTCTTGATGATGTTTTTTGCTCGTTCCATTCTCCACCTCTACAAATGTTTTAGATTTACAGACCAACAGTGACAACATCTCTAGATTGTACAATTTGAAGCCATTGACTTCTGCACCCACACACTTTTCAAGACTAAACCAAAGGAAATGGAAAACTTGTCGGGCAAATGGAGATACGAGGACACAGGAAAAAGACTCAGAGGACACTGATTTTCCACAGCAGCCAGTCAGCAGGCTGAACAGAGCAGCTTAATTGAAGAGCCTGAAATAGAGACTTTCTATTAAGCACGAACACCCTGTCAGGAGTGACAATTCTCTGACTTTGCTCTCTGTATAAAAGGATGCAATTACCAAATAGCACAAAGATGCTGCATAGTCATAGACAGGAGGCTCATTTGTGTGTCCCAATTTAACGGCGACACAAGGTTGTTGCGTAAATTCCAGCTACATTACTACAGCAAACCGGACTTGTTTATTCCCTGCTGTGAGATTGCAGTAGCATTCCTTAAATCAGAGTTTGAGTTCTTGGCCATACAGTATGTCTAAATCGAATTGTGCATCATCAGAATAGCAACCAGTATGTTGTGGTTGATTAAACCACAGTGGTTACTGTAACTTTGACTTGAGTTGTGTGAGCATTGCATTCTGCTGGTGGCTATCAGGTACTACAGGAAAGACCCCAGCTTGTGGCGAGAGCCTTGAATTTTCAGGTCTGGAGCACAGTGAGTATAATCTTACTATTATCAAGTGGCACTTTGAGTTCTGTCCCTCACAGCTGACAGCAAAAACAGCAACAAAGCTGTATCCTCCGTTAGATCCCCTCGCTCAAGATTGTGTTTTTCCTGAATGCTGCACACAGGTAGACAGGGTTGATATGTTAGATATGTCTCTGAAATCACAGAAAGCGTAAATCACCGTATGACCTCCAGTTCATCCTCTGAAACTGCTTGGAGAGTTTGAGATTCTGTGTCATAACAGCTCGCCTTACAGTCTAAAGCATTTGACTTGCCAGGTGAATCCATTGACATTTGTCTTGCCACCTTCAACAGGTTTTACAGACATCTTACAGCACTGCAGACCAGCTGCTCTGGATCTTTCTATGGCGATGCCACCAGGTGACAGTCAATAATCCTGAAATACAAAAAAAAAAAAAAAAATCAAGGAATCAATGCAAGGTATACTTTTACTGGAATAATTAATAATTGATATAAATGGTCAAGGTGGTTTATATGATGACATTCACAATATATAATGCAACTTTCATTTCCTCTACGACATTAAGTCACCTATGGACTTACGCAGTTTTATTTTTTATGCCGTGACAACTGCTATGCATAACATTCTATTACATTCAGTAATAGTCTGTTTTATTTTACTTTTACTTTCAATATTTAATTTGTATTTTTGTCTCTTATAGTTCTGGTCAGTGTATGTGCAGCAGCACTCTGGATCAGCTGGAGAGTGTTTGAGAGGATAACAGAGAATTGCAATAATCCAAGTAACATTTATGTGCATCAATGATATTACAAAAACGTTATTTAGAACACATTTTACATGACAAAATGTGTGTTATTAATATTAGTTTTATTACGTTAAACTCTTAAGCATATTTATGACATCTTCTTCCACCACTGCATCCTATATTGTGAAGTATTCAAACTATACAACCCGAAACCATATCAATGAAACAGTAACATTATCACAAGTTACGCCAACAGGACCAGTTCAATACTCTACAAAAGTGCGAGAAAGTCATTATAAAGTTACTATGACAGACTACAAACAAAATAAAAGTCATGTTTTAACATTCCGTCAGGTAAAATACCTGTAAATTAATTAAAATAGCTTACAGCAAGTATTTACGTGCCCATATAAAACTCTGTAGGAAGAGGCAGGCGCTCTAAATACTAAACAAAGAAATCCAACCCAAGTCCAAGAGGTGGGGCGTCACTGTTCCTGCCCCCCTTTTCCAGAATCTCGACTATCATTGGTCAGCACTCAGAGATCCGCCTCGTCTATTGGCTGGCTCTGCTGCCACTTAAAACAGTATTCGCCGTCCAGTGTTCCGCTGCGTCGGGACAAGAGGACGCAAATCAAGTGAAACAAATCTTCTGACAGGAGAAAAGTTCATGCTGGAGTTTTCAAAGATCTCAGAGGGACACATGAAGGTAAGAAGACACACGGAAAATGCGTTTGTGTTGCAATGTGAAGTTGGATACGATACTTTTACCGTGTTTTCCCCCCCGTCTGCACAGTTTTAGTCCAAAAGAAAAAAGAAAAAAAAAAGATGTAGCAAAAGTAGTTGAGGCTACAGGCCGAACCATTTGGACTGTATCTCCTAAAGATTTAATGACCCCAACATTTGGTTAGATCGTACCTAAATATGTTCTGTCCTTATCTAATATCTTCTCAGCGAAGAAGAAAAGACTCGGAACATCTTCAGTCAGACGCCGATGACTGGTTTATCTCCAATATAGTGCCTATTGTCTGAAATTACATCGGATCCATTTGTTAAATAACGCGTCAACCACCCAGTTCGATTATCAAATACTTATTTCAAGTCTGTTGTTTAAAGCCGGATGAGTGAGTAAAGTGACCTACACAAAAACTGGGTTGAATACCAAATCCAATTTAGTATCCAGACATGCTGCATCTGCTCTGACATCCTGATTACCACAATTAGGGAATTCAGCAAACCTCCCAGGCTCTACTTCTCCTCAGTTAACCCTCATTTCATATTTCAGTTTGTGAGCCAAAGTGGTTTCACAGTGTTAGATGTATTCATGCACACGTTATAAGCCGCGTCCTCCCAGTGAAACCAGCTGGGAGATGAAGAGAGGGAGGATAACAAGATGTCCTGAAATCCGAACAAAATATTTGCATATTATTCATCCAACTTTTTGCTACGATTCTACAGGACCTGTTGACTTACTATCTGTCCTGAGACTAAGAAAAGTGGATTTTGATATAATTTGGGATAAAGTTTAATTTCCACTACTTTTCACACATTAAGAGTCGCAAAGCAGCTGCTCACAAACAAAGGCCCCTCTTGAGCGAAGCATGTGTTTTTGCTGTAAAAACTGCTGTGTGTGTTTTTTTAATAAGTTTACAGTGTTGCAGGCGAAGGCACAGGGCCGACCAGGCTTAAAGCAAACATGGGATAAAAAGATTATGGACAAGGCTTTTCATGGTCGGAAGTGGAGCTACAGCGAACGTGTGGGAATATTGGTATTTCCCATGCTATCTCTTAATGTGTGCATACCCCCATGATTACCTGCTTGTGGGGGAATGGTGAAATAATAAATCTATCTAAACAAGAGCGATGACATGAGAGAGGCTCCTGCTTGACCAGAGATTTCTCACAACACTGCACACACTCTTCTCTCAGTGATTACAGAGGCCTGTGAAATTAGCAAGCAAGCCTGTAAAACCAAAACCAAGGGAGGTGTGTCTGCTGCTGTTTAGTGAGCATTCTACCCCTGTGGTTAAGCCACAATCCATGAGTGCTGGCGGAGGCAGTACTAAAACATGGCTTGACTTATTTTGATAGGATGCTGCTGCTGTAGGGATTAGGCTTTCGCCCAGGTTATTCCCCTTCTCTCACTTCTGCACACTGCTCCTGCACAAGTGCTACCGTCTGTTTGAATGTCGCAAATATGCTCATTTGCAGCACAATTTTCAGCACCGTCATAATCAGGTTCCCCGTCGCTGAGGTTATTGAGATATCGTAGCCACTAGCTCAGAAATGCCGGTGGCTCTTGGGTCTCATTATGCAACCAGTGCTCCAAGAGATCAGCCCACCCCCCCTCCGAATGACTTCATGATGTGGAAAGTTGTGGTGACTGCAGAGTGCTCAGAGCAGAGTCCGGGCCTGTTGAATGAATACTAGCCCAGGTGTGGATCTCAGTCTAATAAACAGCAGTGTGCAACTTTTTTTTTTTTTTTTTTTACGATGCCCCAGCCACATTTGAAGGATATGTTGATGATTCAAGCTATTGTGCTATTAAGCAGCGAGGCGGTGCAGTGCACTCATATCCCGACACGTCCCACGTGATGATTCTCGTCTGACAAGCGATGCTCGGTGTGAGAACATCAACAGCTTTGATCTCATTTCAAAGAGAGGCCCACATACGCTCACTTGGCCCGAGTGCGGTTGGATGTTTGAGGTGTGGACACCACAGGGCTTGTAAGGAGAAGCAGCACAGCTGTGAGATTAAAGTGCGGAGACGCTACAAAGAAACCACATCTCATTTTCCCCATGCAAAATAAATAACTGTCACTGTACCATCTATGAATAGGGCATGCAATGAGAAAAATAGAAAAAATTGGTATAGCTTTCAGTTGAACTTCAGTAGTGCAAACAAATGTGGCTTTGAGAGAGCAGCGTGGATTTTTCCCACTGAATTCGGAAGGAGAGACAATACATGTGAACGAACATATGAATGTGTGAACTTATGATATTTGATTTCTTTTCTTTTTTTAAGATAAGAAGTTTGTGCTTCCATCTTTAGGTGATTGTTAAGCTCAACTCAGCCTAAAAGAGCACATTATTCATCGCCTTTGAGGATTTTATGTTTTTTTATCAACAAGGATTTATTTACAATGCAAATTTAGAGATGAAGAGTTTATTGTGTTGTTTATTTTGTGTTTTCTTCAGTCTGTTCAGACCTTGGCAGGGTAGGAGGGTTAACTTACTGAACCTCTTGGACCCCTGGTTTAGGTGTATTATAATTCATTAATTTACATATTTTCTCTGAACCTAGTCTGGCTGTGACCACTAATCTGGAATTTGGGGTTCCCCCCACCTCCCAAATCCCACTTTAAACCCTTACTTGAGTACCTACATTGACTTCTTTTTGTGGATTTATTACACATTGCATCTTTGAAACCCTGCAGAAATAAGATAATTGGTTTCTTTCCATACAGGAGACAAAATGTCACAGCATTTTGTACACTGACTCTGCACTGCAAAATGACTCCCTCCTCAAAGATAACAACTACCTATCCATATAAAGCTCCTACATTAGTGGGCCGGATCAGATGGATCAGTCGTTTGTCGAAATACCTGATTTGAGGGAATTGGAAAAGGTAGAATTTTTGTGAAAGGACAGAAATGTTTGTGGGGAAACGGTTTTACAAGGGTAGTATGGAGTATTTTGATTTTAAGACGTAAAGTTAACATTCAGTGAAGTCGTCTAAGTTCTCTCTCATCTTCTGTCCTCACAGTCCAAGCTGAATATGGAGAGTTTGACCAAGCAAGAGTTGCTGATGCTTTTCAGCATCCTTGAGGGAGAGCTGGAGGCCCGGGACCTGGTCATCGATGCCCTAAAGGTACAACCTCTTTAACAGAGCTGTTAACGTAATTATAGAGCTGAAGTGATTTCTCTGTCTTTTGCTACCAAACAGTCGTATCGTGTCAAACGTGTCAAACCGCTGCTGCTGCTTATTGCTTTGAGAGGCTCTTATCTTCCCCACTCATGAAAAACGTACATGTTACTGCAGTGACAAACAAAAAAAAAAGATGATGCTGCAGCTGTGGTTTGTGCTTAGACAACTGCAATAAATTAAAGCTAACCACAGCTAGTTTTCTCTATGAATGAACCAACTACTATCTTTTAAAGCATGCAGAAGGTGGGCCAGCTCAAAACTACATGGTTTGGTTACGATTCCTGTTAGAGTATTTTGGCCATAAGGTGACTAAGGATCTGGCAACAAACAGAGGAGAGAAAAATCAGCTAATACATTTGAGACTTAATCTAATCAACCCTTATGGATGGCAGTAATTTCCTGCCAAAAAAGTTCTCTATATGGAAACAACTATATACTGTAAAGCTGATATTCCTCTTGATTTATTCAATTTTCTCCCAGCAAACGAGCATCTGTGCCTCTGGAGAGTTGTTTCATAAGTCATCCTCCAATTAAATGAGTAGATGTTTCCTAATGATCCTGAACATAAACTCCATTAGAAATAAAGGCACAATGTAGAGCACACACACACACACACACACACACACACACACACACACACACACACACACACACACACACACACACACACACACACACACAGTTTGACACAGAGCATCTAGTTCCAACCTCAGGATGTCTTACTTTGACGGGATTAACGCCGCAATTCAATTAAAGGATTGTGAGGCTATTTTCCTGCTCTTTGTGGTTTGCCGTGTTGTGTCATGCAGAGCCACATGCCGGAGCTTTCAGTGAGCATTTGCGTGACAGCGAGGATAATTTGTCAATTTAATAAAACGACTGGTAACTTACTTAAGAAACTGTCCCCATGATGCTGCTAATAATCCACAAACTCAAACAGACAGTTCACCACAAATCCAAAATAGATATATTCAGTATTTCTCCTCTTAACTATGCTATTCACCCATCTTGATTATTTTGGCGCTGGGGTCGCCCAATTTCTGTCTTCTCTGGAACTTATTGGACGTAGATGGCACAAACTCGGCACCAATGTCTCTTTCCAGAAATCATGACCCGGTTACACAAAATAATCCCAAGGCCGTGCAGTAAGCAGTTTCATGCAGGAGCTATTTTCTTTCTGCTGAGCTCCACCTTATGACTGTGCAGAGCTGTAATGCTAGCTATCTTACTTAGCGAATCTCTTGCATATAGGTAGATGCACACTTCTTTCTGAATGGTGACACAGAAAGAAAACAGTTCCTACATGAATCATCTCACAATAAGGTACATGGATTATCTTGATTTACTTATGATCTCTGGAATTGCTCTTGAATTTTTTTTGGGGGGGAGGGGGGGGGGGGGGGGGGGTTGCTCTTTGAGCACCACAAGCAAAGTGCCTTCTAGTTCCCTTACATTCAGGAGAAGATATCTCCAAAAGCTCAGCATCTTACACCAAACCAATCCAGACTAATGTATAGCACAGCTGGTAAGAGAAAACGTTATGTATTTTTAGATTATGGGGTGAACTTTCCCTTTACTATTGTGCAACTTAATAATGGAGCCTTTTATTCATACAGTCTTGCAGACTTTATTCTCACTATTCATACTTGAGCTTTACAGCCGTTACAATCCCGGAGTGCTATTCACTTGGGGTAAAACAGCACCATTGTCGCAGGCAGCAAACTTGAGAGCAGCCGTTTGAGAGTCTGAATGTTCATGTGTTGTGTCTGGACCACATTCCTACATCTCTCCTGGGATCTGGCCATCTAAGGCAAGAGGAGTTACAGCACGCTGGGTCTCTGATGATTCAATGTGAGCGAGAGTAGGAGCGAACAAATAAACATTGGCCTTAACTGGCTACTTTGGGGGGGGGGGGATAATGGCTGTGCTTCTTTAATGGCTCCACTGGCACAGACTGTTAACCCATTCAGCTCGGGGATTGGATCAATGCTGCAGTGTTAACTCTAAGGTAGCTTTAATTCAGCGTATAATCACCAACCTTTAGGGACTTAATTGCGGGGAGTAGGTGAAAAGTGATAGCTAGAGGTAAACGGATTTCCTCTCTGCAGTAGATACATGGCTTTCCAAATACCTTTTTTTTCTTTCTTTTCCTCTGTTAATGAATTGGTGATGTGGAATCTTGCACTTGCACTCACATGAATGTAGTTTATGTGTAAAACATCCCCCAGAATCCTTTATTTTTTTTAAGTGACGCGACATAACTCTGTGGATTGCAGTGTTTGTCTGCTGGTCCACCACTTTGGTGCCGACTGAAATACCTCAACAATTATCGGATGAATTGTAATGGAACCCCAGAGGCTTGACTGTGGTGATCCCCTGACTTTACCTCTAATGCAGCCAGTATAGGTCAAAGTTTTAAGTTGAACTGGACGGATCGCCAGAGACGTCTGAACCTACATTCATTGTCATGACATTTTTGGACATTAATCTTGCCCTCAAAATGAATTAGAATAACATTGGTGATCCATCAAGCTACATCATCAGGTCAAAACATCTCCAATACTTTGGATTTTTACCGACTATCTGCAAAACCGATCGTTCTCATTGGCCTCTGATGCACTTTGTGTTACGTACTAATCCATAATTGCGAGCGTGATGAACATGGTAAACATTAAATCTGCAAACTTAAGCATGCCGACCTTATTATTGTGAATAAGTTAGCATGCTGATGTTTGCATTTTGCTAAAAGGGCTTCAGTGAGCCGCTGGTGTAGCTGTAGAGTCTTGTTCCAACAATAAGACATAGGCCCTACAGTAACTAGAGAAGTATATCCAGTCATGTTGCTGATGTCAGTCTTAAGTGATGTGTCGCAGCAACACGGAGTGTCATGTGAGACATGTTTAGCTCAAGCATAAATCACCACGGTAACAACACCAGCCTACAGGTCTTTGCTTTTGGCTCTGCTTTGCCTCATCTGGTTTAGAATATGGGAACTGGCAAGTTTCCATGTGTAGTTTTAAAAATCTAACGTTCTTATTAATGATTTTCTGCAGGATAAAGTGTGAGTACAGGATGTGAAGTTAATGATGTGCTTTTTTTTTTTCTATGGAGCTCTTTATTTAATTATGCAGAACTATCACTGGCATTCCAACTATCTGCTGCATTTTCCCCCTTGTGACTCACGGCTGCAGCTGCTCACACTGTGGCTTTTAAGAGGAAGTTAGTCTTTGGCAGTGCTCGTATTTGGCACACAATGCCCTGCAGTGATTCCAGTCGTCCGTTTGCTTTGGAAAACGCATGAGTCTCTACTTTAAATGGGGACTCAGATATGGATATGAGCCTTTAATTAACCATCGAGGTGGACTAGACCTTCGAAATGGAGGTTCTTCAAACAGATTTACCTTATGTGTTTTTTGCTAATGGGGAATAACTGAACTGGGGGAAAAAAACACCTTGTTTCTAGCTTCAAGATGATCACATTCAGCTTCAGTTATTACAGCATTCATTGTATTTCATCCGAAATCATGCGATCATGATGGATGGTATTCTTGAGAAGTCCGTTTCCTTTGCAGAGAACATTATGTACATGCTTGAGCATCTCAGGTTATTTATCAATTTCTCTACCCCACTCTGAAATATTAGGATTATAGTATAAGAACATTCTATACATTACGTTCCCTCAGTATTGTGCAGATCTTGTCACCAACACTGCACTGGTCCAAGCATGTGTCAGCAAAAGATGAGCTGAATTGGAACCGTTGCAGCCGTGGCACAAATACAGCTTTCCAAGCAAAGGCACACACATTGCCAAGAACCTGAGCCAACAGTCAAACGCAAGAATAATTGAGGGAGACTGTGATGCATAGCACACATGCTCTGAATGCTTATGAATATTGCACATTTATAGCATGATGTAATGATTAAGCTCTCGTAGATTTGGGTATCAAGTATTAAGTAATGTTAGAACACGTATCCTGCAGCACCTCTTTGCGTTCTTCAGCCTCTCAACTGCTTCCCTTTGTGTTTCGGCAGTATACATTTGTACGTGCAGTGAAGGGCTGGACAGGGACAGAGAACGAGAATGAGGGGCCGTTTACATGACGACCGTTTCACCCAAAAACGGAAGCCTTTTGTTGCATGAGAGAACAGTGTTTTCGGGGACTGAAACCGCTTGAAAATTGGCTCCTAAGTGGAAACCTTTCAAGACACCACCATACCATTGTCACGTAAACGGGCAAAATGCAACTCTGGCTGAAAACGATTACGACACAGCCCTGCTTCGAGCATGCTCATTACTTTTCCTGCCAGCCTTATTCCCACAGAATAATATTATACTTATTATAAACAGACAGCAGACAGCCTACTATGGCCAGAACAACATCAAAAATACAATGTCTGGTTTTGTTTGTGCTGCAGACTCTGTTGAGTTTATTAAAGCTCCTTCAATGTAGATTTGCTGAACCAACACTGCGATCTTATTCTGTAATATTGACGCCATCAACTACTGCCTTGGCATATATACTACAGTGTTTTCAATCGTTTTTTGCAGATCCGTGTGTACGGGGATCGTTTTGGAAATGATGCCATGTGAACGCAGAAGGTTTTGAAGATGCAAAGAAAAAACATCTCAGTTTTTAGCAAAAACTTTGTTGTGTAAACGGGGCGCGTGAGTCTGTGTTTAGTAGGGGTCTTGCAATTTAGAAAGAAACTGAGAATTTAAAGTTCAATTATCCAGTTATAGATATATGAGCACACTGATTAAATAGGAATGAACAGGGAAAACTAGAATGGCACTTAGTCGAGTGCATACCTCCACCTGGGCGGAACAATCCTACACATTTGTTTCGCTTGCCTGACCTATCAGGAAATATGGAATCTTATTCCATATACTGAACTGATTACCATATCTTATATGGAAATCAGTTAAGCAGTTTTCGTATCACGAGGAGAATGTTGAAAAATGCTTGCAACGTCAAGGAAAGTTGTAAAAATCTTGGATCCACCACCCTACCTTCATTTATTAGGTTCTTGCCTGACACGTGCTCCACCTGTCCACAAAGTTTCATGGAAATCAGTAGTTTTTTGCATAATCCTGCTAATAAACCAACCAAATTATCCACCAAACAAACAGACAAACACCATTCAATACGTTTCCCCACGTCTGAGCAATGGCTTCCAAAGCAAAGAGCTGCAGAGATGAAAGTCGGACTGAATATATATCCTTGAGCAAAGTACTTAAGGTGTCAAGAGCGGAAAACCTGATCCAAGTTTATTTAATCTTAGACCATAAAAGTGACACATCAGAAAAGACAGTTATTGAAGGGGAGCCGGGATGGGCTGTGAGCCAAGTCAGAAGACAGATTTGTCTTTGAAGACTTTTTCTTCAAAATTAAATATATACCTTATAGGAAAAATGAGACCAACCCCAAAAACAAAAACTCGCTCACAGTATTCCATCTCTACCTTTAGTATCAGTATGAATCACAAGCATGCATTCACAAAAGATCTTAAGTAGACAAATGTGACGATTCTTCTAAGTCACCTGACTGAAACCCGTGTTGTGTGACCACAGTGAGGACCATATGCCACGTTCATAAGGTCACACACTAGACTGTTGTCGCAGTGCTGTGTGGTCCTTGGGCTTTAGATATTGCCCACATTTTAGAGGCATTTTTGAATACTCCTGGGCATCCTGTTTTTTTTTCTTCCTCTCACACATCCATGCTGTTTGATTCGCCTTCACACAGCCCTCAGTGGAATGGATCAAATAACAGCCGCAGAGCCTCACAGCCTTGCCCTCCTCTCTTTGTGCCACATGAGCCAATATTGTTGAAGGTGATTATCATCAAGCCTGTTGGGGAGTATTGTTTAAACTCGGATTCTATGTCTGCAGCCCTCCATCATCAATCCCTGTATTTTACCTTGCCTTAAGCGACCAGGGTATCACACCCTATTTCTTTATCAGTGTTTTCCTGTCAAAATGTGTCTTTGTATCAGCTCTGTGCATTCGGCCATAATGGGCTGCTCACTCTTTTCCTGGCCTCATGATTTAAATAAGGTCCATGCAGCAAGGTACACACATTTTAAATTTGACAAAATGAAATTACTACTATCAGATTGGAACTCTGTGGCTGATACCGGAGCTTTAAAATAGCTCCAATACAGCACCGATCGGGAGGGTTCAGCAGTTTAATGCTCTTTAAGAAAAGTGAAGGTGATATTGCTCTACAGACACATCTTGACTAAACTTGAAACCTCTGAAGTAATCTTGACATTAGGTATCAGGAGCTCTGTCGTCACCCTGCTAGAGAGGATACTGTTCTCTTTAATCTTTTGATCCTCTTTTGTTGAAACCTCTTGCCAACCATTGCCAGCTCTCCCCACAGTCTTCTCTCTCTCTCTCACACTCTCTCTCACACTTTAGCCCATTTTCGAGGCAGGCTCAAAGGTAAACCTGAAAAGTCTTGCTGCCTTTGTCAAGGGTTAAATAGAAAACAGGTTTGCCCCTTGGCCAAGGCCCAGTCCTTAGCAGCTGTCCTGCTAAAGACGGACAGACACACACCATCTTTTGTTTCTTCCTGCTTTCTCTTGTATTTTTTATTTTTAATGTATTTTTCTTCTCCCTCACTTCCCCTACTTCAATCTACAGCTCATTTACCACCAGATATTTATGTCATTAGCATTAATCCTCTGGGTTAAAACTTTATGGCACAACATGGAGTAGTTGTTGGACCAAAGTGTCAGACCGACTGACAGTCAACATCTTCGTCCCTAAAGACACACTGCAAACATGGCTAAAGACTTTCTCTTGTACATGTATAAACAGGAGTCAGCATCCAGCTGAGACTCAGACAAGCCTGAGAAGCCAGAAAAATGATCCAAGAGAAGATTCACACAGCTGGATACAATCCTTCTGTAAACAAGAACATCCGTGCAAAGCATGAATAACCCAAGCAGATCCACTCATTGAAATTTCTTCCCACTTAACCTTCAGCTCACAAACACATTGTATCTAATTAATCGATTACTCCCTCTCTCAGTGCTCCCTTCCACTGTTCTCTTCTCCTCTCGTCTCCTCAGGCCCAGCGTAAAGAACTGTTCATCCAGGAGCGTTACGGCAGGTACAACCTCAGCGACCCCTTCCTGGCCTTGCAGAGGGACAGCGAGGCTGTCGGGAGCCAAAATAAGAACACGGGATGTTCCTCCCCGACCTCCAACCCTTTGGTTGTTCTCAAACTGGTGGTGAGCCACTGCAGGAGGATGCAGGAGAAGATGTTGGCCCAGCTGGCTGCAGCGGAGAGCAGGCACAGGAGGGTGGGTGAAGATGTGTGGCTTTTAATTAGGAGAGGCAGAATTTAGCTGCTTCCTTATGCCTCAGGGGTGGGAAATATAAAAGAGAAACATGAATGGAGAGGGCAACCAGTAAAGTGCAATGAGGATTTTTTTCTTTACAAGAGTAGGAAAACCACGGGCAACAAACTGCTGGTGTTAAATAATAATACTATAATACAATACTAATTTGATTAAATTATCCATTCATTGATTAAAAGCTTTTGTTTCCAATTTTTCAGAAACAGCTCACCAACAAATTAAAAACAACACTGCTTTTAGCATGAAGTAGTTCTAAGAGTCACTCACACACAGATGCAGTTTAACAGACATGAACAAAGAAAAATAACATACCTGCACACTGATGTCACATTTCCAGTTTTTCTTTCACTTCATTTGAGTGTGAGGCTAGATTTGTGAGCACACTGTTATTTATAGACAGCGATGGAGCACCACATGTTATTGTGTCCTGATTTCATTGAGTTAAATATATGCCTATGGATAATATGCCCATTCTGTGAGATCACAATATATCTGTAATTTCATCTTTTCTAATTTATTTGCAATGGGCATAAACAGTAGGATAAAAACAAAAATAAACCATAATACTAAGACAGAGGGTACAGGCCAATAAGCTAGTTTGGAAAAGCTAATGTTGGAATAGGTGTTGTGTGTGCAGGTGTGAGTCATTCTGTGGCAGTATATGTTATTTGGACTTGGGTATAATAATAATCATTTTTATGAAATTGGACTATGGTAAAATGATAAAAATAATATTGCATACAACAAACATAATTTAAAAAATTACATATTTTCTAATATTGTCATCATCGCCACCCTAATTAATTATACATATGTGTAATTTCATCTTAATATCACAAGTTTTGCATTAATAGCTAAAAGTGGATTTTAAAACTTTGCTTGCTTACACCTAAAAACAACCCAACTTCAGTATCAAATATTAGCTTTTGAAAGACTACAAGGAGGTTTAAAAAAATAAATCATTTTAATACCAATGTTTTATGGCCTTAATAAGCAAACAAGAAATATAGGTTGTTTCTATATCGTTATTCTTAATCACGTCTTTCTTTCTCTCACCTTCAGAACAATCCAACCAGATCATCAAGATCTTTACAGACACACTGGTGGTGCTCATGCAAAATTAATCTTCAGGGGCCACCAGAATAAACAAAAAATGAAAGTTCATAATAGCTGCTTAAAGTATCTGAATACATAAAAACTGAAATCATTTGTTTAGCAGAGAGTTAGGTGAGGCAGAAGATAAATTTGCTTTAAATATAGTAAAAAAAAAGAGTCATTAAGACCTTGTATCATTTTGGTTTTCAAATGCCCCTATAATATTTTAATTGCTGTTGCAAATAATGATTCCTATCATATATTTTGGAACAAATACAAAACACGCCATTGTTTCAGGGCTTGTAAAAACTCAGAGAGAAAACTATACTTTTCTCCTCAGGCAGGGCTGAACATGACGCTCATTTAGATCTGTAGATATTATTGAAGTAGATGTTTATCATAAGTGACGTCTGCCTCTCTGCTTAGAATGGAGTAATCGCATCGCTTCATAATAACTTCTATCGGCTCTAACATCAAGTAAAACAAACTCATGTGAGATCAATTCATTCCTGACTCTCTGTCTCCATGTTGTGGTTTCTTCAGGTCATTGCAGATCTGGAGGAGGAGAGGAGGAGGCATGCCGAGGACACGGCAGAGGGAGATGATGTCACTTACATCCTGGAGAAGGAGAGGGAGCGCTTGCAACAACAGGTACCACGCAATTAATAGAGATAAGGATTGCAAAACAAAAATGCACTTGGTAAGTCAAAGAGGAGTTCGTGAGTGAGGTAGCATCCACACAGTCAGAAGCAAAGCAATGTCTACTGCCTCAGACAGCTTGTTTATTGTGTTTCCTTGTAGCTGGACTTTGAGCGGAGCCAGGTCCGACGGTTGGAGAAAGAACAGCGACGGATTACAGACCAGCTGGAAGAGGAACGAGCTCAGCACAAACAGCTCTCCTGTGCTTTGGCCAAAGAGTGCAAGTGGGCAAGTGCCAGGGCTCTGGAGGAGGGTCACCGGCTGACTGAGCAGGGTCGTAAACTCGACAAGGTATCAACACTGAATCCAACTTGGGCAATTTATTTCCTTTTGTTGTTAAAAAACGTCAGGTCTTGTCATAAGTTGCGCTCCATTTGAACAAACACAGGAGAAGGAGGCTTGTCAGGCCCTGAGAAAGGAGCTGGAGGATGAGAAGAGGAGAACTTTGAGAATGGAGGCGAGGGTGGAGGAGCAGCTGGCCGAGTTTGACACGGAGCGAGAGCAGCTCCGCTCACGTTTGAAGAAAGAGGAGGCCCACTGTTGTCAGCTACAGCAACAGGTGTGAACACTTGAACACATTCATCATGCAGGTGGCAGTAGATTGCACACTTTGCACACTATAGCTACCTCCAGTTGTTTCTCTACTATGAGTCAAAAGATTAGCTTTCATTGTACAGCAAAGTTCTGCCTGAAGTAATGCCCATTAATAATTGCCCATTTTGTGATCAGGTAGAAGAGCTCAAGAGGAAGCTAGAGGAGACGAACGTGATGAGAGATGTGAGGGGGGAAGTTGCGGCTCCACTGGAGGCACCAGGAAAGGAGTGGGCTACTAATGTTCCTCCAGGAAAAACAGCAGTAGACACTATCAAGGTGGAGGACATTGAGGAAGATGGGAACCAGCAACCTGTACAGCTAAAAGTCAATGGTCACCACTGTCCGATGGAGACCAATGGGCACCACGTTCCAAACAACGGCCTCTCAGAGAAGATCTGCCTACTGAATGGGAATGAAAATTCTCCAATTCATCAGACTCAGACATCTTTCACCTCCCCCAATCTCCCTCCTTCCTCCCCCTGCGCCTCACCCGTTCTTGCCAAACGCCCACCAGGCAGCCCAAGCCCTGGTAGCTACCACTCCCCCTATCAGGCTGGAATCAACCAGCGCTTTCACGCTGCACGCCATAAGTTCCAGGGCACTGTCGAAGCAGAGCCTCAGTCACAGGCCGCACCGCCTCCCCTCTCGCCAAAGGACATCTCCCCTGTGACCAGCAGCTCCTCTCTAGAAACCAGCCCAGTCAAGCAGATGGCCCGGAGCACAGTCACTCAAGTCCTGTCTCGCTTCACCACCGTCCAGCAGAGTGCCACAGCGAAGCTGGCGACACCAAACAATTCCCCCTTCGGTACAGACTACCGCAGCTTGGCTGCACCCCTGTCTCCGGTCATTGGAAGGGCCGCAGGAGCACTTCCACAGGGAATCAGATCACCTACCATCCACAGGGTAGACAGGGGCAACCCACCACCTATCCCCCCTAAGAAGCCCGGTCTGGCCCAGGCTCCTCCCTCCCCCGCCACAGTGCCCAGGTCTGCCAGCCATTTCTCTGACGGCCACCACTCAGGCAGCTGTGGCCTCACCTCAAGCCAAGACGGAGTCAAAGAACTGGATGTGGTGGTTTCATCTAATTAATCAATCATTTGATTTGTCAATAAATTCCTTATAATTAGCTGCTGCTCTGCTTGTGACACCATGGTGTAATCCACATCTTACAATTATGATTAAGACATTGTTGTACATGACAGGATTTCTATTTGAACAGAGGTCCCTTTTAACACTGTTACGATTGTATTTATTATTAGATTTTCTTTTTATATATGCTCCGAGTCACTATTTGAAGTAATGGTTCGTGGGCTGGTACTAATGAGCAGTAAAAACTGATAGTTTTAGTTTCAAATCTGCCCACCATGCTGTTACAAAATGTTCTTTTTAAAAAAAATGTTATGGTTTTATATTTCCAAAAAATACAAATCAATTTAACACATGAAGAGTTCATTTTTTTCCCAATACTGTATTTTAAGTATGTCGCCTGTTATTTCAACATACTGTTATCATCAGACCAAATGTAACGAGTAGTCCTCGGACTAATGAGCACTCATATGTACGTAACTGTAGTTCTTTTTATTAAATGTTCCTTAGTTATTATTCTATGACTGTTTTATACAACAGATAATCTAATCCAGTCAGTGTTGTACTGGGCTACGTTCATATATTACTTTAATGATGCATAGTTAATAATAACCTTACGTGCTTTGATTATATATAAGCATCATTGTACAATATCCTGGTTAAGATTAACGATTCTGATGAATTTCATGTCTTTGTCATTTATAAGAAACCATTATAAAGCACAAACATATTTTATAGTCAGCATGGCTTTCCTTTATATCGTGAAACAACTGCCGTGTTGTCTCTCTACCTTTATGGGCTCCTTTACAGCACTGTATGGCTGGAAAGTGACGGATTTAATAAATCACAAAGATTGCCATGTATTCATTTCTTTATTTATGCTCTCATAAGAGGTCTGTGTTGTCAGTATGCAGTGGTTTAGGCATTCATGCCAATCTAGCAAGGGAAGGCTTGCAAATCATCTTGGAAAGATTTGATGGATGACATTTTCATTATCTATTAATCTGCCAATTATTTTCTCAGTGCTTGCTTTATTTAACCAAATGTTAAAAATCCAAAGATATTTATTTAAGTATTATAAATGTCGATAAAGCATAAATTTCAGGAAATCTATTTGGTATTTTTGCTTCAAAAATACTGATAAATCACAATTGTTCCCTATTAATTTTCTGCTGATCCACCAATTTATGAATAGATTAATCTTTGCAGCTAATTTAGTAGAATACAACTAAATAACTTAATCTGTGTGACCTGTCATACTTGTACCAGCCAGTTAAGTAAGATACCATTAGAAAATCCTTTTCCATAAGCAGTATAAGATTTTGCCCAGCATAAGATATGTCAGGTATTTTTGATAGACAATGATGAAATCACTTCACCAGAAAGTTTTTTGGTCAAGAAAGGAAAGTGTTGACTTATATACAAATGAATGCATTTGAATAGACAGGTTATATGTCAGCCTGTGCAGTATGGATATATGGTTTAGTGTTTTTGCTACTGTACCTTCAAAGACGGTCCTCTAGAGGTCAGTAGTTAGTTAGTAAGTAGCCATGCTAGGTCACTTACAGCAGGCTGGGGAATAGGAAGGTCCATGAATTATGACTTCTCAGATATTTGACATTGACCACTGTTCCCTCATATACTGTAGGTCTAGAAAACAAATGCTCTTTTTGTAATATCCAATAGATTGTAACAACCTATACTTGATCTGTCGGCACCATGAACGCTGGAAATTGTAACAGTAATAAGCCCTTTTATATAGACTACTACTTTACTTTAAACTGTGAATTTAATTGTGAATCTTAAATTACATCTATGTTAGATTTATGCACTTAACATGCAATATGTAATAGAGTGACTCAATTTATATATGTAAGCTACTAAGTTCTATATCGGTGGCTTTCTTCTATGCAAAGTCACTGACACTCATGAACTGTGTGTTTATGTATGCAAGTTTCATTTTCCTTTATCTGTGCAGAGGTGGCAAGACTACACACATTCTTCACTCAAGTAGAAGTACAGATATTTGTGTTAAAAAAGACTCCAGTAAAAGTAGAGGCTCAAGTAAAAGTGAGAAAGTACAAAAAGTACAGGCTCTGAAATGTACTCAGCGTATAAAAGTAAAAAGTAGCCCTTTAAAAGACATTTCTGTCTATTATTCATATGTAATAATAATTATTAATAATTATTATTATTAAGAGATTAGGAACTTTATTTCAACTTCTATTACTGTCATTCACAGGCAAACAATGTATTCAGCATGGATGACCATTATGTAGCAACATTAGAAAAGAAAAACAGAACAGATAGAAAAAAAACATCTTTTCTTTGTGGTCGAGTTTCTTGAACATTTCTTGCCTGTTTGGTCTTCTTGCTTGTTTTATGTCAGTCATCTTGTTTTTTGTTGTTGTTGTTATTGTTTTTGTGTGTGTGTGATATGCACCAATACATATAACAAAGGATAGTCTTTTCTGTGTTATTTTGCCCCTTCCAATTAAGTTAAATAAATCTTGATGCACGTAATGATGCAAAATAGAAATTGTCTTCTAAAGTAACAAACCTGTTTTGAAAACGTAAGGACTAGAAGCTACAGATATTTGTGTTAAAGATGTAGGGAGTACTACCATAAAGTACAGATACCTGAGAATTCTCCTCTAGCACAGTAACAAAGTATTTGTACTTCGTTACTTCCAACATCTGTATTTGGATGCTAAAAAAAACAAACTTTTCTCTCATTGGTTTGCAAAGATAAGTTATGAAACCCTCAAGTGGACTGCGCTGTTTGTTATTTTGCGGCCTGTGTTGCTTCAACCGTAAACATTGCTCTTGTGGTATGTTGTTTAAATGATGCAACGAATGTGACAAACTGGGTGAGGGGATAAGTCCGCCATTGCAAAAGTGCACAGAACACACAGAAAGATGTTGGACGAAACTCTTCGGTGTGTTCCGTAATGTCACAGTATGTAGTGTGTCGGATCAGTCCTGCCATCATGACCAGCAGATACAGGCAGAGCTCATGCTGACTGGGCCTGTCAGTCACGCTAAACCTCCCTCTTGATTGTTGGAAGGGTAGCTCTTCTCTGCTTAGTTCACCTTATTAACATTCCAGAGCCGGAAAGCAGGGCAGCATCCAAAACCCAGCACAGGCACGCCTGGTCCTCCAGCAAAGCCCCATCTTTCTCAGCCTCCATAAACACCGGCTCAGTTGTTGATGAGCTGTGAGGGGCCACCTCCTCGCTGCTGTCACTGCCAGCATGGCTGCTCCCTCAACTCCACTGGAGTCTACTGTTGACATCTGATCAGACACAATCTATACGACAGTGAGCAGAAAACATGACCATACTTAAAAGCGTTGTGTGAGGAATCTTTAAAGTATTGGTTTGTAATGAAGTAAATGTCACTGAGAGCGACTATACCTCACACCATCTGGTTTATTTTTCGACTTACAATACTTGGATGAAAAAGCACGCTTTTTAAAAATTTCATGCAAACTTTTATGCAAGCTATGGGTCATGACCCACGTTGGCTCTTGGCTCTCCCTCTGTTAGGATTCCACATGACAAGAGGGGTAATAATTAACTTTCTCTCTTCCTAAGAATACATCTCAGAGTCATAGATTACATTTCTTTTTTTAAGTGTCCAACCTCAGAACGTTTCGAAATTCTTTTTCCTGGTGTGGACGTGAAAGTTTTTATGTTGATGCGATTTGTAGGATGCTCTATTCTCCTCGAACTTGAAAAGCTCTAGCAGTCACGTACCTCCCTGGTGGATCTGGTAAGTGCATGCAATTTATGACTGTGGTGCAGGAAAGCACACGCACAATAAGACACGTGGTCTCATGGCTACAGTGTCATGTATGAATGTGATTTAAAAAAAAAAAAGGAGTTCAGGAGGTCGTATGTAACCTGTCATGCGTTTCAATGCAAATTTACAACTCATTTCAGACCCATTACCAAAAAAATACAGGGTAGGCATCAGTTTTCCTGCCGTCACTTCACTGGTCCCATAACAATGTTGTAATCATTGTAATATAAGCGCTCATCTGTAACGTGTCTTATAGAGCTCCAGTCTTTCTTATCGGTTTGCTATCTTTTTACTTCCTCCCTTTCGCCCCCTCATCTCCGTCCAAAATTAGCCGAGGCCATGAGATGGGCCTAGAATAGGAGCTCAGGCCCCCACACTGAGCCTCCTAAAGACCACAGCTGGAGCTGGCTCAGACAGTGGGGGGGGGGAGAGAGCCGGATGACGAATGTTATCACCACCGTCACCTGCTCCCTGTAAAGCAATTTGTTATAAAGTTGTCACTGTAAAATCCATAGCTTGTCCCGGGGTAAAGAAAGACAGGGTCACATGTAATGAGGATCCAAGTGTGACATAACTGAAGGACAAACAGCTGGGCTGTGTTTATTTCAATCTATGTGTGTGATGTACAATAAAAGAGGAGGAAGGACACCCTAGAAAGATTTAATATAGAATAGTTATACAACGTGCATTGATTTGTTGTTTTGATTAAATAAAATATGGAAAAGTAATCACTTCAGGTTTGGTCACGTGTTTCCACGTTGCCTCGACGAGACAGACCTGTTTCTGGATTGGGACTGTAGATGTGAGCTGAACTACCGACACACACTCCTGCGGCATTATGGGAGAGGTTCGAGTGCATGGAGTGGGGTGGGGTGGGGTGGAGCATGGAGTGGGGGAGTATTAGCTCTCCCATCCTGAGGCGTGTGGCTCAAAGGTGACTTTTTTTAGAAGTTACTAATCATTTTCTAACAGAAATGGAGGGTGTACTGGGTCCTTGGAGAAACACATGACAAATGATATGCAAGTGTAAGAAGCTACTTCAACTGTACACTGAGGAGAAGTCCGGTTCAGGATGCATATTAATACTTATTTAAGCATTTTCTTTGCCATTTTTTTTTACATGTGAATCATCAAATATTAACTTATGTTGTATCTTCTAGTCCAATATAATTGTCTCTCTTGAAACAGACTCATCCAGCGCCTTGGATCGAGATTTTTCTCTTCTCCCTCTGTGTGAATGCTATCTAAATGCTACTAAATAAGTTGTTTGACACATTTACCAATCTATTTATAATGAAGTAATATTCTGAAGGATGCATGATACAGTATCGAACTGATACATTTTCACACATATAATATATATTATCAGTTATTGGCCAATAATAAAATTATAGCTGAAAAATAGATCTGGTAATATGATGATGTCCTTAACAAGGACAACAAACTCCAACAAAGAAGTTCCTGATTTGCAGACAAGCACAAAGGCACAAGAAGGAGAAAAAGCACAGCAAGCTGTTGTTTTACTCTTGATGTCAAACCGCTGCATCTGGATAGAGCCTCTAGACAAGAGAGCCAACCATGTTGTCAGCAGTGTGGATGTTTTCAACATTTTTAGAGGCAGAAAACACAATTACAATTTGCAATGCATCTTCCACAAGGGCTCTGACAAAATGGAAAATGCCCGAGTTTTAAGCAACAAATCTTATTAAAGCTACAGAATATTGAATCCAAAAATCGGAAATGATCAGTTATTGATATCGGCTATAAGAAGCAAGGAGTTGTTGGTATTGGTAGAAAAGAAATTACACATTGTGCATCTCCAAAAATATCTCCATTTTTTTTCTCAATGTAATTTTGCTTTTATTATTTTGCTCTTTGTACTTATCTATCTACCAGGAAAATGAATCCCATCACGGTTGTTTTGTTTCCCTGTTTCTCTATTTTCTGCCAGATTTCTTGTCCTTATATTGATGAAGCCTTGTGTAAACAATTGTGAAAATGCTTTTGAATGGGTGGCATGAATGGGCAAGTTAAAATCTTTGACATCACAAAGGGTTTGAAAGGCAAAGTCTTTTTCATGTGCTTTATTCTGGGACATTGCATTAAGACCGTCACACAGGACCAGCAGGCATATGAAACACTGTCTAAAATGCCCCCTGGGAAGGATTACTTATCTCTATGGAGACACCAAGTTCCTGTTTAATGATGTGTCAAAGCATGAGAGCTTGACCTCTCATAGCTGCAGGTTCTCAAGCAAAACTTTCTCCTGGACACTGATGGCACTATATCAGGCCAACCTGACTGGAAACACCAAAGTCTGGTTTAATCATGTTGATAAATGACATCATGCTAAATGTCTTCATTCACATTAATACTACTAACAATGTTTGTGAATAAATTATTTCGTTTAGCCACATACGTTTTCTTATCTATTTGCATAGTTTCCCAATATTAAAAGTGTTACAACACAATCCGTCATGACTCTGAACTCAGAGAATTGAAAATGTCCTTTTAGGGCAAAGATCTGAGGAAAAATTCTCTGTGTTGATAAGAAAAATTGGTCAAAACGATTAGATACAGAGATGAATGGTGTTAAGTGAGGGCGCGAACCTCCCTGGAGAATTGAAACTCCCTCCTCCTGAAATGTTCTGAAGAGACAAAAAAAAATGGATGCATCGCTTTTTAACCATGTAGACATCACAGACAGGGATTACTCTCCTTCAAACTGAATATTTTATACCTCCCTCCCTGCTGTCTATTGGTCTACATCGCTATCTGTAATTTTTTGACAAAGGGGTGGGGGTGGAGGGAGGGGGGTCACAGACAGCTGACGCGCCGCAATTGAGCGCTTCGCGTTTCAGTGCGCATCTTCATTCCCGGCTACGGGCGGAAAGGTGCGCACAATGTCCGTCTACTGCGTTCCAGGATTGGATTTTATGCTGCACAACTTCCCGCAGCGTTAGCGACAGGAAAGTCGATGCGAAACAACTGAGGAGAAAAGGTGAATTTATTGTTAGGCTAATATAAGACTGTTAAGACATCTGATACGGAGGACTTTCTCTGCTCATCTCTAATGACAATGTCCGACGCCACTGAACATTATGGATGGACTGACAGAGAATCCGCATGACATTATTGAACCAGCAGCAATTAACTGATGGGAGGCTCAAAACACTTTTCCACATTTTGAACTTCTTCTAGTTCTCCAATGATGGACGTCAGAAAATCGTCAAGGACTTTCACACCTGATTGTGCAGCGTTTGCCAACACATGAAACGAAGAAACATGTTTTCTCGGAGCTTATCAGACAGCAGCAGAGCTATGGGGATCAGAAATGGGACAAAAACCCAACATCAATCCAAACCCATGCCTAAAATATACTTCATTTTTATCTTGCTCCTGCTCATTTTCACACCCAGAGTGGATTCATCGTGGTGGTGAGTGAGATCTCTTCAGTGCATCTGCAGATATTTAAATCAGTTTTAATTACAACGTGAGGCTACAGTCATTCCATTACTCTCATGTTGGCCTCTGTCAGGTATAAAGATGGAAAATTCCCTTTTCTTCTGTTTATGGGAAATGTGATCCAAAACTTTCATCTTAATGAAGACGCTCATCCACCCTACGAAAAGCAACATGTCCATACTTATAAAATGTCTAGTCCAATAAAAACGGAGCACTTTCATCATGCGTGATCATGTGAACTTTTAAAACATCAATGCAGAGGGAGATGTTCAACATGTGTGTCATGTGTCTATGAAGATTGATGGTGCTGGGGGGGGGAATCTCCCCTATCCATCCATCTTGCCCAGAGTAAGTGGCAGGTGCAGGCGTTGGTGCGTGAATCAGTGGCCCTTGATGATTTCTCCTGAGGTTTTAAATGCTCCACGCCCTCACCCCACCCCCCCATCCCACACCACCTGAAATAGTTGTACTCGTGTGTCAGCTCATACTTACAGGAATCGTATTTGATGTGTGCTTTATCTAACCACACAGCAGCAATTCTATGTCCATGTTCTGTACCTTTATCTTCATATCACAACACATCAATTACAGTAGAGCCTGCTTTGCAGATGGCTTTAGATTGAAACGTCCCCCTTGCACATAAATCTTATCAATTGTAATTTCCCAAGAGAGCCAAATGCATACATTATCCTATTTGCCATAAACACTGTGTTTTCTTATGCTTTATGAAAAAGCTCTGATTAAATCACTGAGAAATACCACAGAAAGTCAGTGAGATGCAGAGCAGGAGAGGCTTGGAAGCTTTGTGTCCGGATTATTAATACTTATTTAATCCTGGTTGGTGTTGTTAGAGCCTATTTTTAACCGTTGCGATAATTCAGATGCGCACCGTCTTGCTGCGCTGGACCCCTTCCCTCGCTCTTTCTCTGTGTGTGTCCTCGTGGAGACAGTCAGGGGTCTTTTGGCTCAGCCACTATGTACAACACACAATAAACACAAGTAGTGCTTCTGCTCTGCTTCACTGTTCAGGCACATAGTCACAGTTTGAATGGGACTGGGACAGCCATAACAGGAGTGGAAACTGCCTGCTACGTCCCTTTCTGTCTCGGTGGCCAGGCGACATAAATGTGGCTGCGATTAGAGACTATAATGATATCCGGATGGAGAATGGAGCATGCAGGCTTAGAGAAGGAGGGAGGAGAGGGTTCGGGGGTTAGGAGGGAAAGGCCTGAGCGGTCACTTACACTGTACATGACTGTCCTCATGTCCTGTTGATAAGTGGCCCCCCCAGGGTCACAATAGCACCAGCATGTGATCCACCCTTTTAAGAGTTGCTACAAAGTAAGGGATTATGTCTGAATAGAAGCAGGAGGCGAAGGCCTGTCACAGGGAAAGAGGTGCTTTTCACTGAACGGGAGGAATTTAATAATCTCTTCTACATCCTGAATATCTCGGTCACAAGTGGACACTGGCTGTGGATGTGAAGAAAAGTAGGCACATTAGTAGGAATAATAATAATCTAGCCTTAAAAGGAAAAAAATCAATAATTTGGGAGGAGCGCTTGTTAACTTTCTTGCTAAGAGTTAGATGAGAAGATTGATACCACCATTATTTGTATGCTAATTATGAAGCTACAAACAACAGCTTACAGCTGGAGCTGGAGCGTTAGAGTGAGCTCAGTTATTTTCTTTTTAAAGGGCATTCTAATGATTTTGTATCGCACATCTGTATAGTTGCAGGACTTGTGAGAGCCAGATTAAAAGACCAAAAATCGATGCAGCAGAGAGTGATGTCTGACGTTTAGTCCTTAGAATGCATCAAGCTCCAAAAACACTGAATCCCTCAATACTCATAATGCAACTGTATAGTTATGTTAAACCCTCCTTGCTTGATAGACACCCGTGTCTTTCAAACTTCCTGCCCCAGGTTACGTGTGACAACTTGCACTGCTCATGACCAGATGCTGCATTTTTAAGTTTTTTTTTTTTAGTTTTTTTTTTTTTTTTTTACATATATTTCACTTGGCTGCTTTGCTTTAATACATTTCATAAAGGGAGCCCACACTTTGGAACATTTTGCTCCGTCAGCCATCACTGGAGAGCACAGAATGTAACCACCCAGGTATCAACGTCAAGCAGCTTTGTCAATGCCGGCAGCTTTGTCATTATTAGGGGACGGTTAAGATTTTTAAAATATAACAAAATCATATTTGAATTAATTAATGTTACATGAATGCAGACAGCAGCACAATAATATACACAATAGTACTGGCCAATCAGGAACTGGTAGTAATGTAGTACCCGTTCTCGATACCCATCCCTACAGATGACCATCTTGACATACTGTGTAGCACTGTAACACTCCCAAATCAGAATTACAGATCTGCCCATTGTTTCCACTCTGCAGACATTGTTTTGGGAGATAACCCCTGATGACATTATTATCATGTCATCGAGGGTCATATTCTCCCGTACACTTAGACAGCCTCAGCAGTCGTAGTGGTAGTCCCGCATGAGCCCCTTTTCATTCTCACGTCCAACACTGTGTTGCATCTGCAGGTACATCGGAGCGCTGGGTGCTCGGGTGATCTGCGACAACATTCCCGGCCTGGTGAACAAGCAGCGGCAGCTGTGCCAGCGGCACCCAGACCTGATGCAGTCCATCGGCGAGGGAGCCAAAGAGTGGATCAGAGAGTGCCAGCACCAGTTCAAACACCACCGCTGGAACTGCAGTACACTGGACCGGGACCACACGGTGTTTGGCCGGGTGATGCTGAGAAGTGAGTCTGCTCATGTGTGACTGGTATTTCCATCTGTGTGGCTCTCTGTACGTGCGTGACAGTGATTGTTTATGTCAGTGACACTTGAGATAATCGTCCTCGTAAATGTCTCTGCTGTTACCAGATAAGCAGAGGATTAATAGGTGTCTTATTAAACTTTGCCTTAGAATACAAACAGAGGGGCTTTTTACCTTCCTCAAAAAAAAGGAAGATTGGGAAAGTGGATGTTCTCTGAAAACAAGTAGCAGATCACCACACTGGTGATGTATAAACAGTAATAGGAGATGTAAATATTTGGGTAGATGTTTCTGGCAGCCAGACAAAGCTTTACTCCCTGACATATCGCCTGTGTTCTGCTTCATTGCGTGAGCAGGAATGAGGACGGGAGGTGGGTGGGAAAGCCAGACCAAATAACCCCCAAAATCTCCTCTTGCCTGAAATGAAAACAGAGCCCAGTGACTGAGAAAGCTGCCATCTGTGCAAATTAAAAAGGTGAAAGGAGAGTCGGCTGGACTGTGATGTTATAGCTGACATGCTGCTACCTCTGTCTGGACCATCCACCATAAATGGACTGATTTCTGGGATCCTGCTGGCTGGAATACCGGTTTACTTAGGAAAGGCTGCTTTACTGAGCACTAACACAGTGACACCAAAAGAACAGTCTTACCAAAAACAGCAACAACATCGTTGTGGTTTCAGACAAGGTTCACAACACTGCCATTTATTTTAAAAAATTAGCTGTAAAAACAGTTTCTCGTTGACTGTATCCTGAGGGATTTCATTGCAACACCTCTCTTTCCTGTGCATCCAGGCAGTCGAGAGGCAGCCTTCGTGTACGCCATCTCTTCAGCAGGAGTGGTGTATGCCATTACCAGGGCCTGCAGCCAGGGAGAACTGAAGATCTGCAACTGCGACAGCCAAAAGCGAGGGCGATCCAGTGACGACAGGGGCAACTTCGACTGGGGTGGATGCAGCGACAACATCAACTACGGCATCAAATTTGCAAAAGCCTTCGTAGATGCTCGAGAAAGGATGGTGAAAGATGCTCGTGCATTGATGAATCTGCACAACAACCGCTGTGGTCGGATGGTAAGCAGCAACTTTGATGTTAGCACCACCCCATGTTGCAATGTAGGGACTTACTGTATTTCTAGACATGTAAGTTTTAAGAAACTGTTTCTATCAAACGTTTCTTTAGCCATCCAACTTAGGTTTGTTTTTGAGCTGCAAGCTTGCAAATCAAACTTTATGGTAACTCGAGGAAGTTCATATTTGACCTTGTGAATAGTGTTTGTTTTTTTTTTGCTTTTTCCAGAGCTTTCAGCAGATAACTGAGGTGTGGTTGAAAAGCCTCAGAAAAAGCTAATAAGTTGTCCTTGAGTTCTGCATCAAAGTGATAAATGACATTTGTGTGTCAGGTATTTATTTCACTGGATTAGATAAAATTTTGAATCTCCAATAGGTTATTTTATCTATGTCTCAATTAGGAATGTGAACCACAATAGTTGATTCATCTGCACATTGCTCAGTCAATAAAACTAAGCAATGCGCTGAAGAAGAAAACAATGAATAATGCTCATTAGAATTTCTCAAAATGTGTTTAAATGTCTTATGACTGTTGAAATTCCAAAGATATCCGTTTTCACTAATGTTAAAACATGGAAAAACAGCAAATTTTCACGTTC
This sequence comes from Chaunax sp. Z400, assembly GCA_037577475.1. NCBI lineage: Eukaryota > Metazoa > Chordata > Actinopteri > Lophiiformes > Chaunacidae > Chaunax > Chaunax sp. Z400. The sequence continues at coordinate 23,023,722 of CM075185.1, forward strand.
AAGAAGCTGTAATGATCCAATGTTTGACTTTTCTACTCGAAAAAAGTTCTACTTAATAAAAAAGTTGCTGATTTTAATTTTGGTTGACTAATCATTTAATCATTGTTCTAATTATTGTGCATTTCATTTCTGTGGATTCAACCTGATTAATTTAAATTTCCAGAAGATTTACTTTTCTTACATTTCATACATATTAACATGAATATTGCAATGCAAAAGTTAAAATACCAAGACAGAAAATTTTATCCATGCAAGCCACCAATAAATAAAGTGTTTGTACTATTTAAGATGACTGAATTTAACTTTTAAAGGTGGGATCTTGGAAATGGCAGCTGAGAACAAATCTCTATGTTATAAATCTACATTATGAATTTGGTTTTATCAGCAGATTCTGACTTGTTCCTTAAAGTCTCTGGAGAAAAATAACTAAAGTAAAATCCAGACATAGTGAAGAATATTTAGCTAACAACAGTAGCGGAGCTGATCACACCTACATCTTGCCACGGGCAACTTCATAGGCTTAACACCCTGTTACCTTTGACCTGTGCTCTAGGCAGTGAAGCGCTTTATGAAGCTGGAGTGCAAGTGTCATGGGGTCAGTGGCTCCTGTTCTCTGAGAACCTGCTGGCTGGCTATGTCTGACTTCAGGCGAACTGGAGACTACCTTCGCAAGAAGTACAACACAGCCATCGAGGTGACCATGAACCAGGACGGGACAGGCTTCATGGTGGCTGACAGGGACTTCAAGGGAAGCACCAAGAATGAGCTAGTGTACGTCGAGAACTCACCAGATTACTGTCTCATGGACCGCACCGCAGGTAAGTGAATGGATGAAGAAAGAGGTTTTTGTTACTGTGTGATAAGGCCTCTTTATCAAGGGGGAAATTAATGCTCAGCCTCTAATCCGGAGTTTTCCATTAATGTTCTACCACCACCGCAATATAAGTTATTATTTGCTTTTGGTTTGTGGCCCATTTTGGCATTAAAACATTTCATATTAATGTCAGTCTCTCTCAACTTGATCTTGCAGGTTAGACCCTAAATAGCTTTCATATGGTGGAGAAGTTCCGAGACAATTCTAAGGATTGTTTCGGGGCCGATGTTGGCATATTTCAATGGATCACTATGGGCTGATCAAAATCTGATACTGTGATACTGTGTCTCTACTGTCTGCTGTGTTTTTCTTAGCATGAAGCAGAGCAGTTCATGTGGCAGTTCCTCATTTTTAGCTGCCACTCACTGCTGATTTCACCGGTTGAAATGACAAACGTCACAGAGAGCAGATCATATCAGTTGTCGCTAATGGAGGTAAAATCCGTAAGTTACATGATGTCAGGCGAAAATGAAACTTGGCTGTTTTTTTCTCGTTGAAATGCTCTCTCCAAGCTAGTGTCAGTACTCAGCCAAAGAAGTGACATGTCTTGAATCATGACGCTGGCTGTCTGTTATTTCAATGTGTCAGAAACATCTAGGTCTAGGTAAACAAAAGTATCAGATCAGACTGGTTTTTGACAGATACCTAATATTAAAGCACTTTGACTGGGCCAACAAAACTTAATCAGGACTTCTCTATGCCAGTATGTGCTAATGATGTCACGCTATAATGTATAATTTTGATACAATAATAATATAAAAAGCGATACTCAATACCGCTTTAGAAAGTCCAAGGCACACAATCTTTTTTTAACCCTCTTGTTGTGTTCATTTCTTGTTAAGTGGTGAATCAAAAATCACCGCTCCATTCTAGCTGATTATAAATCCATAATAAATATATTATTACCTAATATTGTGTTTCATTTTTTATCAACTCTTGTGAACATTACAAGTTTTGAACTTCCATTAGTTATTCATGGCCTGTAGGCCTCATTGACCTGAACTCATATCTCTTGGCCATCGTGCTGCCACAGAATGAACTGTGAGCAAGGCCTCAAGAAAGCTTTATGTACCAGAGGGAAAAAGTTGTATATAAATGACCGGGTCATTTTTGACCGGGAACACCAAGGGTGTACACAAGTTCAATAAAACACCCAAACTTTGATACAAATTCTCAAAATGTATTTTGTGTTCAGATACCATGTGTGAACAAAGTCATGGAACCTTATTACAAACCGATAAAAACAGATGACAACAGCGGGGTTAATAACAATATCACTGGACACACCTTAACATTTGTAACAATGTTGATATACAGTATGTCAAGTATTGGGTTGAAAATCCGACTAGAGATCTGTTTTTTATAGTTATGGTACTTTGAATAAATGTGGATTTTGCTTTGTTTCAAACATGTGTCAGTACTTCGATTCCTTTGACAGCCTTAAGACGGACTTCCTATTTTATTCAGGTTTTATGATCAGCAAAACATCAACGTACATTCTGAGTCAGTGAGGCCTTTTTTTAGCTTGAAATATTGCCACCAAATAATCAATATTCATTTAAAGACAAATGAGTATATTGTTATGAGACAGGTGTTTTGTTCTATATCAGTTTTACAAAATCTAGACTCCTCCACTGAAGACTTGCATTCTTTTACAGCTTAAAGTTAATTGATTTGACCTTTTAACCTTTCCCTTAATTCCTAGTGTTTGCTTTGCCTTGTTAAACTCTGTCTCTCTCCTCCAATCCAACTACTTTAATAGAATGTGAAGGACTTCACTAACTCACTGTTTGTAAGTTAGATAGGCAAGACAGCACAGTGCATATGCAGGGGACACGATGGCACTAACTCACCCTCCCCTGCTCTTAGCTTGGTTGCAGCTTGACAACAGAGGGATAATGAAGGTGTTTTCACTCAAAGGAAAGGCTGTCTCCTTGTTAAAAGGTGATCTTAAAATAAGCTTATGACCCTCCTTGCCACTAATCTCCATTGTATTGGAATTCACAGCCTAAGGATACATGCAGGCTTATTTTTCCAAATCCTTCCTTTGGTCAGTATTAAGCTCCACTCCCTGGAGCCTGAGGGGAATACTCTTATCCTTTTCTCTTTACTTCAGTGATGCTCTGTTATTAGATGGGGCATCTGATCTTGGGCCTAGATTAAACACCCGAGTACATGGACACCTTTGTGTTTAGCTCTGAGACTCTTCTGTCAGCGAGTCTGGAAGCCAATACCCAGCTGTAGGGTGTGGGAAAAGTGATATTTTGCTTTGGAAAAATAGTTTCAGTTTTCAGCACCAAAATATCCACTGGTGTCCAGAGGTGGTCAGCTGCCAACATTAGCAGCTCTGGAAATCTACTGCATGTAATCACTGGAGGTTGTCCTAAAATGGAATTACATTGAGCTGATATGTGACTGGGATGACCTGTAATCAACCAAAGAGACTATAGAGTTACTGCATGTGCAACAGAAAAAGTACATGTCACTCCCACTTTAGAAATAAGTGAGTTTTGACTCATTCAATGGTAAAACTTTGAGGTGACATTGAAAACATTTTCTTTCTGTTGGATGAGGAGTCTGAAAATGGGACTTTATGTAAACAGGACTTTCAGCTGTGACCGTGACACCTTTAAATTTGAATTTCATCAATAAAGGCAATTATTACACTCACCAAAACAAGTAGGCCTACTGCGATATGTGTTTGTGAAAAATCACCATACTCTGTCATGAAAGTGACTTGCCTACTATCTTAGCTGACCATACACTGTACAGTTTGAGCCCATGTTTTGCTAGATTTTTGGGGAGCAGAGCTCATTTTAGAGTCGACCTGAATTTCCCCATGATCAGGCATCGGTAGTCGTGCAGCTTACAGCGGGCAGGAGCCAACATAGCCTGATCAATTTCTGACATGACAGAAATTTTGGACGGCTGTCATCAGGCTCCTGTACAGTTAAAACAGAGCCATGAGTTGATCCACAAAACTCTGTGCCTTTTTTTCCAAACTACTGTACAATTGCTTGAAGTGGCAGCAGACTGTCTGAAAAGTACCATGGGAACATTGCATAAGAAGTAACAATGCAGAGATGCTCTTAGTTCATTGCACTCTAGTATGTTGAAGTTTATTTTTGGTTATATAATAAGCAGAATTATATATTCCAATTAACTGGCCAGATGTACAGGCTCGTAGGTAGGCTACGATTTGTCTATAGATATAACTAACGTTAACGTAGTTTACAACATAAAGTTTAGTTTATGGCTGGAAGCAAGCAAAGAAGAAAAAGAGGGACAGAGGAGGGAGAGAACATGGTTCCTACAGTACAATAATTACAGTGTGGCAGGCTATCAAGTTAACAATGTACCATCTATAGAGTAAAACGTAGCTCTCCTCCTTTTAATGCTCTCTGTAAAATTGACAAACCATACTGCCCACATCTGCAGAGTTTACATTTTTGTAATGTATCTTTTTGATTAAAAAAAACAAACAAAAAAAAAACGCCCCTTCCTTGACTTAATTTATTTTATTATGCATCTTATATTTACTAAATGTTATTTAGTTTTGGATGAGTTTTTGTCCCCAACATAAATGACGGGGGATGTAGCTGTCAGTATGCCTGTCTATAATCTTTTTTGTTGTTGTCCAGACCAAACATTACTCGTTCATTAACCAATAATAATGATTAATGAATAATAATTAATATTAAATAATAATTAAGTAGTATTAAGTAGTTGTGTCTTTTGATATTTTGAATTTCATACTAATTTTATTTTTTGTGGTTTCCATGGAATCATGTTTTTTTAGGTGACTGAAGGGTGTCATTTGTTTATGGAGCATATCTCACAAACTATACATTCTAGGTTTACCAAACTTTACACATCAATTAACCATGATATAAAGCAACATACACTACTCTATGCTCGCCAAACAAATGGAGGGTATGTCATAAACTCATGGGTTTGTTGTACAATGTTTTGGGGGACATTGTGGGGGATATGATCTTGTTTAAAAAAAAAAGAAGAAAAATCAGGATTATACTCATTTGCATATATAGCATCCTTTTTTTGTTGCTAGAAGCTATTTTTTCTCTATGTAACAGAAATGTATACATGTCTTCACAGGCTCCTTGGGCACAGCAGGCAGAGTGTGCAACAAGTCCTCAAGAGGCACAGATGGCTGTGAGGTCATGTGCTGTGGGCGGGGCTATGACACCATGCGTGTCAAACGTGTCACCAAGTGTGACTGCAAGTTCAAGTGGTGCTGCGCTGTGGAGTGCAATGACTGTGAGGACGTGGTGGACGTTCACACCTGCAAGCCCTACAAGCGACCTGATTGGTTGGACATCACCAATCACAGTCGCCACTGAATCATAAACCTATGCGCTGATGACTACATTTAATTATGGGATATACTGTACATTTAAAGGGATCTTTAAACTCTGATACCTCTGCTTTGGATCTTTTGACACTTCTTGAAGCTGAGACTTCACAGACCTTGATGATACTGGAAATAAGGCACAGTTACTGATCATGTGCTGCATCCAAAACTATTTGTTGAGTTTTTTTTAAGATACACCTTGGATCATTGACAGAAAATGGCTTAAATATATAGTATTCTGTTGTAAATGCATATCTTGATTGAGGGTGAGATATGAGGTAATGTCTGTCTATTTTACAGTATGTAAAGACTGTGTTAACATGACATTGCTCAAACTGACGATGATAAGAATAATAATATTTAGCCTGAAGAGAGAGAGATAAAGATATCTTTTGAGATAATGTAAAAACGCTGACTTTGTATCATTTAAAATGATAAACAGTCATTGTATGGTACTGCAACAAATCATATAAAATAAAAAGGACAGTTGCTGTTAATTAATGCAACTTTAAGGAACTAACAAAAAGTCAGAAGGAGCTCCTTCTCAAATAAGGCCAAGACGGTCACACTGAACGCAAATGAACCACAAACAAGGACAGCATACTTGCTGCAGAGTTGAATTTTGTCAGGTTCTTGGGAGAAAAAGGGCTCACCACCTGGAAAAATGAAGATTCATATGAACTATGGACTGTCAAGGGTTACATTTTTCATCATAGTGTCCTAAATGTTAAGCTGTCCACAACTGGTCTGAAACATTATAATTGTGCTGCCTGTGTAAACTCCATCATTTCTACCTCTGGTTCTTTGTCTTTGTTTCCATTTATTCCTTCAATGTTTCCCCAACAGCTTCAAGCAATTGCCCTCAGGCCATGTTCAGACAGACAACACAACAGCATGGGATAAAAAAATGACTGCCCCCTCATTCATTTCAATTTGGCTACTGCTGCAAAAAAATGTAGTTGGATATGGGTCAGGGCTCCAACACAATACAGCAACGTGCTGTGTAGCAATTAAAGACCTGGAAGTGAACATTTGATGTAGATTTCTTAATATGGATTATGAAATTCTGCTGTTTACCTGATGGTCGCTATAAAGGATGGTCAGAGGAATCCTAAAATCTAGGTCACAGGCCTCAATCACCTGCTGCACCTGTGATGTTCTCCCTCAGCTGCTGGTAATCAGCCTGGCTGGGAGGTTATATGAGGAGGTTGGTTTTTACCTGCTCAGTTGGTCGAGTGTCTCCAGAGTCAGCACCATCAGTTGGTGTTCTGTTTTGGGTGGGGATTTGAGTTGAGTGTGTTTGGAAGAGTTTTCTTTATTAAAACCTGCGTGGAGGGATTCCTCTTTTGGCCAGCTTCCATTACATATAATTTTGTCCCCCCCCCCTTTCCAGTGACTCCCAATTTTGATTCCTTTTGATTTGGGGCCCATTCTTTAGTTAGTCTATCATTTTGATAGAATCAGTGGGTGGTTTTGGGGGAGTTATATTTTCCCACTACGATCTTGACCTTCTCTATTTTGGTGACGTGCAGTATTTTCATTCGTTTCCCAACTAGCGTTCCCAGTCTTACAGGTTTTGGCTGTGGGGAATTTAACAGGAGTATAAAATTTTTGATGTGGTGACTCTCCACAGTTGTCTAATCCAGTGTTACAAGCTGTTGTGCATTGATTTGGTGTCTGATAAGGCAAAAACTCGGCTACAACATGTCATGTTTCCACCTGCAGCCTTTGTTGCTCGACAAGATTGAGCTTCTTCCAGTTTCTTCTGGTTGCACTTGTTTCTTAATTTTTTATCCACCCTTCATGTCTCATGTCTGTTGTCAGTAAACACATTTGGAGCTTTTTATTTTATCTTACAATACTTTCTCATTTTTTAAAATGTTGTTACTGTAAAAAAAACAAAGCAGCTATATGGTTCACTGCTGAATTATTTTTTTAAGACTTTAATTTGGTGTTTTCTCTTGGATCACTGTCCTATAGCTTTATGCTCAGGTAAATTGATTGTTTTCCTTCATTGCTGCTGGGTGTCAGTTGATGACCTGGTTGGACTGTGGAATTTATGGTGGTATATGAAGGTAAATTTCAATTAGCCTCAGCAGCATTAATGTCAGCTTAAACAGACACCATGACTGTGTGTCACCATCACATTTATTTTTCCAGTTGTGGTTCCCTCAAACTAGAGGGCCTTATGCAAATTAATTTAAGTATCATGACATTTAAATGCTGCTATATTCTCATTGATTGTATTATAAGCTGGAGACCATGACTGCAGGAAGATCTTGAAACACTTTGAATCTGTATGAGGTCTCCAGTTTCAAATCAGCCATTTTTATACACACTTCTGAGTGGTTGGTTGTAATTTTATCCCACTACTTGGTCATCATTAAAAAAAAAAGCCAGCAGAGCATGTTTTTCCTGTCTTCTGTGAGAGAACACGTCTACAATGCAATCTTGAGCAACTGTTCTTCCAGCTCTTTGTGCACAAATTCACTGGCTCTGACTGGTTAGAAGAAGTAAAGTATCTAATGAAACTGGGCCAAGACATTGCAGAAAGAGGAGCGAAGTAGCTGCAGACCCTGAATTTGACTTTTCAACATCTGGTAATGCTGCCAGACATCATGTTAGGCCATTGGAGACACAACCCTCTGAGGGTTTTATGGATCTAAATGAAGCTGACAACAAGCTTTGGATGCTGAGAGTCGATACATTTTTACAAGTCCACGTAATGAGAAGGGGAGCCAAAGTAAAGTGCTTTGAACAAGGCCAAATGACACACCATGTCAAACGTTCACAAGTCAAAAGTTAATTGCAAACAAAGGAGCCCGTTTTGACTGTAAATGATGAGTGTGTTGGCCATGTTTTTCTTAAAGATTAGAGAGGTGAGAGCTGGTCTCACACAGTGGGGTCTGACCTGGGACTGTGCTGCTCTGGCCCTCAAATATTCATATTTCAATTCCCCAGTTCTACTGAGAGTAATAAAGCACAACACTGTCTGTTATTTTAGTTTGTTTTATTTTAGTCTGTTATGAAAGGTAACATTTTACGCCTAAACCCACAATGGAACCCACTGAGCCTGCTTTTGTCTCTGTAATGGATTTGTATTAGTTGAGGGTGAATACTGTAGTTACACCAATTCCTTACGGTCTATTCACAACTTTGACATAACATTTAAAGATATTCATTTCAGGTGCACCTTGGTCTCTCAATAAAAACAAAAGATGTAGTCTTCACTGTTAAACAACCACCATTATGGATGAAAGTGACTTGGGCGGAAATATCCACAGATTAGCTAATGTTTTTAAAGTTTTATTCTCGTTATGTTTAGTCGCTTTCGGGCTCTCTCCCGAAAGTTCTAGCAACCGGTGACCAAATGAAACTCGCTGTTGTCTTTAATAAAACTAGAGATTTCCGTGGGTTTGAAAATCTACGATAATGTGAGTACACAACCAAAGATTTGTGACTGAAGTCTCATGTTTGGACATTTCAGTGCAGAAATGCGACACATCTTAAAGGCTGACGCTACATTTTATGTCCAAGCCAACCCTCTGTCAGCGTTTGGTGCACCAGTGTCCTAGTTTGTTATACTGTCTAGGGAGGTATTTGCAACTTTGAAATGCAGGACTCAAAATACCTTACTAGCTCTATATTAAACCATGTTGATCCACCCTGTGTCGCTCCTATTAGAGGTCTTCCATTCTCTCTCAGCTTATATGGTCTCCTGGCTTTATCTCTAATTGACCGGATGACGGGAGAGAATAAAGATAATGCAACCAACCAGATTTTAAAGTTCAGTCAGGTAATTATATTTTGCAAGAAATGTACCTGGAGTTGCAGCCTGGCTTGGATAGCAACATAATTTACATCATCTCCAAATGACATTATCTTTGCAGAATCTTTAAACAGGGGATTTTCTTTGTGTAGTAAATTACAAAGCAATTAGCAAAGCTCTACACACAGTAGATTATTCATATTTTGCTGATCTTTAAATCTGTCATAGTATCTGTGCCGCTCTGTTCCCCACCATGATCCAGTTAAAGTCTGTAAAAATAACAGGAATGGCATCATAAGCTTTCTCTGCCACCATAGTGACACTGAATGGGCAGATTCTCAACATGTCAGAGATAAAATTAGAAAGATAAACTAACAGTGTGATCACATTTCACCTCCAGGGAAACAATTATAGAGAAATGTGATCCAAGCTTACAAATTGTAATGAGTCAAAATGTGTCACGTAAACAAGGAAACATAATTAATATTCTCCTTGAACCTGATCATCCTGTCCAAAACACAGCATTGCAACTAATTATATGATTAATATCCGTGATGTACTGCAGTATGGGTAATATGTTGACATGTGTACATTGTGAAATTGTTGCTCTCTTGACTATTTAGGAAAAGTGAGGAGAATGTTTGGCAATAAGTGAGGGTAGTTTCACTGTTTCTCTTGGAAGACAAGATGGCTCTTATGACCCTATCAGCAGCAATTAAGAGCTTTATGTGAACACGAAATTGGACTTGACTATAGCTTATAGAGAGAAGTGCATTTACTGTCCTTGCCAAGTGACATCATACCCATTTGTTACTGGGAAAACGAGTAAAATCCAGCTGTAAATCTCACACGGTATGTTTCTACAGCATTGAGAAAGAAAGAACTCCTACAAACTAAATATTATACAATGTAAATTTTGCAGTTGCAAAGCAATCTGCTGCTCATATCCCCAATTACATACAATAAATTAGAATAATCTGGTTCAGTGTCTTTGTCAAGCATACTTCAGCAGGGTGCACAGCGATTGATGAATAATGGGTGTTAAATGAGCAAATGCATGATCATTAAATCCGTTCAGTCACATGCAGTATATTTATCATATGAAGGCAGAACTAAGATTTGTCAACTGGAGACACTTAACTTCCCACAACCATACAATGAGAGGGGAGAAAATAAACCTGGAAACCAATCAGCCCATAACAATCAAAAGACTTGAGCATGAGTCAGGTTTCACCGCTGCACCATTAACGCATCATAACTGACAGAGCCAAACACACAAAAAGTAGGCCCAAGGGTTCATGAAAGCAGCATATTAGTAAAAGACGCTGTTCATAAGCAAATCTGCAGGGAAGCAACAGAACAGGCCACAGCATTAGCAGTGTCATGGGTTATTGATATTGCCAAGCACAAAAACAGTGAAAGAGAGCTTTGACATCGCATTGCTAGAACACTAGAAGTGCACTCAGTGGGTGCAGACCACCACAAAAGCACAATAATCCACTAGAACTAAACTTATGTCAAAAATATGGATGTGCCTATAAGGCCTCATCATTCACATGCTTTACTTATCTTATAATTATTTTATCTATATCCATTCTGTAGTTTTTGTGTAATACTGTTAACAAACGGACACAGGTGAAAACAAACTTTTTGGCGGATGTATAAATGTAGGTAAATCATACATCATATCACCTGAAATTGTTTAATAATGCTAAACATACACTAATACACCAACACCCTTTCTGAACTTCTTTTAGAGTTGATGATGGGCAGCTACTGCGCAGGAGAAGGGCCAACAGTTTATGACAGAGTCGTTCTATTCTGATTCTTGACTCATTAGTTGATCATCAGGAAATATAAATAGAGTAAATCTATCTACCAAAATAACAGAGAACATAGCTGTATTTGTTCAATGTGAGAAAATAACCTTTACAATGAAACGTTTATTATACAATTTATACAATTGGACTCCTCAGGAACATTTATGAGCCAAATGGCCTCTAATAACTTGCGGGCCTCCTCTAGCATGAACACACTCACAGCAACAATGTGACATACCTCTAATGGTCAAACTAAAGCGTTGGCGAGGCTCTGAACATTATCTGGAGGATGCTCTCTCCCTCTATCACACCTGGATGGTACTGCATCCCAGACATGCTCGATTGAATTCAGGTCAAGAGATCTGGCCAGCTGGACCATTATTAGATTGCCTTACCAGTTTGAGCAGTATATCCTTTCAGTACTGTAGGTTAAGTTAAGGACCTGACCAAATTCTAGGACACAGTAGTTCATTAATTGTACTGGTGAGCTTACTAGGTCAGCTGCAGTGTATTAAGCCACTAAAAACTCTCATTTAGTACTTTCTCTTAATAAAATCCTTGGCTATGGCCATAAATGTTAATGTCTCTAACATCTCTTATCATAAAGGGCAAAAAGAAGTAAAAGGAAACTCTAGTATGCATCATTTGGGTTTTTTTAGCTCTGCTGCTACCCTCACTGAGATTTACTTTGCTACGAAGGTCAATGGGCAATTCATGTTTCAACATGCAGAATGAAACTGCGCTCTGGCACTGAGAGCAAACACTCAAGCGCCCATCGACATCCCTCGACTGCAATTTTCATTACCGCTGCTCGCCACATAAAGCATGAGTGTATCGGGTATGATTATGACACCAGTGGTTCACTGGGAACATGCCACACTTAAGTATCTGCTGACGGTGGTGGTGGAGTGGTGTAATCATGAAGATGGGCATGATGGCTCTTGTCTTTATATAGTCCAGGCGCAGCAGCAGGGTGGCAGAGTGAGTCGCTTGTCCTTGAAGACACCAACTCCTTGGCAATTTAGATGTGATTTTAAAATGTGGAGGGAAATGACAGCCACGATGCAGAAGTATAATATCAACGCGTCTCCATCTGATGTCAAAATAGACCTATGCCTGAAGAAATTGTTGCACAGTTTATGATCAGGCCCACATTGTCTTGTCTGAACGCAGGTACTTGCAAGAGTTTAAGTCCTTAGTATCTACACATTCATGTTCAATTCGCCATTTTTAAAACAGTTCAACTGTTGAGACCCAGAACAAAATCAATACCACAGAAGGAAAATGCACTGACAAGAGTAATTTATTGTGTGTTTTGCTTTCAAAGTTTTCCAAGGGCAGTTAAATCTGTTAAGACATTCTCCTGTCTTCAGCATGTAAATCTTACATTTTGGCTGCACAACATAAAATTTGAAAAGAATTCAAATTCATTTCAAGTGCTAGAAATTTAAACAGACAAATAGTATAGGCCAGAGTGAACAGAGAAACATAATCTCTGTAGTTTAGAGCAGATCAGAGTTGTTCAAAATATCATCCAAAAACACTATTAATACCGTAATAACACACGTGCATCACAACCAGCTTACCATTTTCTTTTCACTAGGGTGTTTGTCTTTGTTACTGTATCTGTACATTACTATCTCTGCTAATCATTTGGGTGACACACAATTCTGTTATAAATTCACGTTTGAAAGCATCTTTTGAAAATTGAATTGAAACTGAATCCATTAAAGTTGAAGGGAGTTGCCACTGAATATTGTAGGTGCAGTAAAAAACACATTGGTGGGTTTAATTATTGTGATGCTCTAAAAGGCACTTATTGTCACTTTGTTTACATGTGAAGAGTTGTCAGTATGATGTCACATACGTTCTGGGTCATAAACTCTACACTGCTGCAGCTTTCAATAATGTCATAACAACAAGTATTAAGTGTCTGCCTCCAGTGCTTTAAAATGTAAAAAACCTGTTAATGTAACAAATAGTTGTCATTATGTAAAATATTTAATATATTTTGATCTTTCAATTATTTTTTTTTTTTTGCTAATAAATGTCAATCAGTATTTTATTTAGTGATAATTTGATTATTATGTATTTAATTTACAGGCTTTATTACAATTTATATCTAGGTACATTTGTTTATGACAGGTTATTACAACACCAGGCAGTTGTTTCATACTTTATAGCAAGGTAATCGTGGGATATCTGCTTATTTATTTTGACAAACTAGAGATGAGTAAATCTTCCGTGGAATGTAACATTGTGGCAAAATGAACAGATACAGTCAAAGGCAGAGCAATAAGGGTTTTTGTACACAGAAAGTATATTTCTGTTAATTACTCTGCAGCTCCAAACTGATAGAATATTGTGTGTTACAGCTGTAGTTACATTTCCTGCACAAGTATGAGTACTGCAATGTGTGCCACTTTAGTTTTTGTTTAGTAAGTTGACTAACACGCTGACTTATAACATTCTCTGGCGCAATCAGCACAAATGAGTTATGCCATGAGAGGCCCAACTGTGACTGGTGATGATTCCATTTACATGTCGATGTTGCGGGGGCGGCGGTTGCCCCAGTGATGTAGTGCTGAGGTGTCATGCCATGGTAACAACTGTTGAATTGCACAGGCGTTGTATACACTGCAAGCACTTCAAGGCTGTAAATCACAGCTCTGTTTTTAGGAGGCCTTGCAGACTTTTAAATCTGCCCCACTGGTTGTCTGCAGGACACTGAAGGTTGAGACAGGAGACATAGGTTCCCGTTTCAAATGCCTGATGGGATGCTCTTGATACACAGAACTAATTTTGCAGGGAAAAGGGAAAAATGCAATCATAGGAGTGAAATACCTTTGACAAATTCTTAATTCCATTTGTATTCCAAAAATCTTAGATCCAGGCTTTGTGGGACTTCAGAATTCAAATGGCACAGAGCTGCTAAATGAATGACCTGTGAATTAATTGCAAATAGTATTCATTAAATGTGGTTTTGGAAGAACTCTGGCTGCTGGAACAGTGTGGGAGAGCACCTTAAGAGTGGTATTGCTGTGTTGATACAACCTCGGCTAACATAATCAGTAACAATGCAGCATGTGGACAGTAATGCAGAAGACAGGAGAGCAAACACTTCTTGGCTGGGGGATTGGAGTGGTATCGGTGTGTGTGTGTGTGTGTGTGTGTGTGTGTGTGTGTGTGTGACAGAGAGAAAGAGAGAGAAAGAGAGAGATGGGGTCAGATTCGAGTCAGCTGGTGCCAAAAACTGGCCGGCATGAAGCTTTCCATCTTGTCTGCGAAGAAACCCAAGGGTGCAAAGAGTGTACTGAAGAACTGAAAGTGAGAAAAAGCAGAATGAGCCTTTAGATGTCAGCAAAACCACTTCCCATACAGTCTTTGATAAAGTTTAAGGATTCAAATCCACAGTGCGGGACTTGAACATAAAAATGAACATCCGTTGAATTCAAGGCCTTCATAAACGAGTTCACAAAAGGCTGATCAAGCTTATCACTGCCAGATGAATCTCTCTGTATACACAGTCTTTAAATCTGGAGTCTGTGGCGACTTTTCTGCACTGGCACACCAGTAGCACCAGTAACAATGTGCTTTACATCAACCAGTAAAGGCTGGTTTTCCAGAGCTGAAGGGGGAGTGGTTGTAGAGACAGAGTAGGCTACAGCAAATAGGAGTACGATAAAGGTAAGTCAACAGTGTTTGTGTAATTATTCTCTCAGCCAGAAGGGGGAGACAAAACTTCATTATTATTATTATTAATTTTTTTGTTTTGTTTTGTTTTAATTATCATTTCATTATTATTGATTTAGACAACTGCAATCAGTCACTTCCCTCCAGCACAACCCTGTACAAGTGACACGCAAGTAAAAATGTTTCAATAAAACAAATAAAACGTTTGATTTGTTTATTTCCACATGAGCCCTTGCCTTTTGTGAGAATTAACAACAAGAGCAAAGGCCCTGTTAGGATCATAATGACAAAATAACTGAATGTGCTTCTGTAGGATAGATGTGTAGATAAAATGCCCATCACAGATAATAGTATATTTTAATATTACTTGTGCACTTTTTTTATTAGGACACATCATCTCCCTGTGCAAATGGCCAAATGGCAGGTGAGTAATTGTACAAATCGACGTAGCATTTGCACCAATATGTTATCATGGACTCTCAAAGGAGACCAACTGATAAGAATATGCAGATAATATAAATCCTATTAACTGATCTAACAGGGCTCAATTAATAAAAAAAAAAGCGAAAAAAGGCAACCAACAATATCATATTAATTTAACACTTTTAGATTAAAAGACAAGTAAACTAAATGGATCTCATGAGCATATTTTGGCATAAGTATCATTAACTACTGTCAGTTTTAATGGGAATAATATTTTTGTGATTTTATAGCAAATATGACGACAAATATTAGAATCTAGAAGGAGCGACTCAACCACTTGTTTTATGATTAGCAGCAGGACATATGTTCAATTAGATCTACGATTAAGATCTAGGATACACAGTTTATTAGGTATGTATATAGCAGTGCATTTAAAATGCACATGATGGTGATTTAAGTAAGCTGGTAACAGTGAAATATCATGTAAAATATTAAGATGCGGTTTCTCTCTGAAACAATACTTGAGGTGTGCTTGATACACTTGACACTTTAATAGTCTCATAAGTGGACTATCGGCCTGGCCGGACAAGTGCAAATCAAGTACTCCTTTAATCCCATTTAAAATATGAAACATATTCGACTACTACACTATGCATGTCTGGTATCCATAAATAAAAGGAAAGACAGACTGCCACCACTACCGCTGTCTTGCCTTGCCTGGATCTTCTGTTCATGAGCAGCAGATTCAGAAAAATCTGTTTTTCCTCAGGAGGCAGTGAGGACCTCTGTGTTCCTCCCTCAATCGTTTTCATGCACTCGATCTGAACATTACACAAACCAGGCTTGCCAGTGCTGTTGTAAAAATCCTATCAGCGCTCGATCTTTCCCATAACAAAAGGAAGAGCACTAGATGTTCTCTGTGGCCTTGTTTTTGAGTCTATGTAAAGACAGGCTCTAATAAAGAGGGCGACCATAAACAAAGGATCAGCCCAAAGTACGGAGTTTGCCAAACTGGCTAAAACAGACACCACAACGCCTCGATAATAAATACACAGTAAAAGGAAGCCATGAACACATTTAAAGCTCCTAAATCCTTAAGGCTGTAGGCTACACTGTAATGTTTGCTATGGCGATAAGCTTGCATTATTCAGCTGTGGTCACTGATAGCTTAAGTTGGACTACAGCTTGTTTTGGCGGGAAACACGGACTTCACAACCTTCGACTCCCATGAGCCTCCAGTGTTACTGACAGTGATGGAAGGCAGAAATGACCACAGAGGTTTAGAGGTTCAGCTTGCAAATAGCATGCGTTTAAACCCAGGTAGAAAAAAAGACCCCGTCAGAGATGAACTGACTGACTTGTGTGATGATTAAACGAAGTGAATCAACTTCTAATTTTTAAAACAGTAGCTTCTGAGATGCAGCTGTAGTTTTATGTACTTACTGCTTTGGCAAAGACACCCATGAGCTCAGGGAACTGATGTGTGAGCATGGCCAGCATGGCGGTGAAAGAGCATAGGCCTGCTGTGAAGAGGATGAAGAAGGGAAGCTCTTTCTTTGGGTACACAGACACCTCATGGAACGCTGAGAACAACAGTCAGAGAAAGAGAAGTTATAACCAGTGCAGATTAAGAGGATTATTAACCACACATTTGAATCGTACTTACAGGGCAGTAGTTCCCTGTCTGCTGTTTCTGTGCATCCTGGGTATGGGTAAAAGAGGTGACCCTTCTCTAGGGGGTAGGGAATTATCCGGAAGGCTGTAAAGACAAACAAAGTCTCAACATTACAATGTGAAAAGCTATTTTAAATATTAGTGGTATTTTAAACTATGGCCAGAAGAGGCCGTTTAAAACAGCTGACATGATGTTTATTAAATCATTTAAGTGGCACAATACAATACAGAGTAACAGGAGACTAACATCCTAATAAAATAAACAGATCTTATTTCTGTGGTCTGTGAGAACAATGATCTGATCCCTGTGTAATCACAAATACAGCGTCTGTGAGTGTGCTGTGCATACCACACCGCTGACACACAATTTGAAAATGAAAAGCAGCATAAAAGGGTGAGCACTGTGGTTCTGTGATGGTTCGTCTCTATTTAAGTGCTGTGACTACAGGAAATGACGTGAGGTGAATTCACTTTCGATAGAACCAAGGCAAAAGGTAAGTTTTTCAAAAGTGGAGCAGCAATTGAAGATTTACATGAAACAAAGCAAAAAAAACAACAAGTAGAAGTAGTAATCGTGGTACATACTGCCCTCCCAGGTGCAGTGTAGTAGGTTTAAGGCTCCCTCTGCCCTCTTCCAGTGCTGCAGGTGGAAGAAAGCATATGCCACTGCCTCGCTGTCACCCCTCTTCAATATGTGCTCTGGAGGCAGGATCAGGCTCTTCATCTCCAATAAATACTTCAGAGAGGAAGAGGGAAGAAACACAAGACCTCTGTAAGTATAAACTACTGTATGGTACCGTGATGCTTTTACACTCCTGCATTTATAGAGTAGCAGAAGTGTCTAGATTCTGATTGTGCCACAGTCTTTGATTTGTTCAGCAGTCAGTTCCAGTGGGATCAAATCTATTTATTAAATCGTGATGTACTTCGTGATGGTGTTGATGGGAGGAAGAGAATGGCTTAAGAAGAGTACCACGCTTTTGCAACGTCCAACGTTTGCACTCACCTGGAGAAATTAGTTGCACGTCATCCATCACACTCTTTTATCGTAAAAATGCTCGCTACCAACTAAAATATTTAGCTAGCATTTCTTTTTCTCAACCACACCACAGCTACCAGTGGATATTTACAGTATTCTGTTGAGCAGGTGGTGAAAAAAAAGGGATGCTGATGTACACAACTTTAACTTTAACGGTTTTATTCGTGTCTTCTCTTGTTTCGCAGTCAACACTTCTCTTATTCTGTTCTATTGTGCGATTCCCCCTGGTTGACGTCCTGCAGACAGAAAACATGTTTTCTTCTTGTGAGTTATTTGTTTATAGTCTTGTTTTGCAATTGTTCAAGATGGGAGAGAAAAAAAACCCTCTGCAAACCTCTCTGAGTGTGTGTTATTGTTACAGTACAGTACATTCATTCCACGAATGCGTAGCATGGCCCTCACCCCTCCTCTCTCTCCCTACTGTGTAAGTTTGTCCTTGCGAGTCAGTCGGTTCACTGTGCTAACAAAGGCCCACATCCCAGAACTGTAGCCCATAGAACAGGTATGATTTTAGAAATAACAGGGGATGTGCTTCTAGAAATAACATGAGTGCTTTGTTCACTCCTTTTTTTGCAACATGTGTTTTTTAATTAAGGCCTAGTTCTAGATAAATCATTAATATGTGTATGTTAACTGTGATGGGCCTGCCACTCTATGTACTTTATGTCTGTGGTGCACAGTGTGGCAGGGGTCTGTGTTAAACAAATCCCATGTGTTGGGCTGGGGCCCCCAGGGCTGGATTCCCAGGCGGCCAGCTTCACAGCGCTCTGGATCTCAGACTGACACTTTGGGAAGGTTACCCCACAGCTAATCCTGTCTAATCCTTTCCATGGTCACAGGCTCAGCCAGCCAGCCATCCATCTAACCAGCCAGACCATGCTGCTTCACGCATCTCCCCCTTCCTTACCCTCTTTCTTCACTCTCACTCGCTCATGATCACAGCCTGCCCAGGCTCATCCCTATCTTTCTTCAGCCCTCCTTCAT
Organism: Chaunax sp. Z400; assembly: GCA_037577475.1. Classification (NCBI taxonomy): domain Eukaryota; kingdom Metazoa; phylum Chordata; class Actinopteri; order Lophiiformes; family Chaunacidae; genus Chaunax; species Chaunax sp. Z400. The sequence continues at coordinate 23,042,370 of CM075185.1, forward strand.
GCTCCTTTAGATCTGAGCCTGGGTCCAGACCTCAGATTGGTTACCTTCCTAAACTATTTGATGACGTCAGTTTGTCTGTCAGTCCACCACTCAACAATTATTGGACTGACTGTCACGGAATTTGGTACAGACATGCATGTTCCCCTCAGGATGTATCGCAATAACTTTGATGAACCTTTTTCCCCCTGTCACCATCAAGTCAAATTTTCAATAGGTCCAATACTTTGGTAAATGACAAATGCCTGAAACACTAATGATATTCCCATCAGCCTCAGATGTGCTTTGTGTTTTGTGCTAATTATAGCATACTAACATGCTAAAATGATGTGTTAAACATGGTTAACATTATATCTGCACATTGTCAACATGTTAACCTTTTAGCGTGATTATTTTGCTAGGATGATGTATTATTAACATTTACCTGTAAACCCATCGAACCACCAACCTTCTTTACTTTTAGTGCTAGTTATAAAATGTTAGCATGCTAATAAACAAGCTAAACTGAGATGGTTATGGTTGGTTAAATTATATCTGCTTAGCATCTGCACGTCAGTAGGCCTACTATTGTTTTATTATTATTATTAACCTTAGCATGTTAATGTTAGCACCTCCTTCAAAGTGCCATGCTGCGCCCACATACGACCTCACACAGCTGCTATCATGGCAGTCGACCCTTTGTCTCAAAGCTAGTAATCTGCTCATCACTCTCCTCCTCATACAGGTGCACACACATGCAAACTGAATAATGGTCAACAGCTGTGCACACCTAGCCAGCCGGGACCAATTCACCATCCATTCACCACCACACTGTCCTCGTCCTCATAGTCTCAAAATATCAGTGTACTATAGTTTTAGTCATAAACAAGACAGCTCTCAGAGAGTGCAGACCTCCGCCAGGGGAGCTCAGCCAAACAAGCAGACCAACGCTGGTGAAAACATTTCCTCCTTGATGGAGGTAAATATTTCTTTATATTACAGTCTTTCCTGTTTGACAGGCCCGTCTCACCCCTCTGTTGTCTCTTCCTCAGTCACCACCTCCTGGACATCCCTGATGGGTTAAGGCTCAAATCAAGCAGGCAACCACCCAAAACAGGGGGAAGAGTCCACTTCACTGAACCATTCTAATAGACTTCTAGCCTCATCTCCTACCATCCTACCATCCTCTGTAGTCATTATAAGGATTGGCAGCTGGAGATCCCAAGCAGACGTTGGTTTGCCCTTCTCACTTATCCTGTCTGACTTAAATCAGCTCTCTCTCTGATCCAAGCAGACACATCAGACGGTCTCACTTCATCTTCCTCACCATTTGGTCTCTTTTCTTCTGAGCACACACCAAACACAGTCTTCTACTCCCCCAGGACCAGAGTTGATGCACAAAATTCACAAAGCTGTATTTTATAAATAACTGTACATAAGGTTAGGGTTTTACAGTTGTATACATATTTCTTCCATTATACTTGTTGTTAATAATGAATGGCCAGTATATGACAGCCATGTAGATCTGGGTACTTTATGTTTTAAGATTAACCATTTAGAGAGGCTGGCCGCTCAGCTGTCCCTCCTCGCATGCCATAGCATTAGACCTGGTGACACCTCAGGCCTCTGTGCTGGCCTACCACACCTCCACCCCCCACCACCACCCTCGTTCTTCAGTCTGCTTCTCCACTCCCTGTCGCCTCTTTGATGAAGGGATTGAGTTTCATGGGTTCTCCTTTTATCCTTGGGCAGTCATAAGCCCAGAGCATAACTCAGAAGCCACCTTCTGATTCTAATCTGTTGCACTCTCACAATGGGACACGCAGGCAACAATGACATCAGCCTTGTGCTTGCTCCATACGGGTCCGACAAACATGCACATGTACATTGAAAGGGCATTAAGACAAACAGGTGTTGGGGTTATAAACACAAAGATTAAGGATTTCATATGGTCAGTAAACACTGCTCCTAACTAATCCAGAGGAAGTGGACAGTGGCAGAAAACTTTCTTTCCTAATGATGTGATGTGGCAAATCTCAAACTTTACCTTGTCTGAATCAAACCTCATCCATCTTTATTCAAAACAAACCACTGACTGCTGCTCCGTCTCAATTTCCATGGCAAAAACCCAATTTCAGAGGTAAACTAGGCAAAGGTCTACATCTCTGAGCCTTGACAGGTGATTGAGATGAGGACATGTCAACCAGAATGGGGGTGGGATGAGAAACGGCCTTCCAAAGTGGAGTAAATTAGAAAATAAGATTGGGTCACCTAGACTGCCTCATAATAAATGGACCGATGTGGTAGGAAATGTAAATGCAGCAGATTCAGATGGCAGAAACACTTGATCAGCTATCCAAGCATCACGCAGAACTGTCAAGTTTCTTAACCGCCAGCTGGTGGAGAAGCTGATTGGAAAGGACAGACAGATGGAGAAAATGGTGGAGGAGGAGGCCAAGTAGAGAAGGACCAGAAGATGAGGTGGGGAGGATAATGGAGGTGAAGAAAGGGGAGAGGGAGGTAAATAGGGGCTGGAGGGCTGGTGAGGGAAAGGAAAGAGGTTAGCAGAGGCAGAATGGAGCACATGTGTGTGTTGATGTGGTTTAGTGTCTAATATATAGCTTTTTTTTATCTGTTTGAAAAAACTCATGTGCTGTAGCCTCGTGTGATGTCATGTTCCTTCATTAGCCAACTTATCCAACATGTTCTTTGTTGTTTTCTGATCATCTGATTGATCATCCAGGTCTGAACAGGTTATCTTACAGTCAGAAGACATTTTTCTTTTACCTCTGAGCCTCTATGACCAGCTGGCACATTGATAATGATGGTGGAGAAATGAAGGAAAACCAACGCAGCCTTGACAAAGCTGCACGGCTGTGCTTTTTTTCCAGATCAGTGCAACACTAGTGTCTGGTAGGGCTTATCCATAGCAACATAAACAAGCACAGACTTATGTGGCTTGTACTGTCTACATAAGAGGATATAGGTTGAAATTGGACACGCTGCTTGAAATCTTTCAAGGAGCTGCATGCTCATGTAAAAGAGATGGGGTTTGTTTTTTTCAGGGGCTGCAGGCTTGTAGTGGCGTCAGTTTAAAGGAATACTCTTTTATAATCTTGTAGAGAGTGAGAAAAATAAGCAGCTATTCTGGCTCCGTCCAAAGGTCACATGTTGACTCATGAAAACTCGACAACATGTGTTTAACATGTAAACACATGTTATAGTTTTATGGAGGCTTATGATATAAACTCACAGCACACTCTTTACACACTTTGTGCTAAGCTGCTAGCCGGCTGCTGATGGTAGCTTCATACATGACACAAACAAATGAAAGAGGCGTCAATCTTGTGATGTGACTCTTTGCAAAAGTCAATAAGTGTTTACTATTCCTTTAAATGACTATAACAACAGAATACTGGCCTTTGCAACATGTTAAGGTAAGCTTTGGTTCACTGAACCACCATTTATGTTGTTAATAATGTTTAACACTGTGCCAGGGCTCAAATCATTTGTGATTGTAATTTGTCACAATATATTTATTTGGTTAATTGAATGATTCTAATGGTTAATCACTAATGATTCATTCATTCATGACAGAGTTATTTATTGTGGCTGAGAATCTGAAATAATGACCTCTGGCAAGCAAACACAAGTTTCTACACTATTTAGGAAACTAGACTCAAATCTACACAAGAGTACTACAGAATCAGCCTCTTGGGAACTTTTGGGCCAGCTGGTGTCTAAAAAGGCTGCAGTCACAGGTACGGCAATCATTCAGACGTGGCAGACAACACAAAGCAACAATGCCCCTCCTTCCCCACAGACAAATGTTGAAAGATGAGCGAACCAAAAATCCTCTGTGAAAGGTGTGCTACACATGTTATATACTGTTAGCTGTTCACCTGAAGTCACAGAAGTCATTTTGATAAAGGTGGCAGTGATGGCTGGCAAACATCAAACTCTGTTTGGCCCAAACAGGCGATGAGAAGGGATGAGGGAACATGAGAGGACAAGAAACAGGATGAGGGTACGTGATGAGAGGGGTGAGGACGGCTGCCTCTGGGCACAGAGGGGAGGGATTGAAGATGAGGGCCCACATTTTACATTTTACAATCAAAGGCTGGATCAAAGTGTTGGCTAATGCCCCCTCTTACACACACACACACACACACACACACGCACACACACACACACACACACACACACACACACGAAACAACAGCACACTACAAAGACTAAACTGAGCCAAACCTCTGCTGCAGCTACTGTAGTTGTGTATGACTGTGTGAGCATGTGTGACATCTAATCCTGTGGGAACTGATGAGAAGGATCCACAGAGATATCCAGCTGTAGTTCCATGTTTTCACAAACACAGCTGTATATTAAACTCATCTCTTATGCAAAGTTACGACCGATCTGATATACGTTTTAGGCTTTCTCTGGAACTAAAGGGGGAATTCAAAATTAATGACTTGTAAAGACACATAATGCATGTATAATTATTTAAAAAAAAATATTTTATTGTTTTATAACAGTGGTCCATGACTAGGTCAAATTCACACTGTCAAATATACAATAGAATCCTATTTGATTTGATTTATAAAAATAAAATTATTACAAAAAAACCGAATGATATGGAGGAAAAATAGACAAATATTCATATAAAAGCAAGATTTAGTGTCTAAATGTGACAAAATGATGAGGAGTGACTGTTTTCAGATCTATACTGACACCTGCTGTCAAGCTAGTATACTGCATGTCTGACAATACAGACACCTCTATTTGTCAGTTCTGTTGCCTACTGTATGTCCGCCAACATCACTAGTCTTTGATTCTCTGACTGATTGTCCACCTGTTTGTTCAGCATCTCATGCCAGAGCTGACTGATGAGACTTAATATAGAAAATATGTGGTTACAATCTAAAAGAACCAACTCAACTCACTGGCAGCATAGCACGAGCACGGGTTACAAATGTACTGCAAATCACAAATCTCACGAAGAGTGTAGAAATCAAACAGGATGTGTGCAGACAATGACCTTACGTCTGGACAATTGGGCAACAGGAACAAGAAGTTCATCTTTAATTCTCAGTTTACTAAAATACCAGCAATCACCAGACAGAGTGAAATGTTTATTGGTCAGCTAATGGTTTGTTTAGTGTTTAGTGTTTTATGTAACACTCGTTAGTCTAATGACTGACCTTTGGCACGTGTGGATTGAACTCAACGGCTCTGTGAATGGCCTCCACAGCATTCATCTCTGCTGTGCTGAGCCCTCGCCTTGACGCGGCCTCTGGAGAGAACCTGAGAAAAAGAAGAAAAAAAATCCCTCATATGACAAACTGATGCTGCTCACAAAGTTAATAAATGCTGCTGTTAGGGTAGGCATATAAAACAGGTTTAGGTTTAAGAGATGTTGAATGCCAGGCGACATACTTATCTGATACAGCCCGCGCTTTCAACAGTGCAGATGTGTAGCATATAGTGGCTGATTTTGGCAAGCTGATGTCTGGTGGCAGAAGAAACTTGGCTTCATATATTTTCAAGAATTAAAAAAATAAAAAATAGCATGATGACATCATGAACAAGGTATTCTTTTATTGGGTTGAGTCTCACCATCATATTTGGCGAGGACTGCTTGGACATCAGCATACGCCTGAAGCTCTAAGAGTGCCTCCAAGAGGTTTTCGTGTATATTCAACATTCCTAATAGGGGGAACTCCTTCATTAACTGAAACGAGATCAAATATCCTACATTAACATAAAACGTGTTAGAGTTATTTGACAAATGACACGTTATTGCAAGTACGATGGGGTATGAGCACTTATAATAACAGTACAATTCATAATTAGCATGAAGTTTAATTGTATAGCACTTATCGGAGTCAACATTAAAACTGCTTTACAACAAACACATAAAACAAAAACAAAATATACAGTAATTTATGAATAAAGCAGGCCAGCATATGGAATAAAAAGGAATCAAAAATGAAATTTGTGAATTAAAAACGAGCAGCACAGGTGTAACTCAGAAAGTTAGTAGAAACCTTTCAATATAAATACGTCTTCAAAAGTGATTCAAAAGAAGAGACTGATTTAGCAAACCAGAGTTCATCAGTCAAGGTTTTCTACAGCCGAGGAGCCCAGACAGTAAAGGCTCGTTCCCCTTTAGTTTCTAAGTGTGAGCTGAGAGCTCTTTTGATAGAAACTCACATCTCTCATCATTTTTACTGCCTCTTTAATCCGCCCCAATTTGCGTGCACACATGGCCAGTCTGCGTTTAATGTACACCAGTAAGTTGATATCTTTTCCAGCTGTGGACAGCAAACAGGAAAACACAAGAAAGTTAATGAACAAAACAATTGTCAGCCTATAGAGGTTCAAAACAAGAACACAGAAACAATTAGACGTAAGCCTCAAAACCTAAAGAGCAGCTTCACACTACATCTTGTCTTGTGCGGAGAAGCATTGATGGAATATTTAGTTTGAGATTGCATCCTTCATCACAGGTGCGTGTGGACAGATGTGGTCCATTCCACTTATATCCACATGTACATGTAATGAAGAGATACACAATAGCGTATCCTGAAGTGTTGCACTGCACAGGGTGCAGCAATATATGTTGCACATGCAGGATGTAGGAGCCACAAATATATTAGAATATAGCTTGTGGTTATTTGAAGGTGATTGATATATTTCGGCGTTTGTTTTAATTTATGTGATCATATTGATGAATATAGTGGGTCCCATGGATATGTGGATATATAAGTTATTATAAGTCCCCTGTTCATGTTTCCAGTGCAGTTTTTGTTGACCGCTGTTTCTTTTGATCACTGTGATCACTTTTGTTATAGTTTGCACCGGTTTAATAAGTGCATTTTCCTTTCATTGAATAAAATGTCAAAGTCATTTTCCCGATCTCAAAAGACTTTGTGAGCATGTCAGACCTAGTCCCAGGACCAACCTTAGCCTTGCAGCGGCTCTTTGTCTCGTTAAGTTGTTACACAGGATTAAAAGTAGGTGCAGTGACTCATTGACTAATTTGCTATCTCCCTACTATGTGCCTACTACTGCATATTAAAATACATTCTTACCGATACTTAGTGCTTTTTTGAAGAGACGTTCAGCTTCTGTGATAGTTGTGGCTTCTTCCTCTGCTAGGAGCACATAGGCTGCAGCACAGCTGCACACACACACACACACACACACAAATGTAAGACACAAAGGGACAGATTTTTAAGAATCTATCCTCATTAGATTTTCCTTTGTCATGCACAAGAAGACCATAATATTTGCATGCACATTAAAAATTCAACGCAATCAAGGGAGTAATATGAGCACAAAAGCACCCAGTACAAGGGGCATAATGTGATTATTGTAATGTATGTATGCTCTTAACCACAGTGAGCACAATCACAGAAACATACTGATTACTCCCATTCTAACTATACTGAGCAACAGTGGAAACGCATGATTTTAAAAACGCTGTAATTTCTATTCACTAGCCTTAATCTTCCGAAACCAATCATGTGATTCACTGAATAGACTTTTTTTAAGTACCCACAACCAGAACATGTTAAATCATGAATAACCATCATTTAGTCATAACATAAAAATAACAGTCATTGGTACATTTCAGAGTAAACCATGATGTTGGTGAGATTTTTCTCTGCATGACTGAAAAGACCTGGCCAAGGCGATAATTTACCGGGTCTAATTAATGTCCTAGAGAAACAACTGACGATGCCACGATTCCCGAAAAAACTTACGTGAACACGCAGTTGGGATGCTATGGTCTGAACTCTGCTTTGATATTTAATATGAACAGGATGGCATGACATCAAAAAAAAAAAAAAAGCGTTTCTACTGTTGGTCAGTATATATTACAACAGTGTTATGTTGATAGATAGAGTACATAAGGAGATAATGTGTAGCTGTGTAAGAGAAGGACTCACTCATGGTTCATTTCAATGGCCTGGTAAGCTGCTCTGATCCTGGCTTGAGGATTTCTCTCCCTCCAGGCTTTCTGCATGACTGCAGTGAGACGATGAACTCAAGCTTATTACAGGTATCGCCTTACAGTCCTGACATATTTAATTGTTTGTGTCGAGTCAAAGCTCAACAACAACAACTAAAAGCACTTCTGTCTGAACATTTGCAGAGAGCAAACGGTGGATTAGTTTGTATGCAGTTAAAACTCACCAGCGTCTTCCGGCCTTAACTGTGGAGTGTCTCCTGTGAAGAAGGTCTGATGGTCTTGAGCAGACAGATTCATATCATAGTATGTTAAGGGCTCCTTCCCTGTTACCCAGGTGTACCTGCAGTACACAGGGGAAAAGGTTCTTACATTTCTTAGAGTGAAACAAAGGAAATGAAATTTACCTTATGCACTAAGGCCACAGTTTGCATCTTAATAAATCATTTTACATTATGAACCCTCCATTTCAAGTACTATTAGATACATTCTACATTACTAAATCTGAAACGCACCTCTAAAACCCACACATACCTGTTGTACTCTGCCCCTCTGAACAGATTCAAAGGGTTTCTCCAGACCTTACACTCTACCAAAAGGAGGATACTGTAATTAGTCTTTGCAAGTACATGAATAGAATTGCCGTCATAGTATGTATTATATATATTCTTACCTGAAACACTCGGCCTTGGCTCTGCCTCTCCATTAACTGATGTGAATAGACCAGTTGTGGAGCTGCTCTCTACTCCACCCAGAAGAGGACGCAGGTGGCTCACTGACACTTGTTCAATAAATGAAGTCCCATATTTACGGAAATACCACCACTCAAATATCTGCGGTGTGAACACATATGGTGACGTCAAGCTTTACAAAAACCATAAGATAAGAAGACATATTCAGTTATCCCTGAGTTGCCATTGCTATAATATCACTAGAACAGTGTTTTATAGACCTTTCCTGTCATGCCCACCTCTGGAAGCTGCAAAAATATTGTCTAATTAATGCAATTTAAATGTTGCACACATTTCCATAAAAGACAAAAAGACCCGAAAAGGTGCTGCGACTGTAATGACAATATAATGGAATTTATTTTCCTCCCTCCATATTTTATTCCCCCCCCAAACAATGGCTTTAAGCTCCCCAGTGCACTAAACAATAGACTTGTATTAATGTTCCTGGGCTGATTCAAAATCTTCTCCATTGCAGTTTTGCATTTAATAGTAAAACAAAAAGCCAGGATCTCCATACTAATGGTGGTTTCCAGAGTAAACATTTGGAATTTAGGAAGTCATTGCAAAATGTGTCTTCGAAGAGGCCTGCAAGCAAATAGAATTTGCAAAGGGCGACTAAGACGTATTCGATGGTGCGAGAAATAACCAAGGTGATAACTCACAAGGATGAGACCAGAGATGAGAGAGGAGGTTCCAGTGAGAGCCACATAGAATTTGGGGGTCAGAGTGTTTAAAAACACTGAGACTGAAAGAAGAAACACAAAACACTGTCAGATATAATACTGCAACCAGGACCATGAATAGTTAATGTCCTCTTGTTGTAGGTCAACATAGAAGAAAGCTAGGCTTACATGCCAAAACACAAAAACAGTGACAGCGATATTCCAAGAGAATAGCAAGTGACATCGCGATTATATGATGACCAAAGTAGCATACTCGATCACAATAAACCTCTGAATGTCCACAACATGCAATGCATATTACTGTTAGAAAATGCTATAACCAGGAGTTGAATTAATATATAAAAACTCGCATTAAATCTACCTAAAATTCGCCTGATTTGAGCATTTATCGGTCAGACATCGAGCTGTCAAACCAACAGCTCCCGTGTGCTGCCAGCGAAACCCGAATGCTAACAATAGCTAGCTAGCAGTTGCATTAATTCACCTGAGGTAAGAGTTTCCTGCAGTTTCAGCGGGCTCCACAGGACGTATATCATGATCAGCACCATGCCCAACCAAATGAAGCACACGTAAGTCCATGACCAAGAGAGCCAGGACTTTAATTTCTCTGTAAATCCGAGAGATTGGGGATTACTGCCAGCGGTGTCCTCCATGTTTCTCCGGATGCCTGTAAACACAGGAGTCACGTGATCACGAAGTAAGACGATCTTTATTTTGAAATCTACAGGAATCCATTTCCGGAGAAACAGTCATTAATGTTTTGGCGCACGAATACTGCTGTCTACACCTCATCTAAACTAAATAAAACATTAACAACAACCACATAAATGATAATGCAAAATCATAGAAGCGCCCTGCAGTTGAGTGTAACATAAATGAAAGAGACTTAGTAAATCAATATGCTAAACGAAATTGACAATTGTCTCACTCTTAATTTGTGACTGTATACCTAATAATTATTGTATATATCTATATTTTACAAAAACAAACAAGCAAACATGAACATCTTAGAGATTATGGTGTGTTTTAAAAAACTACCCACCAGTGTATCGATAATACGAGGTCCACCTCCATCAGCAATGACATTAAAATTCTTCTTATATTTGAAATGGGACAACTGTGCATAATGTGTACTTTCATTCAGATTGATACTTTATATTTTGCTGCTAAAAATTGCTAGGAGTTGCATTTTTCTCTTGGCTTACTCATCCGAGCGTTTCTTCCACTATTACGGTGCTGGAAATAATTATCAAGATTGTTCATTATGTTTTCTTGTTTAATAAAGTAGGCTAACCATTTAAAATATTGCCAAGTATCCTAGTGTCCAAGATGATATCTTCAAATTAATTGTTTTGTGTGACTAACAGTCTAAACCCAGGATACATTCAATACATAATACTTTGTAATATAAAACAGAAGAGAGGGCCAAATCCTAATCCTCATCCAAAGTCTGAGCCAATGGTGTTTGGCATTGTTGTTGAATAATTGAATCACTAAGAATTTATTGGTTACTGAATTTGTATGAAATATGAATTAAGTTTCTGTTGATTAAGTAATAAATTAATTATTTCAGCATATAATACTATTAATGGCTATTCTAAACACATTTAAATTCTTAAGCTTATAGACCTTTTGAGTTCTGTAATGATGCAGTGACTTTCACTAAGGACATGGAAATTTGTATATAAAGTATATAATGCTGATTTATAAGTTATTAATTTCGTGCACAGTTAGTATAATTTAAAAGCTGTATTAGTCTCCCTTCAAATAAATCGCAAGCTTGATAGATGTGGACCTTCAGCTCTTGGTGTTATTTGCTGACATTCATCATCTCAGCTGCAGCCAAGACCTTTGAAAAGCGAGTTCCTCTGACCATTTTAGCCCGCACTATCATTAATGACCAGTAGGTAGAGCCACCACAACATTAATACATTCACCTCAATTGCTATTAACTGACTGGAGGGGGAGACAACGTTCAGTTTTGTTTCCCTCATTGTCTGTGACTTCATTACAATATTTTAGAAATTCATGTTTTCCAACTATAGTCTTTGATATTGAGCTGATATTTTATGCAAATTAAATACCAAACATGTTTTTTAGACTCATCTAAGGCCGAAGGTTCCCCTTTATGCCCATGATTTACAATCCACTAACACTGTTGCTGTGTACTGTAAGTACACTGTTGTATGAATGCAATCTGCAGCACTTCTCACCTTGTGTTATTGACTCACATCCTAACAGTGCAGGAATAAATGTGATTTGTTGGAGTGCATTCTAGTTGGAGGTTACAGCCACTGAATGACAGAGAGCCAGATTTGGCCCTGCTTACACGTGCCCTTGGGTGTTTTCTGCTTGATGCTGATGGACAAGCACACGCAGGGTTAAAGGCCTGTCATATAAATCAGGTACAATCACTTTAGAGGTGAAAAAAAAGAAGCACGTTACCAATGACAGGGAGAAGAAAGGGGGGAAAAGAGAGGAAGAATTAAAGAGATGGGCAAGTGGAACAAGAAAGAAATGTTGATGCTATGTGGAGTGTATAACATGACCTACATGACTGAATGTATTTCCAACTGAAATGATATTTCCAAACGACCTCTGCTGAGTGACTCATTTTTTTGATGAAACATATATGCACTCTCCAAGAATAGGTCTGGTAAACATGGTTATCTTCCCTTGTGTTTACACTGCACCACTTCCATTGGTTAAATATCAACATAAGGCAAATAAAACATAAATTCAAATGAATTGCAAGGTCATTTGCAGAAAGTCTGTGTGACTCATGATCTCGCATCTAAATTAAAATTTGAATATATTTTTTAATTGTTTACTTGGCACAGGGCCAAAAGGCGACTTAGAGTAAATCACAAAACATTGACATAATTTAAGAGCAATTTACAAAACCTGACAAAGTATGACATGACCTGCACACAAACAGTCAACGAGTGCTCAGTCAGGCAAAAGGGATATCTCTCATCCTTCTGCAGTCACCTGTATACTTAAGGTTCATTTACAATTTCACGTGCGGTATCTATTCAGCCATTCTGGACTTCGTGTTCTGTTTTAGTTTCTTTCTTTTCTCTCCCCAAAGCTTTTAAGAGTCCTCTAATCATACATAATTAATCAGAGTTTTCACTTAAATGCACTGCATTTCTCACTCTCATTATTACTTAAGGGGATGCTCTTTGGGATTTGAAAATACCCAGGCTTCTGTTGATCATATTGTTCACAAAACCAGCTGTTTAAACAAATGAGGATTTATATACAAAAATATACACAACATATATATTCATATTTCAGGCTTATTATTATTTCCTCAGCAGATAATTTTCAGTATGTCTGCATGATTTCAGTGGAACATTTTATTATAATGTGAACAGATGTTAAGACACAATGCAACTTTAATGAGTCATAAAGTTTTCTTTGCACTCCATATGTATAGACACTAGTCATTTTTCAGCTCTGTATTTGGTGGTCTCTGCTGATGGAAAACTTCAAACTTCATGAAACCGGTTCTTGTCTCCCACACTGCCTTCTCTCTGTGAGTTTATATTACTTGTCTCCATGAAGGGACTCTCCCTCCACAACTCATTTCTCTCAAAACACTTCATTTCAGAAAATGTGTGTTCTTTTTTTGCATCAGGAGACCGTGCCGTTTGACCACATCTGAAAGCAATGGTGCCACAGAAAAATGACTTCCTCCATGACAGACTCAGCCAGACCATGAAGAAACATTTAAAGCTTTTTCTCAGTAAATCTCGAAGGACAAGTGGACACATTCTGGTTTCGTTTTGTAATTACAATAATGACTAATTTACATCACATTATGCTCAAGCAGAGAGGATACTCAGGATTCAAATGGGAGACAGGAAGATACGTTTAATGCATTTACAATCACCTGTTAACTTGTCTATTTTCTTCTTATAGCAGAAAAAAAATAATCTTTCAATTATTTTATATTATGACTGCAACATCCTCATTTAATAGAAAGGAGTATAATGTATTGGCCTTGTGAAATCCCCTTGAGTGTAAAATAAATCCAAAAGCACCAAAGTGTAATTATCAGTATAAGCACTGGTAACATGGGAATGAAAACATAAAACATGGAATAACAACATAAATGCCGCCTCTCACCCAGTGTGCACACTGGCTTTAACATCGTAAACAAGTCCAGCCAACTGTAAGCATAAATGGAAGAAGCAGAGATGAATAATACATATGAATTACCTTCATGCAGTCATTGTCTTCTTTCCCCTCTGCTGCAAGTACATCATTTTTAGTAACAATAAAGTACAAGGCAAGGTACATGTTTAAAACCACAGTGAACACCAGTGAGTCAATAGCTGCAGGATCTTGAAAGATGTTACAATACTTTCAGAAAGGTGTTAAATAGTGTGTAACTCCAAATGACAAGAGTAATGACAATCTTGTCTTGTGCATTAAACTTAGAGCTCCATAGATGAGATAAATCCTCCCTTTTAATGATAATAATGCTGCTAGTGTTTGCACTGTGACAGGACAGTGGTTTTCTTTCTAAAGACAGTAGGATAGATCCATCATCCCTTCATAAACAAAAGTATAAGAAACAGCAATACACTGAGAAAATGCTAAACATACAGAGACATGTCTCCAACCTTAAATCAACTCTTGATTCACCATGTCACTGTCACCATGAAAAACAAACAGTGAGAAACACCTGCATTATGAATTACTGTACTGTAATTAAATCTATAAATCTTCAGATCCTCCACCTATACAAAGGCAGCTTTCAGTTTCTCCATTATGTCATTGCACCTAAAAGCAATAGACCCACGATAGTTCAGCCTTCACCATACAACTCATTGACCATGAAAAGCTACCTCTAGGATTTGGACTCACATTTGTATCATTATTAGTTTGATAGCTGTTCAAGAAAAACAATATTCAACCAAGTTTTCTTTGGGATCTGCCTTAGCAACATATGAGGATACGTCAAATACAACGCCTAAGTGAATCAGCACAGTTTCATCTACAGTTTGATCTTAGTTCAAGTCTCTAGCATTATTATTTATTATCCCATAATAGTGAATTTTCTGTGAGTCCTATAAATTTAAGAATTCATGATCACCCAGATCTAGAATATTAATGTACTTGGATCCAGATCGTAGTTTGATATGTGGTGGGTCTTATGGGGATGTCATTGTGTCATTTTTGTCCAAACATTGTAGGCGTTGTCCATGAATTTAGAAACAAATTCTGGATCCATATGATTATCAGGATCACCACTAGAAACTAAAGGATTGTTTCTTGGACCATACCATACCTCTACAAAAAATGTCATCAAAATCTGTTCATAATTTTTGAGTAATCCTGCAAACAGACAAACAAACACATAAACCAGTGTTGGGTTTATGTGTTTGTTTGTTAAACAAAATATGTTCAGCTTGAAAAACAAATCAACTACTTCTTTAATAACTAATATTTTCCTTTTTTCCTATAATTCTCAATATGCAGTATTATGGGTTTACTTCCTGCATCAAGTAGGTTATGTTTTAACAGGCTTTAGTTTGTTTGTTTCACATAAAAACCACCGGATGGATTTACATGAAACTTGGGAGGGTTGAGTATATTACAGGGCGGAGCCCATTAAATGTTGAGGTGGACATGGATAAAGGGGCCGATCCAGGAATCTTTTTTCACCTAACATTGGCAGATAGGGCTTTTTCACCATTTCTGTCAATTACACCTGAACAGCTTGACTGATTTTCATAAAACTTGGTAGAAGCTTTGGGCATATAGCAAGGAAAAACATAGTACATTTTGGAGTGGATCCATTCCCAAGGGTTCTGGAATGTTTTCTGCTATTTTGAACACTGCAAGATAGGACTTTTTTTTTAATGACTGTTTTGAAATGTTAGAGGTTCAGTGTCAAGGATCTAGGGGATCTGTTGGCAGAAATGGAAAAATGATTTTCATAATTATGTTGGTATTAGTTTAAAATCATGTTAAAATAAGAAATGTGAAAAAACCTGCAGAACATGTTTGACATGATGCAGGACTTTGGTAAAGTTTAGGCACCTTAAATATTTGCAGCTTTTTGGAAAGGTTTGGAGACAGTGGTGTTCTCTATCATATTGAGACTCTCTCTCCACCCGCTACATATTCCACAGGGATTTGTCCCCAGCTGACAGATGACGTGGATAATTTTTGTAAGACATATTCAGATTTTTGTAAGACACACTGATTTTGTAAGATTGACACCTGATTCTGAGTGACCTCGAGGTGGAGGGATAGTCTCCTCCCTCTAGAGAACTAACGGTTACAGTGTAACCTGCAGTTCTTTTGGATGGAAAGTACATCCCTGCTAGATGCCACCAGGAAGTGAACCAACAGACCAACACAGACAGATATTGCCATCCACAGAGCTTTGCCACCTGCATGGATAAAAAACTGGCATACAGAATCGCTGTTTCTCTGTAATCTCACACACATCACAACATTAACATTACATTAACAATTCATTGACTTACAGACCTTCATTTAAACCATTTTCTCCCTGTCCATTCACAGAACCTGATGAGGTTTGTCTAAGAGCATGTGAAAGAACACAAGAACACTCAGGTCTCTGTGGTTTAAGTCTCATCAGAGATGGCAGACCTCGACTGCAGTTACTGCTGTTGAGAATCATGTAACCTTTATGGGATGGTTTCAAAGATGACTCATCAGCATGCTAATTTTAGAGAACTTTGTGCTTTAGATTGGCCTTGCACTATACTATTATAAAACATGGAACAGGGTGAAACAGACATAGACAGAAACACACTCAGCTGCTCACTCTCAGTGGAAAAAGAAAGAGAAGACAGCTTTGACTTTAGGTGTAAGTTTGAGATATTTAGATGTCCTTGATTTACACTCCTGAATGGTTCCTGACTGCTCACTTGTTTTGCTACATTTGTATGAAGATCTAACACTCATATGTAGAATTTGAAGTTTGATGATTTGGGGCCTTTACTGACTGATTTAAGACAAATGTAAATAGGACCGATGCCACCGTTCCTGCATATACAGTAGCAAGTAGAAGAGACATGAAATGAAACTGTCCTAATGCTGAATAACTGAAATAAAAAAAGATTCTATCCCCACAGAACATGTTGATCAGGAGATGCTGCAAGCTATACAGTCGACTCGTCTAATGGCACAAATATGGGGGTTAATGTTGGATCAACCAGTTTGTGTAGAATAAATATTTAGCCATTAAAGGGGGACAATTAAAAATTTAGCCATAAGTTCATGTGTCGCTTCTTTGGACCACCTTAAAAAATGACTCCAATTTGTTACAGCTAAATGTATTAGTTTTTACATTTCTGATTTGGTCAAAACCTTAAATGTTCATAGTATTTGATTTGTCAAAGACAAAAATTTACATTCACCTAAAGTGAAAAATATTATTTATTATAAAGACCACACAATGTTTTACTTCGTTAAACTTAATTTTTTGTTTTACTATTACATCTAAGCTACTTTTTAAACTCTCTGATTTTGTTGCAGAAATTTTGTGAAATTACCTCCATTTAATTTTCTGATTCAGTGCAAACAAATCATTTCTAATTATACCTTAATCAATATATCCCATTTATCCATCCATTGTAAGCACCTATCCTTGCAGGGGGTCCAAAGTCTATCTCAGCTGACACGAGACAACAGGTCATAGGTTCATCACCATGCAGACACATAAAGAAACAAACAACCATTCATGCTAACACCTGTGGGCTTTTATTTAGAGTCGCAAATTCACCAATGTTGCCTGTTTTTGGACTGTGAGGGAACACACACAGACACAGGGAGAACAGGCTTCACACAGAAAGGCCCCAGGCTGTTATCCACCACACCCCCATGCATTTAATCACAACATATATCTACCATTAACAAGATTTCAAAACATTATACAGTCAATGCTAATTTGCCATAAAAAGACAGGTTAATTATCTTTAAAAGCCCTTAAAGTTTATTGTAATGTCTTAAAAATGTAACTACTTTTTGTTATGTACTTAAGAAAAATAAAATTAAGAAAGTAAAGAAAATATTTGTGAAGTGAAAATATGATTTTTATGTAACAGGAATGTTTTTAATGGTGTTTATGGGGAGGGCTCTTTGCTTTCTCGCTAACCGAACAAAGGTTTAAAATTGAAATCATCATTTGAATTAGACCAATATAAAAATGTATTTTAAATAAATGGAATACCTGTTTCACTTTTTTCACTGAATCTCAGGTCAGGTTTGAAAATAAAAAGACTGCTGATTTAAATAAAGTACTGAAAATTTATCATGTATAGGTTCCAAATAATTATTTTAGTGTGAGATTTGGGTTCTATCAACAAAGTGAAAATATATGTGTAAAATTACAAGAAGATCCACATTCATCCTGTTTTAGACATCATATATGCACTTAATAAATTAAGCAGATCTTTGCAGCATCAAGCCATTTCTATTTGTGCTGTATGTGTGTGTGCACAATAAATACAGAGCAAGTGGGAAAATAGAGAATTGTGCTTAAAAAAATGTCCCAAATGTATTTAAAACCAAACGTAGGCCCTTGCAATCACACACTGTTGTAAACTCCTGTATCTGTGATGTTACTCATGATGAATATCACTACAACTAAAGAGTGTCATCGACTGTAGGGTGATGGAGGTGATGGAGGGATTGTTAGACAGGGGCTCACAAGCACATTGAGGATTTATACATCTTTTGCGCTTCTGATTTTAAAGATACAACTCAACTTTTTCTAATTTTATAGGCAAACTTTTTAGGCAAATCCAATTTATAGACCACAACCAGATCATTTAGAGTATTGAAATTCTATTGATCCCTTACTGTAAAAGTGTCAAACAGACACATTTCTTTTTATTGAGAACAAATTGTTGTATCTTAATGGACTGACATCTCATGTGCCAATTCATGTGACATTGCTCATTAAAATTTTTCGTCTTACTTCTATTGATTGCCATAGACTCCAAAGACAGACAGACGGACGGAGGAAATGCTGTTGCATGTTGAATGTACACATATATCAGCTTCCAGTTTGTCCTCATATTAAAACACAACCATCTCTGACACTCTACTGTCATCACAGCGAACAGAAGTAGGGAGGGCTGTTGGAAACTGACGAAAAACAAAACTCCAAATTGAACCACAGCTCTTCCCACAGCGGGTGTGTCTGACCTTTTACAGCAAAATGAGACACGTTAGTGTGGAGAACACTGCTGATTAACGCGAATAATCCTCTGTCCCCTGACGTCACTATGAATCAATGTTACCTGGCCACTGGTATTTGTGGTTGTATACTGAGTCAGACGTCAGGATCAACCAGATTCAAACTGACAGAAGGAGGGAGAGAGGTTGCCTCTCATATTCATAAAACTAAAATCCTGGACAAAGAAAAGGTCGTACTCCTCATCCCCAAATCTGAAATGTTTTGGAGTAATTAGGTCTGTTTCTCTTCTACTGTTCAGTGTGATAAAAATATTCAATAAAGCTGTCATTTGAAAACACAAACATGACGAGTGGTTAACACACTACAAAGCTTCTTTTTTGAAATATAAGACAGGAATAAATGCATGTGTCACTTCAGCATGGGAGGAAAACAGAATGGCAACTAATACATAAAAGTAGGAATAAAGGATATTGAATTGCATTTAAATGAACCAAATAATCATAAAGAAATACATAAGGTTCATAAGTTTGAGCCTCTAGAGAAACAGATTCTTGGCCCCAAGCTATCTGTTCCTGCAATGCGTATGTATAAATGTCCATTGCAGTGTCAGGATACATTTAGATGGTTGTACACTGTCAGAGTGATTCTAGTCAACCGTGCAGTAATATGTTCCCTTGACTGACCTCTAGAACGATCTAACCATGACAGACATTATGATTGCCCTGGCAGGATCCCTATAACCTCCCATGAAACACATTGTGAGACTGTGACCACATGGGTTAAAGACTACTAACAACTTTGATCAGCTCCATCTGAGCTGCAGAAAGCTGCTGCAGCCCATTTAAAAAAATACAGAATGGTAAAAAAAAAAAAAAAAAAAAAACATTTTCTTTTGGAGAAAAAAAACTGTATAGATTCTGTCTTTGAAGTGATTTCTTTTTTCCTCCTGTACACATTTTGTGTTTCACAGAAGCTGTGCTTTTCCAGGTTCCTCACCGTCTGTGTAAATGTGATACCTCTCCTTAGTACAATGAACTGGAAATGGAAGCTGTGTTTCATATAATCCCCAAATCCATCCAACTCTCACATCCTATCATGCAAATTTGGTGCAGTTTGAAGAGAATCCGGTCTCCCAACCATATGCCCGTGCTGTGTAAAAGATACAACAATTTATTATGCATGCATTGCACCAGGCTTATGGTAATAAGGTATTAAATTAGTGCTGGACATCACCGCTCTTCTATGTGACTTCTGCTCAAAAGATTGTCGTAGAAGTCAGAGAAAACAGAAAAAGGAATGAGATTTTAGAAATGATTTGCTGATGAGATACACATGTGATTTCTGTGATTCATTCCGATTCATTCTTCCAATACTCTGCTCTGAGACTGTGTTAACTTATACCACTATATTGATATTCCATATTGATTCAAAACATGGTTATATACTGAGAGAAGCAGCAACGTATCCAAATAACTTGAATGGCCTTGTTTTAAAATGTAATGGATTTCTTACATTTTCTTTGTAGAGGATACATTTATTGTGCAAAGGTAGTTGATTATATTCCACAACATTTTTCATATGAACTAAAATTGATTGAAGAAAGGCTGATTTTGACCGCTAGAAGTGTGGGACTGAAGTGAATGCTGACTTTCATTATGGTTAGTACCAAATCAATCATTTTCTCCCCTCCAGATTCCCTCCAGATAGTGTCCAAGACACACTTTATATATAGACAAGTCTATAATTTACATCATATAATTTATGTCTATATTTATAAAACATTAGATTTTAAGTTAAAGTTCTTTTAATTGCATTGATTTATTGTCATGCACTGAAGATTCCAGTCTATAAATAAATTATGTGAAATATGTTAAATCATATTTCATAAGTTTAACACAAAATGACATCTTGATATTGAAAATTCCGTACGAATTGGAGGTTTCAAGTTCCCATACCTCACCTCAGTAAGTTGCACATTTCATTGTAATTGACTTCCATAAATTTTAAGCTCAGATTTAACGTCGTCACAGTGAACGATGCAGGTGAAGAAAAAAGTCAATGAAACATATTTCTGAGTGCAGGGAAAAGACTTCACATGTAAAAAAAGACAGTAAGATGGATCATGTCTGTTTTGTTTAATGAGTGTTTAAGAAGTATCTCACATTCTTTACAAAATTTATTTTTTAGCATTTCAGAGAGAAAACTTGACATTAAAAAAATGTATTGTGATGTATTTATAACTGAACGGTTGATTTCTGTATACGTGCCACCTCATTTAACTGGTGCATTTAAACCAGCAAAGTCAGCGATATCCACACAGAAGCTCCATATTCATGTTAAATCTTCAGTCGCTCTCATTTTATGTATATTTACTGCTCTGCAATGCCTTAGCCTAAACATGCAACACATTTAAGCACATTTTATAATAGCAACCAATCATTTTTGTCACATATAAAGTGCATACATAACTGTGAACAAACATTAAAACTTAGTAGCTTCATCAATGTGGGAAAATTCTTCTTCTGTAATGCTGAAGTGACATAACCACACTAAACTTGTGGTGATAAACTTTTTTTTTTTTTTGGCTATAAGCAAGCAAGCATTCTCATTACTGAAGCATTCGCCTTGTTAGAGTGCGTTTATGATGTGAAAAGATATTGAAGTGTGACTTTTTTCTTTTTTTAAGTTTCATATTTTACCTCTAACTCAGTTTTCATTACTTGTTTGGGTGTTTCCCCTGGAACGAAGCAATAAGCTTGTAACTCTTTAATGAGCATGTGCATGAGAGACAGAGAGAGAGCGAGAGAGAGAGGATTACAGCGGACTGTGAGCCGACGTTGTTAAAGAACTTGGAAGTATTTTTAAATACACTAATCTGCAACAATGTTACATGGTGCCGTGATCGCCACACACCTACCTTTTGTGTGTGCAGGGTTGCAGTTATATTTTATAGGCAAAGGTTTTGTTCGGTGTGAAGTCACTCCCTTTTTTATTTCATTACATGAATGTGCGAAATGTGAGAAAACACCCACAGCTCCTCACTGCCCATAATGTACCTGCTTTTCTCTGTCACCATCATAAACAGCTGCCCTGCGGCTGTCACTTCCCATTGCCACATACACACTGTGTGAACTCGTGTAATGCAGCGTTGTTATTACAGATGCTATACATACCATTATAAATGCTGCCAAAGCTAAAACACCATTAGCTGCTGGTGCTGCTGCTGCTGCTGCTGCTATTGTTGGAGATTTTGTTATTGCAAATTTGAAATGCGTCGTCTTCAGGCCATAAATCTTGTGCGGGATTACTGTGTATAAGTCGTTTGTATGGTCTTGACTCATCAATCAGAGCTGGAATGTTTGTGTTACAACTGCCACTTTGTATGATGGATGAAGATGGGTGTTTTCCAGCATTACAGTAACTGTGTGGAGGATTGAGACTGTGTGTGTGTGTGTGTGTGTGTCTGTGTGTGTGAGAAGGAGCACATTGTAAGCAGTGACATTCATTATTCCATCTGCACCCGAGAGTGATTGAACACGCCACATATTAACTGTCTTTTCTCCTTAATCCCATTGTGTTCTTCGAGATTAAATTTGAACACTAATAAATGTTTTTTCAAGACTAATTAACGTTTCGCACCTTGCCAAGAATCATTTTCTTCCTCTACTAATTCTAATTGGTCTAATTAATCATGCAAAAAGGTAATTAGCATAGTTTGATGTACAGCAAAGCCACTCTGGAGCCCATGGGGGGATTTGGAGAGCTTTTGTTTCTCGATACAAACAGAAAATTAGTCAAGGATGGTAGGCGCTTGATGCTGAGGAACAGTGCTGCACAATACTAATGAGTGTGCTCTATTGTGATGGTCTTTATGGGACTGACAGCCATATTTATAGTAAAGGCAGATGTACATTACAAGTGAATGAAAATGATTGGCTTTGCTGCTTGAGAGATCTGTGCAATGTCCTGGAGATTTACAGTAAGATAGACCGTTCTCTAACACACAGACTCACAGTGAAGCAGGAGCTTATTCCCTGATATAAATAGATTTTCAAAGGTCTCCTGCTGTTGCCTATAATAGACATATATTGATCTAGTTTTTCTCTGTGCTTACAAGCCTCTCTCCTTTTCAAATAGATTGTGAAAACTTTTCAGGAATTTCAGGATTATATTTTAGGACTGACATTAAAAGCAAACGATAAAATCAATTTCAGAGATGTTATTTAATTATTGAACATTGTGATAGATTGGAGTTTCATGGATACAACCTTGGACTGATACAGAGAGAGTAGGCCTACACTCTACTCTCAGTCTGAATAAACATAGACCAGGTTCCAGTATTTCTGATTGGGCCACCTAAGATGTGGCTAAATATCTAAATTTATTACACTTCATTTATTCCTCTTACTTTTCTATTTATGCCTGAGCTTTAACAGTATAATTTCTTTCTATTAGATATGAGCATGGGTGAGAATTTGGTATTAACTTTGGAAGGAAATGTTCATGTAGGGCAAATTCTGGGAAACCAAAAGTAGTGCTGTAACACTGCTAACACTTTGTCTCCATGCCATCTAAAGAACACCACACCACATTTCTTTCACCGACTTGATTTTAACCAGTTGCAAACACTGTTTATGTGAGCAAACACCTGCAAACCCCTAAGAGCTAACATAAGTGGCCTTAAAGGAATTGTCGTGTTTGCACAGATGTGACATCATGATACACGCTGTTTCTAGTGTAGGTTTGCAGAAGCAAGGGCCGATTATAACAAAGCAAATGGTCGAGCAGAAACAATAAACAACTGTCTGTATATGTGATACATTTCCAAACAAAGTCTGGCATCAGTATGTTGTCAATGTAGATAAAAAGATGGGACTTGCACCTCAACAGACACATATTATCAGTGAAATGGACGGCTTAAAGCTTCAACCATGTACCCCGACGTAAGTCTCAGGTTGACACCTTGGGTCAGTTTACTCATGGCTCTATGTGAGCATTTAAATCTTTATGTGTGTGTTAAATATTGGAAAATGTGTAATACATTTCAAACCTGATCCATCTGGGATCCAATCTTTTCTGCTCACAGCTATGAAGTAGTAAACTCCAGGTGAATGCTAGGTGCTGTACTGTAAAACTGTAGTCAAAGGAAAGCCACTGGGTTTACTTCAGGCTCACTAATGTTGAGCCAAGGATGCAGTTAAAACATCTTTATCTAAGGAAAAAGTCTTACAAAAGAAAAGAGGTAAACACAGACTGGTTTCAACCCACACCATCGCTCGAAAGTGTAAATTCTTTTTTAAAAAAACAGTAAAGAAATTGAAAACACTACCACATTTCTAAGCTAGGGTCTTAGAGGTATAATTTCTAATCCAAATGTAAACAAATGGGTCACACCAACATCGAATCTTAAATTTTAAACCTGTGATACGTGATTGACAATCTGATGTGGTTTGACAATGACTGAAAGAGACATTTTTCCATAGTAGCCATTTTAACATGAAATAGTAGGGTAAACACAGCTGTCTCTGATGATATTAATTGAGGTTTAGTTCCAATCATTTCAAGCTGAGTGCTGCTGTTTAATGTTTGGCGCATTAATTAAACCCGTGTTTACCTGCTATTTTATGTCAATATGCATGGTGTGAAAAATGTCTATTAGACACGTCACCAGCACCAACTTATTGATGCTGTTAAAGGTGTGTATATAATAGAATGAAAAAAAAAATCAACTGTCAATTCAGATAACTAGCTACTAAGTGAGTAGCTTATACGCCAAACAAACAAGATGTTTTAGTATGATTTTATTTTACGATTTGCTTGTGAAAAGATAACATGGTAAAGGAACAAATCAGAAATTGATTCTAATATACAACTAATACATAATAAGTTACTTGAAGACAAGCTTTTTATGATAAACCCATGTTTCCTCCCTAAATATCTGTGAATCATTTTTCTCAACAAACATCTACTGATTAATCCACATGAGGTGCTATTGGCACAAAATCAATAACTAATTATTTACAGGCAAATTTGGTATAACTACTGATTTGCAATTAGGATGATTACTTGATTACATGATTACTTCACAGTTACCTTACAATCACCTGTTTTGTGTTAGGGACTGTTTGATGATGCTATTGATTTCCCCCCCCCCCATGTCTCATTATGTGGCCTGTTGAGGAGGAAGCAGAAGAAAACTAGTACAGTCAAAATAATAATATGAAATGTGAGAAACCATGACCTGAAGGTTACCTTTCAAGATTTACTGGTTTATTTGAAGTCAAAGTGACTCTGAATTTCCCGAAGGTTTGACTGTGAGATGAATGTTTGTCTCTTAACAGTTTGGGTCAGCCTTGTGACAAACAGCCAGTCTGTCCAGGGTATACCTCACCTCTCGTCTAATGTCAGCTGGGATAGGCTCCAATCTATAACTTTAAAAAAATCATTATTTTTCTCATGTAACAAACTTTAATCAGGTGACTTTAAACGTGCTAAATGTCTTTTGTCCCTCCCGAGTCATCCATATGTCAGTAAACCATATGGATAGAGTACACTGTATGGTATTTGTCTGTTTGATTGTGGTGTCAGTGCTTCATGTATTGTCTAAAGAAAATATACCTGTATTGAGATCTATATTTTAATAGTAGTGTGGGTAGGAATGGGCAGATGATCAAAATCTTGAGATATCTTGTAATTCTTATGATAATCTGATGGATATCATCTGAGATGAACATGTCCTTTGAGATTTTAGTAAGACGCAGATGATGATCAGATGGGCAAAACATTTATCTCTACACAGTTTTGACTTTTTCTCCAATCTATGAATGTAATTAAAACATTAAACCGAGCAAAACCAAGCTTCAGTCTCATAAAGCTAATTTGCAATTTTCAACAAGAACGTTTATAATCAGATTAACAAAAACAGCACTTTATTTTTCATTGTTTGCACAGTTCAGTTCCTGCATATTTCTTATCTTCTCTCTTATCTTTTGTAGCAGAAAAAATTCAACACAGCTGGTGCATCAGCAAAAATGCTAGGCCCTATCATATCATCCCACAAGCTGAGGTTGATTATAGCATGATAGTGAAATCAGCAGCAAGGCGTGGAATATCCCCCAGTGATTTTTCAACTCCAACTCATTTCACAGGCCATCTTTGGGTCCTGATCTCTGGGACTGGGTTCGCTTGACTCTGGACCTTTTGCTACTGATGTCTTGATTGCTGTTTCATAGACTTTCACATGTCAATGCAGCAGAGCCAGAGGGACATGTGAGGAGGAAGTGATGTAACCACAAAGACATGTACGGGCGACTTGAAAACATTGTGGTTCACTGACCTCAAAGACAGGAAAGAGACAGAGAGAGAGAGAGAGAGAGAGACATAGACTGACAATAAGAGAGCGAATGAGAGAGACTGTTTTTCGGTGCTATGAGGGTCCAAATGTCAGTTTGGAGCCTGAAGCAGCGTGGGGCATGCTGTTTTGGAATAAAGTATAAAAGCAACACTCTGCACAGAATACTACAGTATGACAAAACGAAAAATAGAAATTGTAATAAACCTTAATCAGGTTAATGACTGGTTAAAAAAAAAAAAGTAACAGCGATGCATGCAATCTATGTTAAAATAGTGCCAATCTAATCGCTGCTGCCAAAATATTTAATTTAAGTAAATCAGATCAGTAGCTAAAAAATAGTGGTGGTAAATGGAGCTTTATCTGTAAGTCAAGGCCATTAGCAGCCCTAGTCTGAGTCACCCTGGGCTCTGTAATTAACTCTGCTCAAGCGCAGCTAAACAATTTTGACATTTTTCCTAGTGCAGAATTAACTGTCACAGCAGAGGGAGAAAGTAACCATCATGTCACATTGAGTTTATCTGAGGATTGTGAGACGCTGTCCACCTCTGTTTCTCTCTCTCTCTCTCTCTCTCTCTCTCTCTCTCTCTCTCTCTCTTGTTCTCTGCCTACACACCCACACACACACACACACACACACACACACACATACACGCTCAACCTGGATCTCATTTCAGTAATGTAATGATGGAAAGTGTGACTAGACCTAATGTTTTGAATGTTTGGGTGGCGCCGTCATCAGGTTACATTACACTTCTAATTGTTGTAAAATGCATTCCTCTCACTTAAATATATAGAGCAGAAGTCTGGAGCTCATCTAGATGAGGTCACATGACACAAATAAAAATCTCATACAAGGCCATGTGGAGGAAAATAACTACAAAACACTGCTTTGTCATTTTGAGTTTGATATCACTATGTTACATACAGTTGAACAATATACTGTGGACTTTATGGTTAAATTCATGCTTGTACCGGCACACAGACTTACACACACACACACACACACACACACACACACACACACACACACACACACACACACACACACACACACACACACACATCCGTTCTGCACAGAGGCTGTGTGGAACGGCAGATTCACCTGATTGGTTTAGCTGAACAGAAAAATGAGTCGGCAGATGTGAACAGAAAGGCCTAAGGTATGCTATAAACATACAGCTTGCTGTCTGACAACTCCCAAGGCATCCAGGAACTGCTTGGTTTCCTGTAAAGAAGTATTCGTCTGCCGCAGCAAACCCAGTTAGTGTTTGATGCACGATTGGTCAGTGATGGTGTCACAGTAATTTGGTAGGAGGAGATCACAAGATGAAGATTAGTAAAAACATTGAATGTGTATATGTTGCATAATGAGCTTAATAAGCATGATAATTAGAATCACACTTCAACCTGTAAGAAGACAAATGAATGAAAATGACTGTATACAACATATATTTAAATACAAGAATATGTGAAAGATCAGAGAAAATAGAAATGTATTTTGATATGCACTTATGTTTTACTTATATTGCGAGGCCTTGTCTTTGTTATTAGTGCAAATCAACAAATGACTTTAAGAAATACAAACTGACGGTGTGTTATTATCCCTCATTACAATATGGATAAACTCAAAAAAACTCAAAAGGCAAAAATTAGAGATGGCATCAATTAAATTAAATTAATTTCCCTCCATGTCAATTCAGTTCAACTATATTTTTATAGCACCATCTCTTACAAAAGTGCTTTACAAAGAAAAAAAGAGCTACAAGAAGTGCTTATAAACAGAAACATGCATGCATATATGCACATACAGATACATGCAGACACACAAGCAAGCATACAAACTGTGCAACAGTCCAGCATTTAGGTAAATTCTCAATCAAATAGGAAGATCATGAGTTTAGTTTTAAGGGCTTAAGCTCAGTAGATAAACTGCTCCATTCCTCAGGTGCTTTGAATATCTTCAAGTTACATGGATGATGCTATGTTTATGATTTCATTTTATAATGTTTATTCAGAACATGTAAAAACAAAAGAAAAAAAATCAATAAAGAGTAGTTAAAGTCAGGAAAAAAACAAACAAACATGATACACAATATATTCAATAATCCACCTCTTTGTGCTTTGTGACTGGAGAGATCTATAAACTGACAACATTTCAGAGATGTAGAATGGAGCCTGACCAGTTAGTGCTTTAAAAATCAAGAGAAGTATTTTCTTACTTGTATCGCTTTCAAATAAGTTATCAAATTCTTCTTGTATGCAGCACAGAAACCCTCTACTGTCACCAAATATCACGCCACAGCTGCATAAGAGGGTTTCAAGACTATTCAAGAGCTTTTAATGATGGCAAAGTTGACCTTTGACATCGCCCACACAAATGTATCATTGGGAACATAATAGATCATTCTGCTAAGTTTCATTTATTGAGAAGACTAAGTTTTCAATCATCCTGGTGAGTAGCAATAAGTAGTTGGGAGGTTATGAAAGCCACATAATAATGTCTGACTCGGCTAAATGAAAAACCACAGAAGAAACGTCTCAAGTCAATATGGTGCAAATTCCCCCAGATGAACACTTTAAACCAATCATTACAGATTAGCATTTCAGTCGTCCACACACCATTACTCTGCTCTGTAATTACATATTCCATGTATTACTTTGAATTAAAAAAACTCCAATTACAATCCTTTTACTCTGTGTCTCCGTGTGCTGGCTGATGCCTCTATAAAAGTCTCTGATTAAATTACTCAGGAAAGCGCTCCCATTTTATATGACAACCCCTGACGCATCGTTCAGCCGCAAATTCCCCGACTAGTAGCAAATCTTCCAAGAGGCTCTGACTGCAGACAGGTGGATCCAGATGACTGCGAGAGACCGGGGAGACAAGCCCTTTGAGCGTTATGCCACATTCTATTATTCTCTGTCCCTTTTTATTGATGTAGACCCAACTTACCTGCCATACATATGACAGGAACATTAGGAGGAACACCACTTAATTTTTTTCCCCCAGCATTCTGTTTTCTTTGTTAGCTGTCAAAATGTTAAGAAACATTACTTATCCATAAAGTGGACCTTTACCTGTGAACACAGGGCCTCTCCAGACAAAATCATAACTAATCTGAATTTATTAGAAACTGGCAGTGTCTGTTTGAGGTGGTTTTTGCAAGTGGTGATACTGACAACTGCCCCTCTATCAGTGAAAGGTTTAAAATGAATATACAGTAATCACATACTCCCACATGTTCCACTGAGGCTGAGACGAGTGTCTGCTCTCGACCACTTTAAGTGTCGGTGTGCTGATGAACGCTGGACGTATAAGCACCGTGAGAGAAATGTTTAAGGCACACAAACAGCAAAGTAAGAACTTTACATAACACTCAAATGTTAGTTTATTCAAGCACTTTATTCCCCCTGTCGATGCACAGGAGTCATTTTAGACAAACGGTGCGAAAGGTGGAGCTCCAGAAATTTCCATCGCATTTCACAGCAGAGAAATTCAGAAGTTGTTCAAGTCGCGCTGGAATGTGAAATGTGAATACTGCGAAGACATGGGCCAGACAGACAGACACAGAGGCCCTTCTGACAAGGAATGAAACCTTAACTTGTCAATCACGTCTCTCCTCTGTCAATAGCTGTTTAATCCTCTGCTGAAAGCTGGTGGGCGCTGGATCCGGACGCAGACAGGAGGTTAAAGGTGAAGTGAACGACAATCCCACCCTCTGACTGCAAGAGCTTTTGCCATCATAGGACCATAGTTGGCTGAGAGGTAAGAATTTCATTGTTTTATGTGAAACCAGATATCTGAGGTTTTAATATCAAGGCTCTGCTTGCGACAGTGATACTGATGAAGGTGATACTGATTGGAATAATGCAAATTTTTTGCTGTAATCAACTTTTGCAGATGGCATAAAATGTCTCTTTCTGAGAGCAGACCCTTCAAGTCTTGCTAACCATCGAAAAAAAAAAAAAAGCATGTTAAAGTGCTCTACTTTCTGCTGTATACTATATCTATATTATATACCTGTCTGAAACAAAAAGACAGAGACACTTCAATCAATTGTGGTTTTATGTATGCATATAAACAAATCATAATGAAATGAGCACAGTGAGGACAATGCACTTGTTTTCAACAAAAATACATTTGAGCTTATATAAGACTTACCATCTCCATGACAACGGCTTTACTGGTAGCATGGAGACATATTTGTGTAGAGCCACAGTAATGTCTTTCAATTGAGTTAAGCTGCACCTGTGCACATTATGGATGGAAATAATAGACTGAAAGCAACTGTGAGCCTGTTGACTACAGATACAAACATGAGGCTGTTTGATTTTGTGTGGCTTTGCACAGCACTCAGAGAACATGTTTTTCTCACAGATGACAAACATGAAAAAGATTAATTAGCTGATAAAAGCAATGGCTAGATAACACATGTTTGATTCCTGTTATATCATTTCAACCCGTGATCTTCCAGTAGTTATCTTTTGCAAAGCATTTGTCATGTTTGGAATTAGGTTATGATCAAGCTACATGTCAATGGCGTAAAAGTCTGACCTCCTGTTCTTCCTGATGCACAAACAAAGAGAATACATTCTTAAACCTTGAATGAGATAAACAGTATGATGCAAACGGGAAAAACGGTGACATTGAAATAAAGCTACACTGTGAACTTTTCCCTACTTTGTTTACCACTGGGATATAAAGTAAACATTGAATTAGTGGAAAGGGCACCAGAGCTGAGATACATACTGTGTACAGAATATTAGATCAGAACCATTCGTAAGAGGTAAAAGACAAATAAGATGTCGTAAGGGCATGGTTCTCTCTGGTTCACTGGCCGCTCCGTCAAATGATTGGACAATGTTATGCCAGCTCTCTCAATGCATTATCTGGGACGACAGCTGCATTAATCATAAATATTTATTAACACAGGACAGTTTTTTGTTATAAATAGTTTATGTTACTTTATTTACAAGGCTGGTTATATGTAGAATTAAGGTTCAAGAGGTGTTCAAGAGCTTCGGAGATGTTCATACTATTTATCTGGTCTATTCACTTTAACACAGAGAATCTAAAACCCAAATTTGGCTTATTATTATGCTTTTTCCAATTAGGCATTCAGAATTAGAATTATTATTAATATGATAGGTCTAATCATAGGGCCTTATTTTGACTCCTTACTGCCAACACCAGGTGTGGTGGGATGAGGTATGTGATGAGGTAGTGGAGGTATGTGAATTCTTCTGCCCTCACTATACATGTAGATGAAAGCAATTATGAAACAGCAAAAACAGTCTTGGACAGCAAAACATGATGATGCCGAGTGCAAGTAAGGAAAAATAATTATATACTGTAAAAGTTAAAGGTATACTCCCACTCAGTATTTTCCCTCTCAAGGCGTGTGAAGAATTTTTACAGTAACAACGATATTTTTATTCAGTAGGACGAATGTTATTCTACAGCCTGATATAACGGTCATATTTGTAGCACAGCGGAATTCAGAGAACATTTCCGATTTTAAGCTAGTGAAGGGCGAAAAATGTGAAGTAAACAAAGGGCCATTTTGAAATTCCGTGACATCACAAGGAAGTATGTCTTCCCCAAGGGCTTCCCCAGATTTCTAGGCCATGCAAGGCCCCACGCGCATGGGCGGAAGTTTCAAATCTGCGAGAACATGGTGAAGAGAAAGCGTGGACGACCTAAAATAACAGATCATGTGAGGAAAAGGCGTCGAGTATCTGAACAAAAGAAACAGAGAGCAAAACTGGTAAATACTGGTAAATACTTTCCACAATGTTTCATTGAAATCTGTTAAAAACTTTTTGAATCATCCTGCTTTCAAACACACACACACACACACAAACAAACGGCACCGATCACAATAACATGGAGGTAATAAAAGAACAGATAATGATGAATGGATACTTGTCAATACTTTCATGGTTGTGGATCAGACTAATGGTGGCTAGTTCAGCCCTGTTCAGACAAAAGATTCATGATAAGATGAAACAGTTTCACATCGTTGCAGGGGAAAGTTGCTGTGGTGTAAAACTGCCCGTCTCAGCGGAAATTAATTTTTTTAACAAGCGCCATGTCACCTGTTTCAGCAGCCAATCAGCCTGCAGGAAAGTCATCTAGTCAGATCAGCTACAAGCTGTCTGCTGGTCAAAATGGCGTAGTCTTGGATGCAGGAAGGAGCGGATGAGCTCATCAGTTTGTTTTGGGAACAGCCATGTCCATATGACACAAGACTTAAGATTTAAAATGACTTGTCGCTGACCTTTTCCTCTGGTTTACCTCATTCATTGTTTTCTGCTGTGCTCACTCTCACTCACTCACTCACTGTACACTTGCTATGCACACAATTTCATGTTTTCATCCTTAGTAGAAATGCAAATTTAACCAGTAACTCACCATCATATTTTAAGACTTAAGATGATATGAATTATTAAATTATCGAGCTACAGAAAAAGCCTAAAAGCAGAACAGAATTAATCATGAAGATACTGACACCAAAATGGAGAAATGTTACAGTGAAGGTGGTGTTTTTAAATGCTTCCATCATAACATCTTTTACTGCATGATTTAATATCTGAAAAATTATACACAGCAAATTATCACAGCTTTACGGGTTTGTAAATACTGCAAAGTCGATGTTTAGGATGAGTTCCCTCTCACTCACATTTAGTTCAAGTATTTTATAGATACGGCACTTAGATACAGTATTGTGTATGTACAAATACTATTAACTATGTAGATACACACCTACATAATCTTACCCTTAATGTGCATCTGAACTAGTGCCGTGTGCATGTTTTATAAATATACTAGCATTTAATTCACACAAAAACATGAAATATTTCAAAGTAAGTTGTTTTACTGTTGATGTGCTTTTGTGGACTACATGATGTCATGGTTCAGGTCCAAGAGTGTTGGTTCCTCTTATTTTGAAGGTTCAGTTTTTTTTGTTTTCCTTTTTTATTTTGGTAGTTATGTTCTCCATGTTGTGTTTTGTGATTCACACATCTTTTTCTTGTGATCTGTTTTGACGTTTTGTTTCCCCTGTCTTCTGTTTTCAGTTCTGGTTTGTTCCCTCTCCCTCTGTGTTCTTTGTAGGACCTGTCATGTTAATCATTGTGTCCTCCTTGTGTCTTCCCCTTTAACATTTTTCCCTCCAGTGTGTGATTGTCTGATTGTCTCCACCTGTGGCTGATTGTCTCCTCCTCCCTGTGCCACCTGTTTCCCATTGTTTCATCTCCCAGTGTATTTAGTCTGTGTTCTCCCCTTTTTAGTTGCCAGTTCATCATGTTTCATGTGGACCCATCCTTCACATACCATCCAGCATTTCTGCCCTCCCGTTTCCTTCGGGCTCCTCTGTGTTTCTGTGTAAGTTTTCTGTTTTGTCTGTTTTTGGACATTGTTTGGTTACTCCTTTTGGATTTATTGTTTTATACCCTCGTTTTTTTCGGCTCGCCTTGCCTGCCTGTTTGTAGTTAGTTTTTTGTGATCATTCGTAGACACTGCCTGTTTCTCTGGATTTGTCATTTTGCTTATTAAGGGTCCCATATTATGCACTTTTTCATGGTTTTCCATACATGCCCCTGGCCTGTCTACAGATGCCCCAGACATGACAAAAAAACATCCCCTTTCTCTTTTGTTTGCTACACCTATCAAAAAATATTTCCTGTAAGCACCATTCAGATTTGAGGCCCAGTATAGCATCATAGTAGGCTTTGCACCTACGACACTGAACAGTACAGGTGGTCAGAGTTTGCTTTGCCCACAGGACCTCACAGGTCACCTCCCTCTTTAACTATACAGCACTTCTCATTACAGCTATGTTTGGGTATGCCCTCACCATGAACACTGGAGCAAAGCTTCAGCCCAAGCCACACCCACTTCCAGAAAGGGGTGTGGCTACCCTCAAGTCATTTGCATTAAAGACACAGACACAGACATTCAGTCTATGACCAGAGGGTTGAAACAGGGGTTACAGGCATCCTATAATACATGATCCCATAGGTGTTTTAGGCAAGAAACTTCAAAGATGTATTTTGGGGACTTCGGGGCCATGTATAAAATTGTTAAGAGTATAGTTTTGGACCTTTAAAACACTGAACTGCAACTATCTCTGGCCATTGTCTGCATTTGTGTCCTCACCTTGTTTGCTGAAACATGATAGATCACACATAGGGCCTTTTGCACATTTAGTAGATATTCAACCTGTTAAAACTAAACAAGTGATATACAGCGTTTTATACATTGACACAAGCTGTCCTGTAGTAATAATAAAGAGATACTGGGTAATTTCAATGGGATTCTGAAGCAGGCTATGTCCAAAATGTCACTAATGTAGTTTATCATATATTAAGACTGTTGCTGGTATTATGGGACAGTTGGGATGCAACCAAAGGTTTTAATTTCAACTATTTTTAAAATCTTGTCATCTATAAAATCTGAGAAATTTCTGAAAATGTTTATTATACAGTTTCCCTGAGCCACAGTAATTTTTTCTGATGGAAACATTTAATCGTTTATCAGAGTAGTTGTCATTACCTTTTTTTTGTTGGGTCAATCGACTAATCAGCTCATCAAATCATTTCCACTTTGCTAATATGTACTACAGTACAGGGTGTGTAACATCCCATGATACGGGTCCTGTGTGTGGCCAAATATAGGTCTGTGATCCATCCATTATTTTAAAAGGACAGTGTGAAGACTTCACAGTAAACAGAACAGGCTGTTTACATTTTTTAATGACACAAGGAGCTCCTTCCTTGGAAGCTGTTAATTCACTTTATTGCATCAGTTTTCAATATTGGGGTGTGCCAGAAAATGCTGTGATAATGGAGGGAATGGAAACATGATTGAGGAGGATGGTGACTGAAGCAGAAAGAAGTTAAGATCACACCGAAGGCCTAAATGCTTTGTCTTTTAACACCTTTTTAATTCATGATCTCAGAGGGAGAGGATGGGATACATGGAGGTGTGTTTGATAGAACGAGGCGAGATAAAAGCAAAACCCTGTAATTCACTGTGACACAAGGCTCGCATCAAGAGCAGAGAAAAGAAATGGTAAAAATGTTCTTCTGATAAAAAGGCCATGTTTTCTGTCAAATATTAATGACTCCATGAAAGGCTTTACTCATCACAGCAGCTATTCTGAATTTATAAGGTGGCACAGTTACACAGAATAGTGATAAATAACTTCTCCCAGCTCTCAGAACGACACCCCTTTCTCTTTCAGTAGATGGGTACACAACACAGCCAGTTGCATCTGTCTGCGTCTCCCTCACAAACACTGTGTGCCTGTGCATGCTGAGTGTTTGTGCAGCTCCGACTTATTTTTCACTTTTCCTTTTAGCTTCCTGTGAGTCACCAGCAGTGGAGGAAACACTTTACAGCTGTACCTTTACTTTTATGTGAAAACACAGATAAATGCACACAGAGAACAAAAGCCGGAATCTGCTACAATGTTTTGCTTCACTTGTAAATTCCTGTACACCTACTTAATTTGCTTTGCTATTCAGTGGTAAAGTGCAGATAGCACTGTTACATAACCTTTGCTTATTTAAGTGTGTCATGAGCCTAGAATGGCTTATGTAACTTTACAAGATGGTATAAATCTGTAGATCCTCTCCTCTTTTTACTTATCTACAATCCAAGATACATCTTTTGTGCTGATGAAAATTGCTCCCAGAGAATCTGTGAAAAAGGAGCCGTGATTAAGTCGTACATGAGATTAGATTCTTTGAAGTGGCTGCTGTCTCCACAAATCTTTTTTTATACCATAATTAATGTGAGGCAGTAAAGTACTAGTTGCAAATGTTTCCTGTCACATGTGAAATGCAGCAAGAAAAGAAGTGAAGATATCCTTTATTTCACATGTTCATAATGAATGTTTTCCCAGTTACCAAACAAAAAATAAAAAGCCTTTTGATGACCTTAGTATTTGATGGTTGCTTGTTTATTTGTTATCCAAAGAACTACAGGGAGAGATTAAGAAAAAGTGAGATATCTAGAGATGATTTGTAGAATTTTTTCTAAAAAAAAAAAATACAAGAATCAACATTTTCCCTGGGAGTGAGCGATGTTATAGTCAGGATAGGTTCATTGTAACTGCCTCTAGATGAGTGGTTGGAATGTTGGAATCCCAGCGTTACATAACCCAAAGGCATTCAGTCTGATGCATAGATCTATAACAGAACGGACTCTTTGCCTCTCTCCATTCCTCTCTCCAACATTTTTAGTCATGACTCCATCTTTGATTAGAGTCAGATTATGCATCTCATCAATCAGCATTAATTGATCGACTTGATTCGATAGAGTTTGGTATTGGTGTTGGTGGAGAACAAGTGCAGTTCATTAAGAAGCCTCCAACCTAATCACCAGAAGCCAGATATGTTTAAACTTTATGTTCCTTTACAATTCAACTTTACATGTTAAGACTGCATTTCTTTATATTAAATGTTAGACTTTATGTTGTGACAGTGCTGTGTTAAATGTCCGGTAGGGTATGAGTATAAAACCTGCTTGGTTAGTGTTATGAAGAGGTTATGATTTGGATTTAAAATGCCTGGTTTGTTTGCCACAAACATTGCTGGCAAATGTCCCTTTGTCTTGTTAAAATACATATTAAATTAAAAAACATAAGTAAACTCAATATGAAAAATGTATCTGGATCCAGACAAAATTATTTTTGTGCAACCACTTGACATGATATAATTAAGTAGATTCAGCAAATCATTCTTTTTTCATTGTAGGTAGGATTCATCAACCCATTAAAATCTATTAAAATAAACCAGATTAAAACATGCAGCATTTACAAGGGGTCAGAATCCGTTTTTTCAGTGTATTTTGCATTGTCGCCACAAAGACAGCTGCAGTGTCCTGACGTAAAAATATCCAGTTTTGTCGCCACAGATGAATGCAAAACGGTCACTAAAATGACAAAAATAAATGTTTTGTTGGTTAAAATGTCTCATTTGGCAGCATCCCACTCCTCCTGATGAAAAAATTTACTTGGATCCATGTAATCTGACTGTAATGTGAAATGCATTGTAGACATGCTGATACATACGAAATGTACAAATTTAACATGGTCTGCAAAATGGTTTAATACCAACATTTTGGCAACTGAGCTGTTGCGAGTTTGACTAATGTGAAGTTATACTTTGTAGATGTTTGGACAAAGTCAGGCAGGAGGAAGTTAAACTTTAAATGTTATAAATACATGAATGCATAAGAACTAAGAGGTGTAGTAGAGAAGGAGTGTTGCCATGGTCACATGGCTCAGGCCACGATTACAAGCAACTGGCATAATATACGTCAGCCTCCTAATTCCAAATGGGAGTCAGGTGGGAGTCAGTGTCATCAAACCTGTGGCAACATGACTACAAGGACATCGCTGGTAGATCTGTCTAAATAAACTTCAATATCAACACTGAAACGACTGATTCTGCTCGAACTACATAATGATACAAAATTATACGCTAATTAAATGACATGACTACAAGGTTAGAGGAACGCAAACCGTTATGACATAATGCATAGTAATGGTAGGTTTTTCTGTTCTTCCCATAAAACTAGTCATATCCCTGGGAGCAAAACTGTTTGTCAGTTTGCTTTGTATCAAAATGCCCTTAATCATTACTGTTAAATTAATCTCAGACTACTGCATGCTCATACATTTACCATAACAACTGTATGAAGTGATAATATGGAGTATGTGTTAGTCATCTTGAGGAATTCTTCTGCTCCCACGTGGCCACAAAGAAAT
Organism: Chaunax sp. Z400; assembly: GCA_037577475.1. Lineage (NCBI taxonomy): Eukaryota > Metazoa > Chordata > Actinopteri > Lophiiformes > Chaunacidae > Chaunax > Chaunax sp. Z400. The sequence continues at coordinate 23,080,062 of CM075185.1, forward strand.
TAATGCAAGTGAAAAACGCAATCAAATTGAATCACATGAATTATTGTAATATAGAGAATAAATACTGTCGAACAGTGTGGCTAATAGATGATCACAAACTGTGCCACCATGATCCTCACAATATGGACAGGCAGTAAAACTTTGGCGTTATTTGTGATAGTGCCTATTTTCATAGTAATGTGTTTCATGTGTTTTATGGAGTGTTTTTAATTTATGCTGTAAAGTATATTTATGTTTATACATTTCAATTTACAAAAGTATAAATAGCACAATTATCGGTTTTGCATTCTTGAATTCTTAGTTTATTATATTTCATAATTAATCACCATAATTAAAGTAGTTTTTGGCCAGTTGATTGGATAGTTTGTGGATGGTACCTTAAGTATGAACATTTATGTTCCACACAAAAACTTGTTGTGAGCAGAATAACAGTTGTTGCACTAATGGTTCTTGTAGGCCACATAAAAAATTTGTGGCAGTAAATTGGATCTATCTTTACAGTGTATGTCTCGTCATACTCCTCGCTTCCTGTTTTTGTACCGGCCTTGTTTGGCCCGCTGCCTGCCCCAAAGGTCAGCTAAACACAGAACTCCAAGCACACCAGATGGACAGTTTGCTTATGAAAGCAAGTTACCAAGCCATTTACTAAATCATCACTTTAATAATCAGAAAAATCGGCAATCAAATCTATGTCACAGTATAATGAGCGTGTGTGGGGGGAAGAGATACTGTGAGGCAGGAAGTTACTGAGTTCTTGCTTCCTCTAGGTTGCCATTTGTTGTGGTGGAAACTATGAAACAATCATCAAAGCTACGTACAAAGTCTGGAGTTGTTGGATCCTCTGCAGTCTGCATTTCAAGACCAAATATATAGTAAGGGGCCATTTACTAGACAACCATTTCACCCAAGAACAGAAACCTTTGTTGCATTTTGGCCATCTGTTTATATGCAAACGGTGTTTTCAGGGACCCAAACTTTTAAAACAGGCTCTAGAGTGGAAACCTTTCAAAATGCCACCGTACTGTTGTTGTATAAAGGGGCAAGACGGAACTCTGGCTGAAAACAATGAAGACAGCGCCACACTTTGCGCATGCTTGTGGTTCCTGACAGCCTCATTTGCATACACAGGCAGCAAACGCAACAAAAATACAGTGTTGGACTACAGACTCTATCGAGTTTATTAACACTTCTCCAATGTAGATTTGCCGAACCACCACTGTGATCTTATTCTGTGCTGCTTGATTTTGAAAAGTTACACCACCAGCCTACTGCCTTGGCAATGTTTTCAATCATTTTTGAGGATCCGTATGTAATGGGATCTTTTCGGAAAAGATAATTCTGTTAATGCAGAAGGTTTTGAAAACGCAAAGAAAAAACTTCTCAGTTTTTAGCTAAAACTCTGTCGTGTAAACGGGGCCTGAGAAGACTGGACCGGAGCTGTAATTTTAGCTATAGATGTTCAGTGCTGTGTGGTTGCCCTTTGTAAACACCCGCTGTGGTTAGGCATCCTTGTGCCCATGTAACTCTAGTAAAACACTCACAATAGCTGCTCAAAAATAATACTTGGCTACACTTTAGTATCACCATGGATGCTTCTTATCAATGTTATTATTATATTAAAGAGTCAAACGTCACTACCATTGTCATTTATACATTAGAATGAGATGAATGATGATAGCCTCTGGAATATTATATTTCAGAATGTGGTGCAGGTATATCAGAGTAGTTTGAATGAGAGTGTAATGACAAAAGTGTCACCATTTTTATAAACTTGCATTTGTCCAGACTAATAGTCTGTTTTCAAAAATGCCAATGTTTTATTTAACCTAATGGATAAATGGTAAATGACTGTACTTACATAGCACCTTTCTAGTCTGACCACTCAAAGCGCTTTACAACACAAGCCAGCATTCACCCATTCACACCGACATTCAAACAGTACCATGCAAGGCGCCACCTGCTCACTGCTCACTCACACACCAATGGAACAGCCATTGGGAGCAATTTGGGGTTCAGTATCTTGCCCAAGGACACTTCGACGTGTAGACTGCAGGGGCTGGGGATCGAACCACCTACCTTCTGGTAAGTAGACGACCTGAGCCACAGCTGCCCTATAGGGTCTGAGTTTAAAAAGTTTCTAAACCCAAATTAATTTAAAGACTGTCTTTTAAAGATCAAACATAATTCAAAAGATTCTTATCAAAAACGCTAATGTTTCAACTCAATCCAAAATGTCTCCCTTAAAGGCAGAAACGTGCACATTATACATAGCTATTAAAGAAAATGTTGAACATTAGACTATTGGTGAAGATAGAACTGACTTCAAAATCATATAATAAGAAATCTGCAAAGGACTTGTCAGATCTATTGTGTAGTAATTCACTTTGAGGGAACGATATCAAAATGCATCTTATTTTTGCTTTGTTAGTGAATGCTTTCAGCAGTGATTGGCATCTAAATAGTTGTCTCCGGTTTCCGAAGACATTTGAATAAAACGGAGCCTTAATCTTTGTGAATACAAATTATTTGCATAGCTGTTGTTTTGGAGTTTCCCATTTTTGGTTAACGAACAAACACAAATTGTTTAAAATTACAGTATCAGGAAGTGGAACAGATGTTACCAGCAGCTGTAAGAGCTGTTGGATTAATAAGCTTTGTAAAAATGTCCAACACGCCTGCAGAGCAGCACGTCTGAAATTCAACAGCAGCACAGTGATAACAATGAGAGATTGTACCATGTATCTTTTCTTCCCTCTTGCCTCGACACTCCTCACATTCAAATGACCTCTGAAGGCAGCGTGGGGATCTGCTACATAGATATTACAGTATTTCGTCTGTGTCGTGCTAGACTGTATTCCTGCAAGACCGAAGTGCCCCCTTCCCCCACCATGCAAGCTGACCTTTCATATTTTGTATAGCATGTTGGGTAAAGGTCACTAAGGGTTTGGCTTCTCTCTGCTGGTTTTATTGTATGATGGAAAATGCCCACGAAATCTTGGATATATAAATATTTCCATGTTACAGTCAAAAGCATGCAAAGGGCAAGCACTGTCAGTAAGTGGTATTTGAGATTCCTAATCACGTCAGGCTGATTAGCTCACACCTGAGCATGCCGAGCTATAATGTTGTGAGTTTGTCCTCTCATTAATTTCCATCACTTCCATTCAGTCATGATCAGCTTTATGTTCCTGTGACCTGAAGTCTAAAACATGCAAACCTTGAAATTAATGTAAGACTCTTATGTATCATGTATCATGAAATGAAAAATAAAATACTTTGTTATCTGGCGGGAAACTTCACCTGCTCAAAGCACTAACTTATTAAGATATAAATACATATATATTTTTTCCCCTCCACCACAAATTTAATATCTCTGGCATGTTTTTCTCCCAGACTTCACTTTCAATGGAATGCAATGGATTTTCTTACATTAGATTTCCCAATCATATAAAGTGCCTGCTGCCGGCTCCCTGTGACAGGTGCAGAAACCTAAACAGCCTCTTTGAGAACTGAATACCCTCTAAAACCATGTACATTATTTCATTACAGACATTTCTTATAATCGGGATAAGACACGTCTCCATCCCTCTATGTTCAGTGTATTGTTGAAATGATTTCGACCTTCAACATATTTCACTCATCTACTAGAAATTTAGACCTTTGTCTCATCACTCTGTCTTTCATTCTGTCATCATCTCTCTCCATCTGGTTCTGTTCTAAGACTTTGGAATGTGAAAGGCTCCAGTTAAGCTTCAAATGGTCCCCCTCCTCTTCCCAATGAGATGGAAACATTAATCAATTAGGTTGGCCCTTAAAGGATCCGAAGGAGATGAAGCTCCCCTCGCTCCGAAAATGAAATGCCACAGACTTTTAAATCCAGTCAAAGGGCATTTTCCCCAATCTTGCTCTCTTCTTTTCCTCCCTCCCCTTCTCTCCCCACTCCCCGTTTCATTCATCTTCCCTCCCATCCCCCTCTCATTTCTCATGTGCAACATAAGTAGAAGGTCGGGGAATGAGAGGATGATGAAGAGGAGGGTTTATTCAGGAGTGGAATGGGAGGATGAGGGGATGATGGGGCTATGAAAACATGCGTTAAAATAACAATGAACAAATATAAAGGCTTAAGATCCACTAGATTCAAAAAAAATATATTGTCCTACCTCACTTTTATTATACTTTAATGTAAAAGTCAAAAATTATAAAAAGTAATTAGATTTTTTTGTGTTTATGATGCACAAGCAAGGTTTTTATATACTTTACATGGAAATGGTTCAGCATACAATATACAGTTTAATAAAATGACAACTATGTATGAATAGTAAATATTGACTGTGGTTGGTTTGCGTCTGGTGGAAGTGCAGCAGCAGCTAATTACTAGTATGGAAAAGGGTCATGTTGAGGGTGGAGCCGTCTCCATGAATGGCAGTTGTTTCAATGGTTGATTGTCCGAAGCAACAAGAGACAACATAGTCTCATTATTGAAGGTCAGTGGCTAGAAAAGGTTAGCAAAGGTTCACCACTGAACAGCCCTTTGTGGTGCGCCTGACACAGCCTGACACAGAATTTATTCACATAAGCTTTGATACAAAACTGAGCTTTGGTAAAGAGAAGTGCAAATTCTGCACAGCATTCTTTGGCATGTAATTGTTATTATTCTGGAACTATCACACTTTTGAGTTTATTTGCACATTTTATCCACCTGATGATGTACAATGGAACTTTTTCTGTCTTTTTTTAAAAAAATGTTTAAAATTCCAGATTTTCTTGAACAGTACATCCTTATTCACCATGTTGAGCATGCAGAAATATGATCTCATAAGGGACCAAATAAAATTGACTGTGGGCAAGTAACACTTAGCATTAAAATAACCCTTGACTATGTCTAGATGTTATGGTCTAGATGTTATGTCTGGAACCATTAAATGCCCCATTAACCCAGAATCGTGTTCCACCAAACCCTGACCTGTCATCATTTTCACTGTTGGTCTTCACAGTGCTTTCCCAGAGTCCAATTAAAATAAATTTTACTATCCTCTGTTTATGATCTTAGCACTTTTGAACAAAACAAGAGAAATCATTTGACGTGCGTGGTTGAGGAGGAGCAGCCGAATGTCCTGAGCTGAATGGTTTTTCATTCACCATATTTAGGTAGCTGCAGATGAGCGGAAATGTGAAAGAGGAAAAATTAAACACCCGAGTACCAGTATGATTGATCTTAAATTGACATGAAGTGAAATTCATTGCAGGAGAACCAAAGGCAAAGGAAAAGTCATTTATAAAGATAATTTAAAAAGCTATTTTACAAGCTGCCCTGTTACAACATAACTCAGAAAACACAAATCAGGGCAATGGTGAATCTTTTCACCATAATCAGTTCCATGGGTTTTATTTTTTTCCCACAAATGTGCTGCTTCTTTGTGAAACAGTGAATACTGTGTGATTTTCTGTGCAAATGTAGGTAATTAATGAGTCATCGCTCTGCTTAATGGATGTATTGAACTATTTCCTGTTTACCTTTACTTTGCCGTTTGCTTTTTCAGGACAGCCTTGTATGGAATTGCTACCAGTGGACCAAGGCAACGCTATTAGATTAGTGCAAGATTGAATCAGAGTGAAAGGTAGCAACATTTAGGACCTCAAATTTGGGTTTAAAGGAAAAGAACTGAGCAACATTAATGTGGAAAATAACTGTGTGCTGCTCTGATTTTGTTAAAGACGGTCTTTGACCACTGAGACTTCTGTCGATCATTTCTGAACCTGAAAGTTTGGACCTGTTTCCCAAAAGAATAAGCATTAATATTTTACATGAAGTGACGAAATGACACTTTGACAAATTTGTTTCTCGTAACTAGTGGGGATCTGAGGGTCTGATTATAGTGACTTTAAATAATGCTTGCATAACTCTTGCTGTTTGTTACAGATGAGAGAGTAGACTAATGTGTATTTTCTCATGTGGAGGAGGAGGAGGCGACCGAAGAAACGCTGAATAAATGCTCAGCAGCACCTCTGAGATACTGTGTGTGTGTGTGTGTGTGTGTGTGTGTGTGTGTGTGTGTGTGTGTCTTATTAGCTGGAGAACAACTTTTTTTCACCTACTGTGCTTTCAATAATAATGTTAAGGGGTTTTTACTCAATTGAAACTGTTTTTTAAAGATTTTTTTTAAAATCACGTCCATCATACACCTCCCATCTCCTCTCATTCACCACCTTAACTGCTGCTCTGCTCTTATTTTCTTCTATGCACGCCTCTGTGTTGTTTTTGTGTGCTGAATTGTATCATGCTGCTAATCTAAGAGCTGCTAAACTGCCTTTCATTGTTCTGCAAAATGACAATAAAGCTCTCTATTCTTAACCTCATCAGAGACATTTCATTTGAGACCTTAGATCTACAGAGTTGTTCCAGACTTTTTTTTGGTAAAACAATTATGTCATTATTCCTTGACAGGTTTTGGCATTTTGTGACATCAACAACCCTCTAATGTTAAAACGAAAATCAAGGTTAGCGTTTTATAAAGAGCCAACCCTACTTCTGTAAGCTTTTTCCTCAGAGTTCTGTAACTCTGTATTTGTGTATTACAACAAACTATGACTTGACTTTTTTTTTTTCCTCAAGAAGTCATTACTGTCTATTATACTAGAACCTAATCATTTTGTCATGCTAAAGTTCATGGCTGTATGGGGGAGTGAATCTGTCTGCTGGCCGGGAGGTCAGACCGCTTCACTTTGACCAAAACTACCACTGGTTGGATGCACTGATATCGAAGATCTCCTGTTTTTTTGTTTTTTTCTCTTCTCTTTTTTTTCAATTGACCTACAATAAAATCGGGATGTTATTTTGAGTGACATGTCTCTGAATTTTGTCCCTCTCATGTTCCCCTCAGGATGATTTTATAAACTTTAAGGATCCTCTGACTTTTCATCAAGAACCAGCATCAGGTTAAACTTTTATTTGTCACAACTTGCAAAGTTGATATTACCATTAACCTGAGGTTTACTTTGTGTTTAATTATATTTAACAAGCTGAACAAAGATGGCAAACATGGTAAATATAAGTTCTGAAAAACAGCATGATAAAATAATAATTGTGAACATATTGGCTTCCTGATGTTAGCATTTAGCTGAAAGCACCAATGCACACCTTGCAGCCTGACTCTTATTTAGTCTTTATCATTATCTGAAGGTTCTATCTGCAGTATTCACCTGCTCGAATAATGCAGGTTACATTTTGATTTGAATGAAAGCTTTTAATAGTATTTTTTACTTGGGACTCTCTCAGGATGTCTGTTATTTTGACAAATAAAATAGATCTTCATCTCAATATCTAAAAGCCTCTGGAGGTGATCTATCACTGTGAGCAGCTGACGGTAACATTATCATTTATAAAAATGAAAAATGAAACAAACCTAAGGCAAATATCTCTGTGTGACAAAATCACTGGTGATATGCACTTATGCAAAACAAAAGTCAAAAGCAGAAAATGGGCAACACTCCCAATCATACTGTTTCTTGAGATAAAGGATAGAATAGTTTCTTTGTTGTTGCTTATTGGTCATTGGTGGAAACATCTGTGGACATTTCCATGAAGAAAACATTTCTTTGTCGTGTCATTTTTTGTAAATGTTTTGAAGTATAAGTGAACACCACTTGCATGAAAACTGACATTTTTCTCTGTGAAGTTTTTGCTCCTCTAAAAGCCCAAAGCTTTACTAAACATTTAATTTCTGAGGGCTTTGAGTCTCTTCACGTCTAGAAGTTATCTTTCCACAAAAGGAAAATTAGTTATCAATTTCTGAAAAGCAGGATCACTTAAGCTTAGAAGAAGTTATAAAACCAGCACCGCTGACATCATCTAATTACTGGCAGGGTTGTAACCCTTAATGGAAATTTTTATTTTATTTTTTTCCTCTCATTTCCTGGTGCTAGCAGGAGCTCTTACCAAGGCAATAAAAAGTGCTTGTTCTGCTAATTGCTCTCTGAGTGGATGAATGTATTTCAAGATGGTATGGAGGATGGGGTGATTTGAAACCTACGTGGGAAAGAAGTTGCTCTTGAACGTAACATATCTTTAAAGTTTGTGTGACTTTGTGTCATCTCCCTTGTATTTACACATTATACCTGTCCACCAGTCAACCTCTCATCCCTACAACCAGTTCCACCCCCCAGTCTCAGTCTTTACCAGCATCCTTCTCACTTATGCTCACTTATTTCTTCCACTCTTTTTTTTTGGGGGGGGGGATCCAAACACCTTTCCATCTCAATAATGTCTGGTTAATACTTGGTGTCACACAGCACTAAAAAAAAAAAGAGAGGAAAAAAAAAGAATAATTGCCAGCATTCCTTTCCCATGATGCCATGACTTGTGCCAGATTCCATTGTGTACTGTACTCTTCAGTGACTGAGAGTTGGCTTGAACAAGTGACAGTAAAGTGAGAGACAGAATCAGACAGACAACAGACTAGAGCTACAGAATGAGGGTAAATCTGTATCTTTGTGACAGTTAACCTTATGAGCTTGGAGTGAGGGCAGCCTGAGCTGGCAGCTGATGGTAAACCACCACAGCAAGCCCATGGTGTAACCCATCTGTGCCTGGTATTAAAGCACGCTCACTGGGGTGAGCCTCCATACCACAGAATATAGTGACACGAACATAAACACAATCCTGGGGGGGCCGAACCAGTCAGCTCGCTGGGATGGCCATAGCAGCTTGGTTAATACAAACAAACAAACACTCACTTGTACAAAAACTCCCACACATGCTCCAAAATGCACACGCTAGCTTAAAAAACTTACATGTTGTTCTGCCTTGGTGAAAAACATGACACTTTCCTACATGTATGAGTGGAAACAGAGCGCCACGCCACTCTATTCTTAAAAACAGTGTGATACATGTTTGGCAGAGAGCAATGTTTTTTTCCTCTCCACACCTATTTGAAGCTCTGGTTGGACATTGTTCAGCGTCTACATCCTGTTGTGTTTCATCCACGTGTGTGTACATATGATGTGTGTGTGTGTGTGTGTGTGTGTGTGTCTGTGTGTGTGTATGTAAGGGTCAAAACTGGACCACAGCAGCAATATAGATTATCTCAGTTACTATGTGAAGTCTATCTATTGTTAGTGTGATTTCAACTTCTGGCCGGCTAGAAGACGAAAGAAGGTGACAAAACGTTCATGTCCAAAATATCTGCAGGCAGTGATGCCATGGACTCAAGATGGGGAAACAGAGTTATGCAAAAAATGACAGCTTAGCATCAACTTTATGACCTAATTTATGCAGATAAACATAACAAGTGGTATCAAAGTGATGTAAATCATATAGCATCTTAAATGGGGATAGAAAAAAATACATGCATGTCTAAAAAATGAAATTGATATTTTTTTTCATTTTGGTATTCACCTCTATTATGTTGCCTTATGATGATTCAACTTACTGACATCCTTTTTAAACGCCGTATAAAAAAATGTAATGAATAATATTGTCTGGTTTCTGTGGTTTTATTCTTTACCGACCTAAAACGGGGCATATTTGTGTTACTTGACGTCCAAAACAATCCAGTCAGTGACATTATAAAGAATCAAAAGGAAATTGTAACAATGAGGACAGAGGAGGTTTTTTGGTATCACAGGTTGGATTTTCTTGTCTGGATTATGGTAAAAATCACAATCCCAGAAGGTAAATGAGGCTGTTAGCAGCTCCAACATGCATTTTTGTTTTCCTTAAATACCTTCAGGGTTTAAAAACTATTTTTCCTCATTATATAATAACATGACATGCTACATCATTTATGTAATCTTTCCAACACTGAAGCTGCATGACGTGTATAATGAGCAACACCTTCAAACCTGCTATTACATAAGAGGGAGAAATTCTTACACGTGAATGTATATTTCCCTGAACTTAAACTTCCCTCAACCTAACATATCATGTGTGTTGTTGTGGTTCAGTTTTGATTCCTGATGCTGAAACTAATCCTACAGCATTGGCATATCCATGTAACATTATGGTAGACCAATAGTGGAATGTAGCTGAGTATGTTTACAATCATGAGGTACTTTTACTTGAGTATCTCCATTTTAGGCCACCTTCAACTACATGATACCTCAAAGGGAAATATACTTTTTACTCCACTGCATTTATCCGACAGTTATAATTACTAATTTCAATGCAAATAGAGATGTTTACATGCAGGTTTTTAAAATGTAGCACAATGTTATATGGTTATAACCCAGCAATATATAAAATGATCAAATTTAGCTCCACATAAACCAACTGCACTACATGCAAAATACTGTCACTGATAATGTTCCATTAAACATATTAGTCCAGGTTTTTGCAGGAATAACGTCGTGTGCTTTTACTTTTGATACTTCAAATATAACTTGCAATAACTTCGCCTACTTACAAATAAATGCATGGGCTTTATTTGTAACTGAGTATTCTTACAGTGTACCGTGGTATCGTTACACTAAGCTGCAGGAAAGAATTTGGACGCTTCCTCCACCGCTGTGGTTTTCTCCAGGGAGTGAACACATCCACAGATGTTTCATGTTTTATACAAGTTTAATGTCAAGGGAGTAGGGGTGAGTAGGAGTTAGTTGTGATCGTGATGACCCAGTCAGACAGAGATAATAGAAAATAACCAACTATTTCGAAATGACATTGATTACAGTAAATTGAGATAAAGTCATGTTTGTAATAGAAGGACCGTCTCTATCCCGACGCCAACTGAGGAGTAGTTCAGATTGGGAGGACACATTTTTCTTTCAGTCTGCCTTTTCCTGCTCTGACCGGTAGAGGTCAGAGCCGAGCAGTCACTCCGTGGACGGGAACGCATGGATGTATCCGAGCGCTCCCACATGACAAAGCTACAGCGCGTCTGGACACCAGGAACGGATCACGGGCGTATTTGGAGAAACCATCGACGAGATCAACTTTGCATCCGTACCTGCAACACGGCCGCCTCGACTCGCTCACGAACAACTTCCAGTGACCGTCGGACTTTTAAATTATTCTTTCCTGTAATCACAGAGACGGGCAGCTCCCATTCTCTTTATCACTCCAGATCAACTTTACATGGATGGTATTTCAGAGCATCACCGTACTGAAAGCCCAGATAGTGCTGAAGTAAGTGTAGGACGGATGTGAAGAGTGAAGACTCGGTCCTCCTCCTCCTCTTCTTCCTCTTCTATTACTTTTGGTTCGGTTTTGAGTGCGTGCGTGCGAGAGAGAGAGAGAGAGAGAGAGAGAGAAAGAGAGATAGAAAGAAAGAGAGAGCGAAGGCGCACCGGTATTTTGGAGCTACGCTTTCATGCCGTCAGTCTTGCGGACTCTGAGATGGACGTCAGATTTTATCCAGCTCCCCCTTCAAGCGTGGGTTCATGTACGTTACCGACTGACTCCGGTTTGGACTATTACCACTCCAACAAGGTAACAATTATCTCTACTTTACGCGTTGGTGTGATGCTGTACGCGCGCTCAAATGCGATACAATGTAAAACCTTCTTGCACATTTATGATCAGGCGCAATATGTTGGGAAGACCATATAGTGACAAGTGCTGCACTTTTAGCTCCCTCGGGATGTATTAGTTTGAATTGATCCTGCATCATCGCTGAACTTTGTTGTTTTCTGATGTGCGGAAACCTTTAACACGCGAGACACCTGTCTTGAGCTCGTGCACGCGGTTTCCCTTTAATTAGAATTTCAATGTGTTCATCTCGGTGGAAAAACCTGCGGGTGCGTTGCACTGTATCTGTCCTGTGAGCTGAGTTGGAGCGCACCCCTCTCTCCAGAGCACTGGAAGTGCTGGCGACATGCTCTCTGTGAACCAACGGACACAAGTGTCTTTTATTATTCCTAATTAGACCAGCACATTGTTCCCCGTTTTATTTTAAACCTTGCCAGGCTAAATGCGGAAACACACTATCTCATCTGCTCCACATAGGTTTGCATGGTTAAATGCACAATTAGTGCGATAAACAACTATTAAGATTTGCGTCAAAATGTGATGCATGTTATGTTGTGAGTCGGGGCAATTTATAATGCTCCAATTTAGTTCTTTATATCATGCAGCTTGCAACTGACCACCAGTCTGCTTATTCATTTGTCTCATTACGGCAGTGTTTCCATGAAGAGTATGCAATTTCATATAGCCTATTCATTAAAAACACCTTTTTTGCACATGCATCCAATCTCATCAGTCCGCGCACTAGTTTAATGAGTTAATTGGTTATTCATTCTTTGTATAGAAACCTCCCGATTTTGCGTTAGATTCTTAAGGGTAAAACATTAGAATTTATTTATAATCCTTTGCGTTCACACCAACAAGACAAGAAGGCGCGCATTGCACGTCATTTACTAGAACCTCTTTAGTCACTTTTATTGGTAAATTGAAGTGCTATAAAATAATTATCCGTGACATGCTTGTATTTCAAGCGAAGTACCACACATTTCAGTTTCCATCATCCTGTTTTTTGTTGTTTTTTTTTGCTGCGAAACATTGTCAAGTTTCCTGTACTGTGCAGTTTTTGATATTTCTGTTGAATATCATGGAGATTACTTTTCCACTGCTACTCTTTCCATGTGGTGCACACCTGTGCTGCCTCTTTCCTTTACTGGATTTGCATTTAGACAAATGAGAAATGTACAAGCCTGCCAAACGGCCCAAGATTACAAGTCATAATAAACAACAGGGCTAGTTTTTTCCCCCTTCTTTCTTTCATGTGGTCAAGGTAAAACTTGTGTAAACATCTGGCTGAGCAGGAAGAAGGTATTATACCCACAGCCATTGAGATGGGCTTGCTTGTCTTAGCACCTGGAGGGAAGCCAGCACGCAGTTAACATTTTCTGATGACAAAGTGAAACATTACAGCAGAGCACAATATTTGAATTGTTAATCTCTCCTGTTCATACACACACTCACCTGTATGTATACGTGAAGAACACACACACACACACAGACACTCTCTCGCATAGAGGTTTGAATTACAACCCACTGGTGCATTTCATTCACTGCAGTCATTCCTCAACTCCTCAACTACTAAGAGATCAACTTCCGGCTTTTAACTCCAACATAAACTGCTCCTAAATCTGAAGTTAATCTTAAACCATGAATTAGCATGTTAATAAAGTGAGGACAAAACACTCTCACATAGAAGGTGTTTTTAAAAAAAAAACTTTCTGTCCTTGCGATAATGTTGCAGTGTTCACACGTGTGTATGTGCTTGTGTGTCTGTCTGCCAGACATAGGCGTACATACACACAGTAGCTACAGCTGTATATTTAAGATCGCAGTGAGACCTGGCTCTCTGACCGAGGTCTCGTAGTGTTAACACAATCAACTGAACTAGTTGTCATGATTCAGCGAGCATGAAGGTTGTTGGCTCGGTAAGAAGCGGGTTTGGGTTTCAAGGACAGAATCATATAACATTATCATTACTAAAGTAACAGCTGTGACTAAGATGTAAAGTGACATATTATATGTGCTGTGCTGCTGCTACAGTACTACACATAACTGTTGAATAATGATGAGTCAGGAGTCAGGATGGAGTTGACCTCCTGGAGTAACACTGTGTTAAAAGCGCCACAATGGCCCACCGCTGCATCACCTGCAAGTGTTAAATGGGACGCTCGCAAAGATTCTGAAAGTTGCGTTTTAAACTCGCAGCCATTATGTAGTTCGTTTTAGGTATTGCGTGAATGGTTTGGATGTTTTTGCATAAGAGTATAGCAAAAGTATGGCTGCGATTTTTGTCCAAGGCACAAATTACAAAGATAAAATCATTTCTGTGCTGCAAAACCTGCGCACAGAGGATGAACATGCTCAAACCATCCCAATCGAGACGACCTAAAAGGTGTAGACTCACCATCCTTTACTCTTAGAGTAGGCAATAATGTGTAAAAAGTAGCAGTGTGTTTATATATTAAAGACGACAATCAGGACATGAGCGTAATACGAAATGGGACAGTCCATATATAAAAGATTTGTCACTTTTTGTTGTAGTGGTGTGTGAACTCAACATTCATTTCTGGGAATGACTATTTGGCGTTGTGAGTATATGTAAAAAAAACAAAAAAACAAATATATGTATATATACTTGGGCCTGAGTCACTCTGTTTTCTAAGGTGTTCATAACTGAGGAACGTTAAGAATGCGTAAGCTGAAACTGGTTGGAGCTGATTGGCCACATTCAGACTGATGATTGATTTCTATGTGCCAGAAATATGGACTGACAGGATAAGTCAGTACTACAAGTTTATATGAATACTCTTTGCCTTTTGAATTAATGCAGTGCTTTTCCTGCAATTATCAAAACATTAAAAAACGGTATTTAGCAATCATTAATGTTGACTTGTGATTTAGTCTAGTGCTCTTTGATTTTCCTTCTTAAACCAAATGTCATGGTCGAAACAAAAATGGGCATTGTGCCTGCAGTTCATTGTAAATTCCTCGACTGGTGCGTCCACATTTCAGAACAACGCAAAGAACAGCGCATGAGAGAAACATCGATTTGTATTTTGCCACAAACCCCACGGCTCTTCTGCTCTTCTCAACTCCGTCCAACTTGCATTGTCCTGCACTTGCACAATCACTGTGAGTCATCTTTACTTTTCGCCCAAGATTTCTCCTAATCTTTTTGAAGCCTCTCTGTATCTTTCCTCACTGAGTGGGAGGCTTGTTTGTTCAACGCACACTCAGCTGTGTATACCAGCGCTGAAGGCCACTTCTTTGCAAATGCCTGTTTTAGCGGGAGACTATTTGTCAAATGCATTATGACTTGTTCATACCCCCCAGGCAAAATCACTCTGGTGAAATGAAGTTGGATAGATTACTGTAGATGTTCTACTTTCTCCTCATCCCTCTTCCCTCTAACATCACAGTGCCCATGAGAGAGGCTCTCATGTAATTATACTGTATTTATACTGTAGGTTTATAATCCAATGGTTTACAGATGTTATTCTTTACTAGTTTCAGTCTGTTCCAAGTAACTATATATATATATATATATATATATATATATATATATATATATATAGAACACTTTGAGCAGTGGCAGTACTTATTGAAGTACTATCTCATGCAAAGCATTACTGTTTTTGAATATTGGCTAAAGGAATGTATCTTAGCATTTGTGTGCGTGTGTGCAATGCATACACAATTGCTAAAATACCTTGAGGTGAGATGTGCGATACATGTTTAACCCTCATCTATACATTTGTGCGGGTTTTCCCACATGTCGTATACTTTGTAACACCCTGATGTAAATCTTTATGAGTCAAGTAACAAGCAGCTGACATTTGTCCGCTCAAAGAGCAATGAGGCCAGCTTCCGCAGAGCACGTACAGTACCACTCCTTTTCAAGTGGTCCGTTCCATTTCCACCGCTATCCGAATCACCGTATTAGTCATGGGATACTTCAAAGTATGGACAGGCGAAAATGTTTTCCATTTTGAATTCTTGGACTTGGTTTTTTTTCCCCCTCCTCTTCAAAACATGACTGTAATAGAAACAAAAAAAAAAAGAGAGTTATTCCAGCAGTCTCTCATTCTGTACACAGAGAAAAGTTAATTACATGGAGGCAAGCATTCTTGGGTCAACAGTGTGGACTTGGGGTTTTTCATTGTGCCCATTCATAACATTCTGCTGACTGGCCAGTCCGAGTTGCAATATCCCAACCGTTCTCATTGGGGAAAATGTTAACCCATGCATGGCTCTAATGCACACAAGAGGGGAAAACACAGTCTGAAGCTGCTGGAACTGGGAATACTCAAGAGATTATTGTGCTAATGCAATTCCACACAGTTAACCCGGAGCAAATAATTTATAACATAAAATGAAGTCATGGATTGAATGTTGTTGTTTTTTATATTTAACAAACACCCACAAACAGTCTTCATTGTGACGTTAGCTTTCGGTCCAACCACTCCCTGGCGCTATTCAAAATCAAGCTTTCTGTCTCCCCACCTCTCCCCCTCTCAGTGTCGAACTTCTTCTCTCATTTACCTTCCCAGCAGCAATGTCAAAAGGTTATGGAGGGAAGCTGGATCGCCTGGGGCTGATTGTGTCTTTGAGTTAATGATAAGTAGCTACAGTGTTATACTCTCTGGAGCTGTGGGGCTTAGACTGCGCTCTGTGCACAGACCAGTGCAGGAGGAGAAAACTGCATTCATGAAGATTTCGTCTTTAGATCCCTTGTTTTAACACAAGAAAAGAAGGAAAGTACGGGACTACGCCGGGTACACTTTTGAGAAAACGATGGATAAGAAAGAATAACCACAAAGGTGCCGCCACATCAATGGGACTGCATTTTTTTTTTAAAAAATTTTAAATTCTGTGGCTACACCTACATAGGATCTCATGGGGTATTTGAGGACAGCACTTGACTGTCTAGAGGACAGGTCAAGAAGATACAGCACTGACCGTAAGAGGGATTTACCACCGTGGACTTGAGTTTAACCTACAGGATAATGAAGCTGACAGAGCTTCAGCCAGAGTCTGTAAGCACTCCTGTTGCTCTGCTTTGTGCTTTATAATGTAGACCAGACATGACTCAGAGGTACTAGAGGTGTTAAGAGGGTCATAAGTCATGTATGGCTGAAAATAGATAGTATAGTTTATCCTGCCTGGTTAGCTACTTAATCACCTCGGCCCATAGAAACAGGCTATTTATGTCGACGATTGATTGCAGTAACTCCCAAGAATTCAGACAAGACTTTTTTTTTTAAACTTCCCATTATACTTCTGTGATATACTACCACTATCCAAATTTCTGTGCCACCGAAGTTGGTTTATTATAAGGAAATCACCAGACTGTTATTAGGATAAGACGTGTAGCAGCTACATGGTAAGATACACGGCCACCTCCAAAGATGGCAGAGAAATTCCAATTTTGTCGTTGATGGTGAATCGAAGCTGCCCTACCCCGGCCCGGCCCGGCCCGTCCCGGCTCGTGTCCCTCATTAAATCCCATTAACCCTGATTATCATCACTGCCCCTTGAAACCCAAACACAACAGTCGGGAGTGACTCCTGGCTCCTCAGCTGGATGCTGGATGTGTGTTACATCCCCACAGCTTGTGTAATGGACGTCAACGTGCCAAGGCGTTTTAAACTGTGTTCACCTCTGGAGGCCACTGGTTCCTCAGCAGTAGACTCTCTGTACAGTACAGTGTGTCTGTCTCTCCCTGTCTGTGTGCCACCCCACTACCCCCACCACCCAGTTTCCTTGTGCTGTTTTATATTCACTCCTTGATTGGTTGGGGGATGGGGTGGTGGAATAGCATTTTTAGAGGTTAGCCGGTTAGTGCAGGGAGGGGGAAGTAGATTCTGGTTGTGTGTAAAGAGACAGACAGAAGGGGCTGTAGATGGAGGGAAAAGGGAGAGAGATTTTTAGGGGTGCTTTATTTTTCAGCTCGCCGTTGAGTCCCTAATGTCATTCAACGATGTGGAAACCAAAATGGGCCTCGCCACCAGATGTGTTCCAGTTCAGATAGCGACTTGAAAGACAGACGTTTATTGTTTTAGTGCATTTGGTGAGGTTCAAACCCAAACTGCATGAAATGCTGATTGATGGATTTCACTAATGAATGCGTGTGTGTGTGTGTAACAGAGAGAGAGAGAGGAAGAAAGAGAGAGAAGCATCTGCTTCACATGATTTACTTTATTTCTGTGCTCTGTTCTAAGCTCTGTCTGCGTCTGAGAACTGGTGTACTTCACTGTGCTACAGGAGCATTTCAAAGCAGATTCATTTCCTCTCTATCAGCACTCTAATAAGAAAAAAACAACTCTTTTTTTTAGCAATGTTTCCTTGTGATACCTGCAGAATATGGCCTTCATAGTTCTTTAAAGCAAATACAAGCAACTGAATAACAAACTGGAGATAAGTATAATAAACTTATTTGGCAATAATTCTCTCTCTCTCCATACCTATATCTATATCTATCTCTATCTCTCCATATGTCTATATCTATGGCTTTTTTTTAACAATAATTAGAATAAGACAAGTCAATATTAATATTCAAAGTTCTGTGACCTTCTGTTCTGTAACTTTTATATCTTTGGTTCAGGTTATCAAGCAAACTTAATGTTGACATTTAGAATCATCCACATGCATGTGGTTTAGACTTTAGGTCAGGAAGTGCGCAGCTCTCTTTTTTTGTGTTTTTGCAACAGTTTCAGCATCCCTACTTTGAACTGCACATCTTAAAGTATAATTTTCGTTGCTGCAATTGTTTAACAATTAAGGTACCTGCTCGCCAGCATGGATGCAACAAAAAGAAAATATTTAGTCATAATTCCCCTAACAAGAAATCTGATCTTCATTAGGACAATTGCTGCATTTCATTTCTAAACAAATAGACCATAAAGTGATTATTCCAGATGCTGGAGATTATGCGTGCAGTTATTGTCCTTGACAGATTTGCGTAAGGCAGGCTTTGGTACATAAATTAGTGCAATGATTGTATGAGAAACCCGTATCGACATTTCACATTTGCACAGACGGAGCTCATCATCTCTGACTTTCACACTCGACACTGCTGCGAAGATCTCGCAGTTCGTTTGACAATTTGTTTTTCATCAAAATAGTATATTAGAGCCTTTGTTTGGGTTTGATCATGATCTGTTTTGCTCTATGTGAAATGGTTTGATAAGGCCGTTTATGGTTTTAGCAGGAAATGAAACACTAAGGAGAGGAAGGACTGAACGAGGGTGGTGGTGGTGGTGGTAAGGGAGACCAAATAAGGGTGGGGAAGTTTTGATGGGTTGTGCACTTGAAGGTTAAGATCTTCCTTGGATATCATATGATTGGAAGGAACAGCTTTTCTGTCAACCTAAAATAAGTCTGTTCATGCATTAAATTACTCATCAAAATTAATGATTTTTTTAAGTATGGCTGTGGGACACGGTGATACTGTATATATCATGCAATGATAGAAGAATGTCTATTGGTTCATATAAGGCTCTATCATTTAATTCATTGTGACACAAATCACAATATTTATGGAAATGTCTTTAAATTTTAAGTAAATGAAGATATGCGATATGATGATCAATGATGGGTCATATTGTAACGCTTCATTCTGATTGAAATCATTCCGATTGAAGGTTTCGTTTTGACTGTTCACATGAGTTGTGATCTAACATGACCTGGTGTTTACATGCGCCACCGCATTTAATTGGAACAGCTGTGTGACATGCGCAGAAGTGATGGAAGTGACGTATGTTTCGCACGTTTTGCCAGAAGACGAATGTCCATCGTGTGATCGGTGCAATTTTTGACCTTATTGTGATGCTTTTAATAAAGCTGCAACATGATAATAACCTAGACTCACTGATACTGGAAGCAATGAAAGAGAGACGGCGAGCACAAGAAAAGAAAATCTCTGCTGTTGTCTACTTCTGCTTTGAGGCAGCCATCTTGAAAATATGTCAAGTCTCTGAGCAGCGCAGACAGAACTCTACCAGTAGATATTCTGTTCCACAGTTTACATGGTACGGTTGTTCTTCTGATTGGTTTAAGAAAAGGTTTATACTACCCCTCTGCAACCGAATGAAATTTCATCTCGGTTTTTATTCCGAATGAGGTGTTTATATGGAGCGTTTTCTTTAATCGGAATAAAGAGGTCCACGTAAACCCAGCTATTGTATTTAACGCTAAACTCAAAGCTGATCCAGGTACAGGTTAGTCTCAGAAATATAAGGGGCACAGGGAACATACAGTGTAGCATATAGTGTATTTGTAGGCATTTCAATCCTCTGGCTCCATGCTGCATGGGCGTTTCCTCTGAGAATGTCAGCGAGGTTGGCGCGATCCAACAGATTCCATAGGATGAATGTATAACAACACTGATAAACAGTGTCTGCGCTGTGGAAGAATGCAGCTGTCGGGTATATTAAGAGAGGTTTTCAACATGGGCAAACATGAACAGTTGTCTTAGCTTCCTGAGGCCTATCCTGTGCAAACAGAACTGGAGATGGCTGGTTCAGGTCCACACTCAGAGACCACAGGCCCACTGAGTACACATACTGAGAGACATACACTCCCTCACAGGTAGACATACAGTCGTACATGCAGATCCATGCGTGTCTGCACATGCATGCCATGAATAAACACATGCACACACGTGTGAGCGCACAGTCCACAGAAACGGCCAGATCCAACTATACTGTCGTGATGACTGTTGTATTAATGTTTGAGTATTAACAGTTAACCCAGTGATCAATGACGTTCAGTAATGAGTGTGATCACTCTCACTAATTTGGAGAGATTAATGGCAGGGTGGTGTGTATTTGTTAAATCGGTTAGAGATGAGCATGCGTCTTCTTTCTCTAATGTTCACAGTGACTTTATCAGCCTTACTCTTTCAAAGAAAGTCAGTGAACAGTGAAAAAGCTCATGACAGGATAAGATTGTTGATAATAGAACCCTACGAAACATTTCAAACTATTGCGACTTGTGATGTATTAACTGTTTTTTGTCAATTAATCATGTTTGAGTTACTCCATAATAGCGCAGGAAGTTAGTTGGCTGGTTAAGCCACCAAGGATTGTTCCTTTTCCTAGTACAGTTTTCTTCTGTGCCGTGTGTGTGTGTGTGTGTGTGTGTGTGTGTGTGTGTGTGTGTGTGTGTGTGTGTGTGTGTGTGTGTGTGTGTGTGTGTGTGTGTGTGTGTGTGTGTAACTCCCCTCCCTATCACTACAAACCCACAGTCCCCTCAGGCCCCATTTCGCCTCAGTCTAGTAAACCACCTCTGGCACTTTTGGGCTTTGTTCATAATATTTTCATTGTAGCTTTGCCTTACTTTCCAGGAATTCCCTTCGCTGTGTGTTGATAGTTTTTGCTACCCTTTCATTTTCAATGACAACCCAAGATAACGGCTTCAAATAAGAGCACTTAATTTTATAGGAGAACTGCACCCTGTACTTAAATGTAGATGTGATTTGCTGTAATATGGCTTTTTTTTCCCCCCAGCTTTTGCCCTCGTCTTTTGAAATCTACACACACATGCAGAATGATTCTTCACTAGCTGTATATGTACATATATACTCCTATAGGAGCGTGATGTTCTAAAATGTTATAGGGCCTGTATATTGATTACGGAGCTGTTTCAGGTCTGATGTAGGCCTCCGTATGTCGATTTGTATGTGACGGGTTGGCGCAGCTGAAAGAGTCTCTTCACTCTTTAAACACAGCATCAGTAACACTGCTGGTTTCACTTAATCTTTGACATTAAATAAGGTGGGAAATAAGGTGGGTGGGAGATGAGACCCTAAAATAATATCATACATTTATATTGTACACCTGATCTTTTGCACCAAACCACTTCCATGTGATTGAAGTTTTTGGAACCTACTCCTCTATCATGCAGCTGGTGTTCAGTTAGGGCTGGATGCTATATTCATATTGTTATGGATGAAGGATCTATCTCCACTATGTATCGCTGTTATTTTATTTTCTAGGCCTACTTACAGTTTTGTTTGTTGCTGTTTGTAGTGATCTGTTATTAAGTCAACCAGTTGAAACACTGCTATTATTATGACTTATTTAGTGGTGTCAATTGATTAAAGAAATTAATCAAGTTAATCACAAAAATAGATTTTCTGATTAACTAGATTTATCACAAATTTAGAATACTAGTATTTTCTTGTACTTTTGGGGCCAGTTAAAAACAAATTTATGCCAAATTGATTGCAAGGATCAGAGGTTTAAAATAAAAATTTTTTTTTAAACTTTATAACATCTCAGCTGAGTTCTCAGACAGATTCAGTGACAGAGAGACAGAGAAAGAAAGAGGTCTGGATACACACCATTCAGCCATAACATTATAGCCACTTGCCTAATATTGTGTAGGTCCCATTTTGCTGCCAAAACAGCTCTGACCAGTAAAGGCATGAACTCCACAAGACCTCTGAAGGTGTGCTGTGGTATCTGGCACCAAGACGTTAGCAGCAGCTCCTTTAAGTGCTGCAAGTTACGAGGTGGGGCCTACATGTATCGGACTTGTTTGCCTACCACCTCCCACAGATGCTCGATTGGGTTGAAATCTGGCGAATTTGGAGGCCAAGACAACACCTTGAACTTGTTCCTCAAACTCTTCCATTCCACGGCTCCGGGGTCCAGTTCTGATGCTCACGTGCCCATTGTAGACTCTTTGGGCAAAGGGCAGGGGTCAACATGGACACTCTGATGGGTCCGTGGTTTCTATCAGAACCAGCATTAACTTTTTCAGCAATTTGTGATACAGTAGCTCTTCTGTGGGATCTGACATCATGGGATAGCCTTTGCTCTACACGCACATTAATGAGCCTTGAACACTCATGACCCTTTCACCGGTTGTCCTTTAGACCATTTTTGGTAGGCACTTACCACTGCAGACCAGGAACACCCAACAAGACCTGCAGTTTTGGAGATGCTCAGTCCCAGTCGTGTAGAAATCACAATTTTGCCTTTGTCAGAGTCACTTAAAGCCTTACGCCTGACCATGTTTGCTGCTTCCAACACATCTTCTAGGAGGACACAATATTCCCTTGCTTCCTAATATAACCACCTACTGACAGGTGCCATTGTAATGAGAGAATCAATGGTATTCACTTCGCGTTCAGTGGTTTTGATTTTACAGCTGATTGGTATATGTACATATAGATGGCAGAATAATTGCTTAAAAGGTCTCACATTTTAAAGCATTTACAGTTGTTTTTTTCCTATTTATTCTATCTAGACAGGAAGATTACATACTTGGGGATTTCTACTGGCCTTGAACATCACAGTCAGTTATAAGGATTTCCTGTAGCAAACAGCCATGCCTCATACTTTGGTCACCTCAGGACCTTATTCTGGGTTATAGTAGAAGTCTTGACTACGACCCGTCTGGATGGATGATTTATTTGCCTGCCATTCCCATAATTACCCACCTGGTAGATGGAAGGACCTCTTTCAGATTATAGTTTTTCTTTGCAGTTGAAAAAAAACAAAAAAACTTAGACTCTTTGGCAGTAAGCTCCCTTGAAAGATCTGTTGATGTTTTTATGCGTTCATCTTCTGTCACTATAAACATTTTAAACTGACATTTACATTAGGAAAAAAAACTTCTTTTTTTTTACAGTTTGTTGTGTTATGATGAGTTTTATTAATTACTGCACACCTGCTTGTTTTTACTGAAATGCAACCTCTTGGCACTGCAGACTGTTTGCAAAGTTTGATGCCGTTCAGATGCATTTGGATGTGTCGAATGAATATTTTCACATCAAAAGAAATATACCTGTATGTTTT
Organism: Chaunax sp. Z400; assembly: GCA_037577475.1. Lineage (NCBI taxonomy): Eukaryota > Metazoa > Chordata > Actinopteri > Lophiiformes > Chaunacidae > Chaunax > Chaunax sp. Z400. The sequence continues at coordinate 23,103,327 of CM075185.1, forward strand.
GGACGTGGCTCCAGGCGTGTAGAATGAATCCAAAATGAAAAGTGATGACCTCTCATCAGACTGACAGAATGTTGCTGACACCAGTCATGGGCAATCACCAGCTTCTTGGCAGACAGATATTCACCATCTAACATTCTTTTAATTGACTTCAGAGAAACTGTATCAAGACGTGCTGATGAAGTTACAAATTGGCTAAAGCGGCTCACTCTGAGAGCCAGATCTCCTTGTTCCTTTTGCTCTGGTTTGTTGTATTTTCTGCTGCTCCTTATAATCACGAGAGTGGAAGATTTCAATTACTGCCAGAAAGTCAAAGAGGTTGTTGAAGTTTCAGAAATACAACACTGGCTAGTTGCTGCATGGAGATTGCGCCTATTTGGAATGTAATTAAATTGGTTTGGCTGCTTGCCAGTGAAGAAAATACATTCCTTTTTTTCTCATCTCAAATGAAAATGTATAGAGTGTTTGAAAAATACCTGGAGGGAACAGCAGACTGTTGAATATTTGTAATACAGCTTGCACTGTGCAGTTGAAATGAGTTTTGAGATGAGTTATCCGTTGTGGTTTCCCCTTTGACATTTCAAAGGTATGCAGCTTTTGAACCATGGATTTACTGTAATCTATTTTTTCCCTATTATCGATGTGTGCTTTGGTTCTAAACTATAAATTGGCTTCTCCTCCATTTCACTGGTTTTGCCATATCAGAAACCATGAAACCATGGTGCAGAGAGAGACTTTGTAATAATGTTTATAATATGTATACAGTATATAGTCACATGTAAACCCCACTTCTTGGTCGTAGTCTACATATGAAAGTGTACAAGACCACTGTTTACCATATAAAGTGTGAGAATCTCTCGCCGACATGCCTCTCCACAATGCAGCCAAACCAAACCCAGACAAGCAACAGTCCTTACCAACTGTTCTTATTGAAAGGCCAAGTTCATTTTACACAAAGACGCTAGAAAAACATAGAACTAAGGAGAAAGTAGCTTTGTTGCTGATGCACAGTTGCGATGGTATCATTAAGTCTGCAAATTGTGGGTTTCAGTCTACAGCCCTGCATGGAAGAAAAAAAAAACCCTTGTTACTTTAGTTATCTGATCTTAGAATGATTATAGGACTGAAACAGCAAAGACATGTGTTATTATCCACCATGATTAATAAACATTTGAATAGACGGTGTAAAGCAAATCCCACTGTGTTATCACTTCCTTCCTTTTCGCTATGCAAAGACCAACAGTAATTAATATTACAGGTTGTTTTGGCTTTCACAAAGCACAAAGTGATCTTCCTTTTCTTCGAATGACCTCAGCGTTAGAACCACGATAAAGAAAACAAGTGTCGTCAAATTTGGGTGAGAGATTTTATACGCTTTTAATTTCAAGCCTTTTTAATATTTAATAATAAAGAATAATAGCAGCAATTTCTGACCAGTCACAACAGTGTGAAAATGTCCCAAGAGTTGTATTATGAGAGAAAAGGAGAGACGGAGAGAAATCGGCAGATGAAATCAGAACCATAAATATGAGCTGTTAGGTTGTTGTGTGGTTGTTATGGAGTATTAAAAAAAAAAAAGAAATCCAGCTGCCTCTGATCCACTGTTGCTTGATCTGCAAATGGATCGAGCTGCCCAGCCAAAGCTGTTTTCACAAAATCAGCCTGGCATGGCGTTATAATAGCTTTTCCTTGTACGTGTCCTGTCAAATCAACTTAGCCTCTCGGGGTGCTATTTTAGTGTTAGTCACACAGTCGATAGAGGAAACTACAAGTCCCCAGAGAGCACATGGAAATGTACTTGTATGTCCAGCGCCGTTATCCCATCATTACGCCGTGACACTTCTGGAAAGTATACTGAAATCAGATCAGAGCGAGAGGGAGAGAGGTGCTGAGCTGATGAGCTAATTAGTGGGGTCTACCGCTATGGTGCTAATGACTGGGTTTGTGGGTGCTGTCGCATGCATGTGTGTGCGCTCACACCGCACAGTTGATTTTCAGTCAGAGGCTTAATCCAACATGCACATAACAAAGCCTGCTAAGTGAATCAAAAAAGCTGTGTATCAGTGGAAACAAGGCTCCTCAGTCTCCTCAATGGAGCTGCACAGATAGAGCGAATGGGCACAGACGCATGCCAATACACCTTCAGGGCATTGGTTGTGTGCCATAAAGCTTCCTTGTGCCTCTTCTGCATATGTCGAATGTAAACCCACATCTCAATAAAGGCTGAGGGTTTTTTTTGTTTTCGTATTTTGTGTGTGTGTCTCTCCAGATACGTCGATGTGAGAAGAAACATAAATGTGCGTGTGCGAACCGAGGCTTAGGGATACACTGTTGAGCTGTAAAGTGATGTAGGTTTCTACTATTACAGCGGTGTACTCGTCCAAAGACCTAGAAAACAAACATCTGACAGAGAGGAAGAGGAGATGCAGAGAAAGAGCTCTATCTGGTAGACAGAGAAAGAGGCCTGATGAGGCATTCTGAAAAAATACAATAGAATAGAATAGAGTGAATTGGTGCTACGCACATTAGCATGGTAATACAAAGGCAAACCAAGAGTCTCACTTTCATTTGTGCTCATGCACCTGCTCACACTCACTGTTACTTTCATTACAGCAGAGGGAACTTTGTACGACTTCATACATCAGCCTTCCTACCACAGAGTCACGTTTTCAAAACATTCTCACGTCAAATGACAAAGTAAGTTATTTCAGTGCAGTTAAAAAAATTTTCATGCATTTTTTAAATTTATTCTATTTAATTTTATTAGTTTATTTGACAGGGACGGCACATGAGGACATTGTTTCACTGTATATACTGTAGGACGTCTTGCCATGTCGCTAATTTGCAGTCCTTGTCCCTGATTAGGCCTTTACTGGGCAAGACCCACAATATTTTAGACTTCAAAACACCTAATACAATACTCTAAACATATAATACAACACACATATAACACATTACTAATACAAGTCTAGAAACAGATGATATACATTGACAGTAGTTGAGACAAAAACGGTTCATTTAAGAGGAATGACGGCCAATGATCATTATAGAGAATGAAGGGAAAGAAAGTCTGTGTGCTTTGCTCTTTAAGCCACTGTTTTGCCTTGAGTGCAAAAGCCTTAAAATCAGTTATTGTTTTTTATTTCTGATGGCAGGGCATTCTAAATCTGTGGGCCTTTAACAGGAAGAGAGGATTGACCAAAATATTGTTCAGCGTTTTGCGTGTTTACAGTTTCCCCTCACTGATCCCCTAGTTGTGGGAGCAGTTGTGTTTAGCAAAGTTTGTTGATATATTAGAGTGTTTATCTGGCTTGTAACCAAGGAGGTTATGTTTTCAACGGTGTCGGTTGACTTGATTTTCTTTGTCGATGGGTGGAGCATGGCAAAGGTTTCAAATTTTGGTGCAGATTGAGGATTCCTTTTCCCTTAACCTTGAAACATTTTCCCTAATTTCTCAGAAAACGTTCCATAAATAATGATGAAATCGCACATATTTATGGGAGGGATATCAGTGAGTGTGTATAGAGCAAGATAATTGTTGGGATCTGCTCGGTGTTAAAGTACAGCCTTTGAAAGTGTAATTATATGTAGTTAAGAGTAAAAAAAAACAATATGTTACATCATGTCTACTATTAATTGCTTACTATATTTCACGACAAATAAAACATTTGTGTTTGCAAACCACTTCCCTTCTACTTTCTAAAGCTCCTATAAGACCTAGACAGATGTGGAGTATTGTTCGGTGTTTGCAGAGGTGTGTGCTGCACTAATGCTATTACTATCAGTGTAATAGTCGAAGCGAAGAATATCTTTGTGCTTTTGGTTGGACAAAACAAGTTGTTGTTGTTTTTTTTAAGTCTAGTGCTTTATTGACAACACAAATAATTGATCTTTGCATCCCAAAGACAAGAAAAAGGTAGAGATAATACACAATCCATTCACCCATCTTGTCCTCTTCCTTACTTCTAATGCGAACGTCGCACTGAATAAGCATGGGTCCCTCTGAACAAATGATCAGTGCTGCCCAGTCTTTAGAGAGGACAGCCTTTTATGTCTCTGAAGGTGATGTGAAAAAAAAAAAAACGTCTCTTGGAGAGGGAAGCGGTACAAAAAGAAGGGATAATCCATGAGCCAGTGCTTGACCTTTCAGCAACACTTCCAACTTGTCTCGCCTTACGATAACATTTCTTCTTTTCTCTTCATTTTTAAAGACACCACGCTCTTTCTGCTGAGGGGCATCGGGACTCGATCCATCAGCTTTAATTTGCAGTAACTCCTGCAGCTTGCTTTCAGAGCATTCCTGCTTCCTGACATGCCTCTAATCTTAAAAAGAGATTCTCTATCATCATTCAGTGTACATGGTAACTACTGTTGCTGATTTGACACCAAGGTGATGAATAAGCTAATTGGGGATTAGCAGTTAACACGTGAAAGAGGACAAGTGCTGAACCCTCCTCAGTGCCAAAGTCTGCGGTGACATTTCTTTCTTCTTGGCTCTGCTCACCTGCCATGCTTTTGTTTCTACCTCCTTGGTTTCTCATCCTCTCTTTTTCACTCTGTTGGGTTTCTCTTCTTTTCTCTCCTTTTATTCTCTCTTGTTCCCTGGCTGCTTCTCATCATCCTGTATTAGTTGCAAATGCAGAACTAAATGGCTGTGACAACGTTCTCAGATGCTCCAGCTGCTACAGATTTACTGAGTTATCAAAGTAATGTACTGTGATTAAAAATGCTAATTTCCCCTAAATCGTACGCCAGCTTACACCGTGTTTTTTCAGAGGCTGATTTAATTGCATGGAAAAAGAAACAAGGGCTGATGATTCAATCTTTTCAGCCAATTACTTCTCCATACAAAAATTAATTACCTCATGGTACAGAACTATTGTTTGGTCTTCAAAACGTGAAATGACAGTGGATTTTTTTTTTCTCCAAATGACTAATTAGAGAGTTTGCTGTAGAATTATACCAGCTGTGTTGTGGACAAATGCTTTTATTTGAATCCGACATTTGGAATAGCATGTTATCTTCTATTTTTTATATGACATCTCGGCAATCTCACCTCAGGCCATAGTCTGAGTGGAAAATAATCCTTATCTTGCTGCTAAAGTAAGCGACTCAATAGATGTAGTTCTGATTTCTCATTTTAAGCTAAGAGAAAAGTTTCCCTTTCCAATATTACTATGAATTGTGTCCTCTTCTATTCTGCCCTGGGCTCAGTATGATTTCTTTGGCTCATTTTGGCCTCTCATTATGCATTCATGTATTTTTTTTATATATAATGCGCAACACAGCAGTTTCATTGGACAAACCTCAGCTGTTTTGGAAAGCTTAAATGATGCATAAATAGTCACATTTCTGTGTTTTGAATACATTTTTAAGCTTTGTTTCTACTTCAGTCGCTGAATTTCTCTTGCTACGGTTATTTTGCAGAATATGCATTCCTGCCTTTTGAACGTCACTGGATTAAATCGGCTACTGAAAAAAACATATCTCATTTGAATAATGAAACAGAACTTTTTTTTTCCACTTGATCATTTGATCTTTGCAGAGGATTTCTGCTGAGCAGCACAGAAGGACTGGGCTGCACCTTTATTCCAGCCCTCTCCAGTCTCTGTAAGATAACCAGAACAGCTTTAGATTTTGTTTCGATCGACTCCAGATCACATCCTTGCTAATATCAGCACCACTTTACAGCTATTCCTCCTGAATAGATCCTATAGCATGTGAAATATCTGAAATCATGTCTTTTCCTCTCTGGAAAGAAGTGGCTCGTATGTGGAGTGGAGTGAGCGGCTCTGAGCTTCCAGATGTCCTAAACATAACAGAGGCTTGTCAGCTCTGTGGCTGGCCTCTAAATGGGTCACCCTCCTTGATATCACACAGCTCCTTCACAATGACCCCTCTGTTCTCCTGATATTACAGCACGCCAGGTGGCTCACTCTGAAAGTCATGGCCAGACAAATATGGACTGCATGCATTTATGGGTAGTCAAGAAAAACACATTAATCCATGCACATGTGACTGTTTGCAGAGTATTTTGTTTAATGTTTTTAATCATCACTGCGCCAGAAATTCAGCAACACTTTCTTGCAGTGCTTTATGGAAAAGCTCCCTGTTCTGAATTGCATTTTTCTTCACTGTATGACATCATGATGCATGATACATTTGATATGGGGAAGATGCATTCTCCATTAATCTGCGATCCACCTCTTCCTGAGCGGTATATGCATACCTGTATGTAACATAACATGCTATACGGGGAGCTCTGCAGCAGAGGAGTAGGAGGGTGCTAACAGAAAGAGAGGGAGAGGGGCTGGAGGATGGCAGTTCACTGATTTCTGATTTATGGTTTGATTACAGTCTTTCCATACTGCTGAAGATGGGCTGTATTTGCCTGCATCACGTGAACTTTTTCTCACATGGCCTAGTGGTGCAGCAAGCTTTGGCTCATTCTGCTCCCCCATCGAAATGAAACATGCATTTACACATACACACCAGTAGGATTGCATTCAGACACACAATCACACACACACACACGCATGCACAAATGCATCCTGACTGAGAGATAAAATGGAGAATGGCTCTTTTAGTCAGCTGAGCAATCTCCCCTCCAGCAGCTTGGCAACTATTCAATGTCATTTACCTCATGTTATAGTTGAAAAAAAATATTGATATTCATCAATGTACGCAGTAAAGAGACCAAAAATAAGCAACACAAAAGACTGTGATTTGAGCACAGGGGTCTGCCATCTAGGGCTCCCATCAAAATGAGTATCGGCACATTTATTTTTTTAGAAATGAATGAGAAGCCAAGCTTTCTTCATCTTGAATGTCATCTTGAGAAGTAGACTTGAAAATGTATCCTGTAGCTGTGTGGATATTCTTTACTGAAGGCTGCATTCCATTAATAGTCTGGGAGTGATCAGACCTTGGTGAGAAAGAGGCACACTAGTGGGCTTTCTCTATCTGCCATTAGTGTTTTTAAACAGCATCGATCCACCTGCATTAGACCATGTTGGTGTATGAATAGGATGAAAGCTGCACTGAAAGAGCCAGTCACTGATATCAAGTCTCCCCAGACATTCATTAGACTGCCATTCATTCTTCTCCTTAGGCCTCTTTGAATTCTCTAACTGCACATTCTGTAGTAGGGACTCCCGAGCCTTGTGCGTGAAGTACATTCAAATTCACCTTGTCACTCAGGCTGGTTATGAAATGCTTCAGCAAAATCGAGGAAATCAATCAAATCGACGTGCAGCTGTGGCGGAATGATTCCAGCTAGAATACAACAATGTAGCACCGAAAGGTAAATGTGGGATGCAATTTTTTTAGAGTGTCCTCTTCAAAAGAATTGAATTCCTGTTGGGAATGGTGATAAACACAAAGATCCAATGAAATTTATGTCCTTATTCAGTAATGATAGCATTGGTGCTCTCCAAAATATGATACAGGTTGATGTGGGTTACAGGACTTCCCTTTGTTGCGAGTCATTTACGACCTGGACACATGAAAAACAGCTAACCTTAACTAGATCCTCTCGTTTGCATAGTGCAGGCCAAACACAAGCTGCTGATCACTCAGCTAGTGTTGAACTAACAAGAAAAACAAATGACATGTAATGTCTCGTTGGAATCAGTGCTAGCCACAGTAGCCAACTAGCTACCTTCCACTCTCTAGGTGAAATAGAAGCTTAACAGCCGAACTGGATGTTTAAATTTGAGAAGGGATAGAAGTCGTACTTACGCATAACAATATAACATAAAAAAACATAATATAACATAAAAATGGGTTTGCTGGAAAAGGTAAAATATGCTTGTTATTAACTAACTATCATTAACGATCAGATTATACAGCGGTATGATGTTCTCATTTAATAGCACATCCCAGAAGCTGACAGCGTTTCTTCTATCAGCCTTTTAATGTCAGTCATGAGCTGCCATGGAAATACCCATTCAGAGGTTTCGGCATAGTTTCCGCTGATTTGTCCAAACATGGCTTCATCTGCTTTTATAAAACAGAAACAAAAATGTTTTTAAATTGAGGAGAATTAAAACTTAACCTCAGCTCTTAATGTCATTATTTTCTGTTACAGATTTTTCTGCCGGAAAATCAGGTTTAACTTTGCTTTTTTTGGGTCTCCATGTGCTTGAAATGTTGGTTCTTGACTAGGAGCAGACACTGATCACTGAAGTTTACAATAAATGAGGTCCTCTTGCAATCTCGACGGTTCATAAAATTTCTGAGAGCAATGTGAGAGAGAAATGGGGAGAAAGTGCAAACAAACAGCAGATAAGGTGTTTTTGTGGTATTTCACCATTTTTTCATCCAAATTTGACATGTCTTTGAATTAAGTAAAACAAAGATACATTTAGGTTTTTAATTCAATAAATTAAAAACTAAAAATAAGGAGCACTGTCAATGTATGTTTAAAATGTAGTGGCTGAACCGTCAGACTGATGATGGTTTAGTGGATGAGCCTTGATTCACTACAGTCAGTGAGCCTTGCAGAGAGAGAGAGAGAGAGAGAGAGGACCTGATTGTCTCAGAAATATCCCCAATTAATACTTAGAGAGAACTGACGTTAAAAAGCTGTGAACACATGAAAAAGGCCGACTAGAATGACGGGCGAGCTCACAGCGGCTCTGTCAGCGGCAGGCACATTTGAATATGAACGGCCCCGACTGAAAGGTTATGCCCCATAAAGAGGGGGAATGATTTGAGTGAAGCGTGTTGGGGGAGAAATGTCAGAGTGAGAATGGCAGGAAATATGTTAGTGACAAGGAAAAAGCTGCCCCTGGTATTCTAGAGCCCTGATGAGTAAAAATAGGGCATTGGGCAAGAAGGCAGGAAACCAGCAGAGCGAGGCCTCTAGTAGGAATTTCTTCTGGGGAGGAGAGATAAGGGACTTAACTCCCTCCTGTCTGGGCCAGCTGACTTCAACATGTGACATGTGATCACTGATCACTTATGTAGAGATGGACAGAGGAAGAGGAGATTGAAGAATTGAATAAATGATTTGAGCACTGACTGACTGACTGTGTGTGTGTGTGTGCGTGCGTTTGTCTGTGCTTTCCGGTGACTTGTCAGTTATTGAGTATTGACAGAACTTTATAATTAGGTCAAAACTTGAGATGGAAACCAAAGATTGCTCACAGAAGGACTATCTCAAGCAAAACACATACACGCGCACACACACGCACACACACACACACACACACACACACACACACACACACACACACACACTTTGAGGTAATGGCTTAGGGGTGGAAAGTACCGTGTGCGTGAGGTTCCTCAGGTTAAAGAGTGGAAGTTAGACAATAAACAGTGGCCTTATCAGACTCTAGGCAGAGCTTCCAACCTCAGAGCCCAACATATCATTCTGTTAGAAACAATATGACCTGTACACCACTTACCTCTTCCTGCACTCGCTCCTGTGAATAAGCACATTTTTTTTTTAGAACATTTTACTTTGTGTCAAGGTCATTTTGCCACATCACACTGATCACGCTGCTTTATTTGATTTAGTCCAAAGTGACGTGACGTCGCAGAGCCAAGATTTATCAAGCCTTTTTTACAAATCAGATTTTCAGCCCTAATGGAATATGAGATCGATGCCCAAGAGGAAGCGAGAAAAGAAGATGATTTTCACACTGCTGATCGCACTCATCGGTACGTGGTGTGGCGGTCGTCGAACTGATTCTCTGACAACCGCACAGTTGACACGCTGACCACTTCTTAACAAGCTGCTTGTGTCTCAGGACTTCCTGATGTTGAACTTGTGCAGAGTCCAAAAGGTGCCAAGCATCTACTCAAGAGGCTAAAAATATGCACAGCAGCTCACCAACAATGGAGGCCACTGACATTCATTTATTGTTTTATTCCTCCTCTGAGAGCAGGACGACACATTACCCTGTGTTATTGTGGTAGTTATTATAAATACGTCAAATCATAATCTTTCTATTAGAATAGCTGTTATTACTGTCATAGCACGTCTCCCTGTGCTTCGCTCCCTCCTTCTCTCCACCTATCCTCCCCATCTCTGTCTCTCTCTCTCTCTCTCTCTCTCTCTCTCTCCCCATCTATCTCCCAATCTTTCTCTCTCTCACCCCATCCGGTCCAGGCAGAGGGCCGCCCATCTTGAGTCTTGGATCTGCTCGAGGTTTCTGCCTGCCTCTCTTTCCTCGCCTCTGTCACCATGTTCATGGGGGATTGTTGGGTCTTTGTAGAATAAAGAGTACGATCTAGACCTGCTTTTTTTTTTTGGAAAGTGCATTGATATAACTTTTGTTCTGATTTAAATACATATATTATCACCTAATGTTGTGTTTCATCTTTTTATCACCTCAAGTTCTTATGAACATTACGAGTTTTGAACTTCCATTTGTTATGTATGGCCTGTGGGCCTCATTGACCTGAGCTCATCGTGCTGCCACAGAATAAACGGTGAGCAAGGCCACAAAAAGCTTTGTATACCAGAGCTGTGAGTAAGTTGTTTAAGTCATTGAAACAATATTGTGGTTGTTTTTGACATTTGCTTACAGCTGTGGTTCTCATGGGGTAAAAATTCTATTGGGAATAGTTTCCTGTGGGGGTTGCCATGGAAGCCAAAAAGGGGCATTTCTAATGACTGGTCATTTTTGACTGGGAACACCAAGGCTGTACACAGGTTCAGCAAAACACCCAAAACTCTCAAAATGTATTTTGTGTGTTCAGATGCCATGTGTGAAGAAAGTAATGGAACCTCATGACAAACAGATGAAATACATTTTTTTTTTAAAAGAAAACTTTTAAATCGGTCAGATTTGGAGTAACACAAAACCAGGAGGGTACAGATCAGCACATGGTTCAACAGTTTCATATACAGACGGTGTGACAGGATATCGGCTCTGTATGAATTATGCTCTGTGATAATTAGAGTTGAAAGACAGAAGTGCTTGCATTGACAGGAGGAACAGGTGTTACATAAGCGCCCTTTACGTGTCCTTGTTGTGTGTGGTCCCTGTCATATTGAGGACACAGCCTTCCCTCCAGCAATACTGCTGTATGAGACAATAACCTAAAAAACCTGTCGGATTTCTCTCCATGTTTCTTAACCTCACTCTGTCTTTGTGATCCCATTTCACCCTCACTTCTCTCCTCTCGCTCCCCCTTTCTCCCCCCACGCATCCCCGCCTTACCTTCAAACTCCCCCATGGTCACTCTCTTAAGTGATTGCTACATTTCATCTCGCGGCAAATCGGTCGTCAGTCCACTGAGCTATCATTATGCAAATGATGGGCAATTCAATTTTAGCCGGTCGGAGGGGGAATTTCTAATTAGGGTGAGGCACGGCACTCAAGATGGAGAGTAAGATGTAAAGGCAGGGAGACAGAAAGGCAGACAGGTACTGTTAAAGGATAGCGGAGAGACAAGAGAGAGGATGAGAAGAGGAGAATTATCCATCTACGAAATCAACACCTGCATTACAATTATACTCTTCAGTTGGTCTGAGGGTCCCCTGCCTCCTCTTCTTCCCATTGTTTTTTCTCTTCCTTCTCCAATTAATTTTAATAAGGCAGTGGCTTCTGAGCTTTCCCAGAAAAAGGATTCCTATAAAAGGCTTCTCATGTTCAAGGTCAGATTTATGGAGTTGTCACTGTAGAACCCTCTGAAAAAACACTGTAAACTTCAAGAATGATGGACACTCCAAAAACCATGCAATCGCACTGATGCTAAACCTTTCTTGACGCCGTGGCGAGCAAAGATCCCAAATGGTCAAAACATCAGTTTCACACGGGGGGAAAGGAAAAGTTCTTATAAACTATATTTCTACTACATTATGTCATGACCTGTGGCAATTCATGCTTTCAGAGTGGGTTTCATGCTTTTAATCTAAATATGAATCATGTTGCGTCGCTTTAGATGCTACAGGAGTTTTACTCTTGGAAGTTTGTTTTTAAGACTTTTGGTGCAAATAGTCAAAGTTGTAAGTCTCAACTAACAAGTGCTTGAGGGCAAGTTGTCAGATGATAAAATGATGCAAACACTTGAACTAGGGCTGCAAATAACAATGAATTATTATGATCAATGTTTGGACTGTTTTCCTAAGGTGTGATTAATTGTTTTGCCTATGAAATATAAGAAAATAGTGAAAAACAGCCCAATGTCATATTGAAATGTTGGAAATAATTTAAAAAATGATAAAAAGGAAAATAATAAAAACAAATGGATTGAAATTATAGTGAAGTAAAAATGAGTTGATGATGAGGAATGATGAGAAGTTCTCATCATTTCAGTAGCCGGAACAAGTAAATGTTTGACATTTTCTAGTAGAATGACTCAAATGATTATCAATTATCAAATGAGTTGCTGATTACTCTTCTATCAATGCAAAAAAAAAATGATATTCAACTAATGGTTTTAACTACAATTTCGAGATTTTCCTTTCAAAGCTGTTTACATTTTTTGCTGTAGTTTATTTCTACATACTTGAGACAATGCCCTTTCATGTAAGAGTCCTTTTCATTGAAGGTGTGTGGATTTCTCTCTTTAATATATTTATTTTGTTCGCTTTCAACTCTGGAGTCAGACACGTCTTTAAGGAGCCTTAAAACCCTTTCTAGAGTTGAGTCGTATGTCCTCATTGTTGTCACCTATACAGTTTGTCTGATTTGATCCCAAGCTTCATCTCTAAGGTTTCATTGTGCACTGAACTGGAATGAAAGCATTATATCCATACAGTTTCCTGCAGCTACATATGCACACATCATTACCAAGCTCTGCAGAATGAGCGAATAATGAGTTGTCAGATAAATGAACCACACCATAGGCTACATTATCACCATCATTATCATATACACTATTACTTTTCTCTTGGAATGACTTTGCAACTTCATTATTTAATCACCACCAATTTGCATTTGTGTGCATTAATGATTTTTTTTTTGCAAAATCCATTCAATTGTATAAATCAATATATTTTAAATGCTATATATGATCTATACTGGCAGTGTAATTTTAAACACATTTCATTTTTGTATTTTCAGTCTTTGTTGCCTTCATTTTCTTACTGTACATTTAGAATGTGACTGATAAAGATATAGCTTTGGTATCAAAATTCCAATTTCACAAATAATTTTCCTGATGCTGTCAAACTGGATCAGTGCTGTGCTGCACATATATTTTAATCCAATCTTTTTTCTTCCTATTCTTGCTATGAAGCATTTTTGCCATGTCTGTGCGTTGTTGTTTTTTTTCTTTCAGAGGGACATGAATGTTTCATCTTGATTAAGTGAATATGCTGGATTTACCTGCATACCCAGGTTGTTTGTGTCTGAGCATGTTAGGCCTTAGTTAGCAGTCATTTAAGATTGGATTTATGTGTTTGTTCATTTTGGTCTTGGCATCACACGCTGTCCATATATATGTGTGTGTGTGTGTGTGAGATTCTGTACACACCCGTGTGGGCGTTTTGACTGTTTTGCACATCCACACATATCTGAACATGTGTAGGTGTATGAATGTGTCGAGTATCAACCATACATTCACACACACACACACACACACACACACACATTCACACACACACACACAGAACAGAGGATTCAGCTGAGATCAGCAGCTCACCCCAGGCTGTCAAATATTCTGTCAGCACAGCCCAAGAATCACAATTGGACTCTTTGGGAGGCATTAATTCAAAGCAGCGTAACAATGCTCTCTGAAACCAAATCAACGGCCTGTAGTCAGCATATCAACTCTCAGCTAACTCTCTCCCTCTGTCGCTCCATCTCTGTCTCTCTTCCTCTCTTCTGGCTTCCTCTGCCGCTCTCTACCCTTGTCTTTTTCCATCCTCCCTGCCTCTTTCCCTCTCTTCTTTCGATGTGTGATTGAACTTCTAAACATATTGCTAAATCTGACTTACTGTACGAGAATGCCTGACATAGACAGCGACTTCCTCTGCAGCTTGCATCTCCCTGTTTCAAGTAAATGCACCATAGCTGAAAATTAACAAAGCGTTCAAAATGTTCACACTTGATATTTAAATTTATCGAAGTGAACGGCCATTAATTCAACATTAACGCCAATGTTTTAAATGTAGCACCATACTGCTGCGCTCAAAAGCACGGTGCCAAGTATGTATGGCTTGATTTTCCTTTTGCCTCGTTTGATTCAACACGCTCTTCTCAGTTTTAGTACTTTATAAGAATACAAAGTAATGCAACTAAGAGATTCCGCTGAGATAATGCTCAGATTGGCTTACAGTCAGATAATGGTGAAGAATTCCAATCCTGACTTCTTACATCTCAAGCCCAAAAGTCCAAAAATGTTCAGTTTATAATAATAAAAAACAAAAGGAAGCATAAATTGTCACATTAGACAAGCTGGTATCAGAGAATGTATGGTATTTTTTAAAATAACTGGATGACATTTGATATTGTGATGACCAGATTTGTCTTCCATTAAATTTCTGTTGCTACATAATAAATAATTTTAGCCCTGTTCCATTATTTGCCTCATTATCAGAACTTTCTGTATTGCTATGTTATATTTACTGTATGCTGTTAAAGGAATCATGAGAACATTATGCCACACAGATTGTTTTTTTTGTTTTTTTTTAAATCAGATGACAAATACAAACTGACATTCAGGAGTTTCTGCTCTCTTCAGCAATCCCAATTTGTTAAGAAATTATCCTCCTCAGCTTCTGCCTGCATTAAAATAATCTAGCCTTTACGCACCTCCCTCGGAGAAAGAGAAAAGAGAAAATCCCCTGCTTTTTATTAGCTAAATCTTCTCCCAGCCATCTGTTTTCTGCCTGTAACACACTAGTCGTGGCCGGTGTACAGCCGAGATGCTGGCTCTGCTTGTAAGTTGTTGGCTGTACGTTGTATTGTTGTAACACCATGTTGTTTTGCCTTCAGGAAACCACCTCATAAAAAAGATGAGGGTTTCTGAAAAAAAAAAAAAAGAAGTTAAATGAAAATGAAGTTTCTTTTCTCTCCTCTGTATCAGACAGAGAGCAAGGGCAACAGCTCCACTTTATTAATGTGCTGCATCTCCTTCGCTTTTGTGTCAAATGTAATTAAAGAAAAGGGTCGGAGTGTTTGTGTGTGAGAGAGACGGTGACAGAAAGGAAACGTAACATTTCCACCATACGTGTTATCCTTGGTAAGAATCTCGTCTTGTACATATTTTTTATTTCATCTTTAAAGCTGCTTAAAGCTTTTATGTAAATAATTCAACACTCAGCTCTACTACACATGAAGCTTGATTACTTTTTCTTTCATTTGAACTGAACCACTTCAGTCTTTAATTTTGCACTTTGATGATTTATACTACAAAACTGTGTGTGACCACTGACTGGAGCTAAAATCTTTAATTACATCTATAGCTTTCATTCTAATTTCCTGTGCGGAGGGTTTAAAAAAAAAAAAAATAGAAAAAAAGAGGCTTTTAATCCACTCAATAATCCATGCAACCAACTGCTTTGGTGCAATTTCAGACGGTCCTGTTGAATCTGTTTACCTGAAAACATGCAGCCAAGCTCCCCATTGTTGTTCCAGTGGGTGCAGAATATGCTTTCTGCGACAGTCCTCTGTAGCTGCAGGTAGACACAAAAAGCCAAGTTAGAAGAGAAGTTAGAGAGGAAGAGGAAGGAGACGGCATAGATAAAAGTTTAAAGAATGAGCTGGAAATTCAAACTGCATTGCAGACTACATTACCTCCACTTCCACTGTAAATTGTCCATCCATCCATTTTCTGTAACCGTCCATCCTTGCAGGGTCACAGCCAGCTGACATTGGCAAGAGGCGGGGATACACCCTATAGACAGCTCGCCAGTTAATCACAGGGTCAACACATAAACAGACAAGCCATTTATGCTCACATTCACACCCACGGACAATTTAAAGTCATCAATTCACCCATATTGTTGGACTGTGGGAGCACCCAGAGGAAGCCCACGCAGACACAGGGAGAACATGTACCAACTCCCCACAGGTAGGCCGCTGTGAGGCTGCAGTGCTGTTTAAGACAAGAAAATATAACAGCCAAGTTTCAACAAGTGCAGTGATGAAGGTTAAGATTACAGGGTCAAGGCAAAGACCTATCATAATATCGATAGGGTATTAATGAGGGGTGATTGGGGTGAGACGTTACCACAGAGGAACATGTGACCTCCTCACCCTCATTGTCTGCTGTACGTTTCAGTGCTTAACAACACGAGCATGCATTTTAGCGCATGGTGCTCGTTTCATTGCCAGGAGACTGAGCCGAGAGTAAAGAGAGACGAATAAAAAAAACTATAAGATAGATGAATATGTAAATGTTGATAGATAACGAGAGAGAGAGAGAGAGAGAGAGAGAGAGAGAGAGAGAGAGGAAACAAGAGGCTGATGTCAGAGTTTAGAATCTTATGCTGATGCGTTGGAGAGTAAACAATCTGTGTTGATTAGTGGTACAACAAAAACTAATGGAGAAAGGGGAAGAGTGGAAAGACGGTATTTGTTGTGGAGACAGCAGACGAGTCAACAGAAGACGAGAAGATGGGAGACAAGAAGGCAAAGTAATGTGGAATTAAATTGTAGAGGTTATTTTATAATCAGATGTTTCCACCTTAAAACACACACAGGTTTGTTCTAGCAATAGATGGAGAGTCAGTGTAAGAGCTGTGGTCAGCTATAAATAGCCACAGCTCAAACGCTGGTGTTGACTGGATATTCCCAGTGGTGTGATCAGTAGTTTTAGTGTCAGTAGTGGCCCGAGGCAGGTAGCCCCTGGGTTCATGTCCTGGTTATGGTCGAGCTGCCTAGGCCCTAGTTGACAGCTCTCTCTGACAGACGCACGCACACACACACACACACACACACACACACAACTCATGTGACTCTTGCTCGCTCATTTGGAAATAAATGGAATTACATGCAAACGCCATACAGCTGAATGGAAAGTGACATACCTGTTTGAAAGTATGTAAACAAATTACAGTAAACATATATATGGGCATGTACACAATCCATCAATAGCACATGTTTTTTGCGAGTCAGCTCTGTAGCTTCCACTCTACAGTAATCAATGCTTTGTATTGATTCACTATATTATACAAGTACGCTATTAATAATAGTCTGAACACATTTCCATACCCCAACCTCTAGCCATAAAGTTATGGAGGTTACTTCTGGTATATTATATATTTAAAGGTATTCTCCCACTCAAATAACAGCCTAGGTACAAAATGCATTCCACCCAAAATGCGGCATATCAATGAATGAATATCACTTTATTATTTGGTCAAGTTTCAATGCATAATTCAAACGACTCACGAAAGGGAATTCCGTGGGTAGATTTGTTTTGGATTTCCTACCTGGCAGCCATTTCCCTGCAGCTTCCCGTCACTTATGCATGTGCGCAAGCCAGCCGTGCGTGTCCAGATTTCAATTTCAATAACTCCCATCGATCCTTCTGCTCTCCTGTATTTACCAGATTTGCTCTCGGTTTGTTTTTGTTCAGATAGTGCGAAGAAAAGGCATCCAGTATCTGTTATTTTAGGTCGTCCCCGCTTTCTCTTCTCCACGTTCTCGCAGATTTGAAACTTCCGCGCATGCGCTTGGGGCCTTGCATGGCCTAGAAATCTGGGGAAGCCCTTGGGGAAGACATACTTCCGTGTGATGTCACAGAATTTCAAAATGGCCCTTCGTACTTCATATGTTTCGCCCTTCACTGGCTTAAAATCAGAATTGTCCTCTGTATTCCGCTGAAAATATGACTGTTATATCAGGCTGTAGAATAGCATTCATCCTACTGAATAAAAATATCGTTGTTACTTTAAAACTTCTTAACACGACTTGAGCAGGGAGTACACCTTTAAAATCCTATTCCTTTGAAATAAACAGAAGTTAAATGTCAATATAGGACAGAGCTCACAGATGGTGACAGGTGCTCTGTGAATAGTCAACATCAAAATATGTTACAGGAGCCTTGTAAGTAAAGCCGGTTAAGAAATCTGTCATTATTAAAATCCTGGCTTTATGCTGCACACCTTTTCAAACCTTTTCAGCTTAACTTTAAAAGTCAAACCTAAAAAGTATCAGACACAAACCACGGTAGAGATAAAACCTGAATCATTCTGTCGTCAAATAAAACAATATCACACTGAGCGCAGAATTTATGAAGGAAAATGATTCATCACAATGCAATATGCAAACCAATGTTGCCGACTGCTGTTGGTTTTGTTTCAGACTAACAACTTAAGTCTATAAAGCCACTGAAAAAGTGATTCATACTCTGTTATCGACTGTTTGACCACTGCAGCTAGAAATGTGACTGATATGATGTAATATGTTTACGCAACACAGCTGACAGGATAATATTTTACCAGCTGAAATATCAGGAACAACAGCACCAAAGGGGGCAGAATTGAACAATGCAGACATTGACTATTTGGAATGAGGGTAGTGTTTTGTACTATTGATCATCTGATATCAGTGTCCATGCATTGTTTCTACTGTACATACAGTAAGAGGCTGCGTCTCCATAATGTATAATTACAGAAAGTGTGTACATGCACGAGTGTGTGCGTGCATTCATCGCTGTATACTATAGATGAGTGATAGGGTTTCCCCATAAGCCGGTCTAGGCCTTGCATTCCTCTCATCGGTGGAGTCTGATGTGTGCAGGCCTTTCAGCTAATCTGGGAAGAATGTCGGCTGCAGACACACATGTGTTCCATTAAGTCCAGATCTGCGTAAATACTATAACATGGAACAGCTAACGTTACAGGTAACTATACCCCCACAGCTGTGCTTATGGCTTTACAGTGCCCCACCACCCCGCCTATAAAAAGGCTGATATCATAATGAGTAGATGCATCACAGCGTCTACTGTGCTTCGGGCTGCAGCTTTGGAGAAAAATTTAGATGATGAATATTTATTAGATAATACTGCCAGACAAATAATGGATTTTATTGAAAATTGAGAACAATGAAGATCGGATGAACAACATTAAATGTAAAGAGATAAAAGTCCTCTTTTATTCAATCATGCCTTATCCAAAATCAAACACATGGCCCTGTAACCATAATTTAAGGTTACTGGAAGTATAACAGCCAGCCATTTAGATCTGGTGGATCCAGATTTTTATTTAGATTTTATTTTAATATTTTTCATCAAGACCCATGCATTATTCCCAGAGCGGTTAAAGAAAATGCTGAGAAATTGAAGAAAATGTTGAAAAAATGCCTCACACGATCTCACGTTGTAAAAAAAAAAATTCTATATCTGCCCCTTTATGTGGATCTTTAGCATATTTTAATGGGGTCCATACTGATCCAAGACCCGTCCTCTCAACAGGTTTCAAGGAAATTACTTCTGTAGTTTTTGCATAATGTTGCTGATAAACCAACAAACGAATGGACACGTGTGAAAACATAACCCCCTTGGTAAATATGCTGTAGTTACCAATAAAACTGTCTTCTTATCTCCTTCTTGGCTGATAATATAAGTTTTCCGATGCATCATTTTGCCTCGTCTAATAATTTGAAACATGCAGACTTTTTCATCATGATTTGTGAGACGGTTTGTCACAGGTCTCATGTGAGAAAGCAAATAACAGCGCAACTTCTATCCCCCTCTCTATTGTTGATGGTTCTATATCCAGAACCATCACTGGCTCTCCATGCTTATTGTCTCACGGCTCAGCTTGTAGCGATTGGCTCGACCCTGCCAAGCGACAGGACAGTGTTTGCTTTTGCTGTCTGCCTGGGGAAGTCCCCCTTGTTCTCAAACAGGGCTCAGCAACAGTAGCTGATATAACTTCAGAGGATGCCAGTCTCTTCCTGGTGTGGTGCAGCATCTTCCTGTGGCTTCACACCAAAGTTTGTTAGAAACTGTACGTGAACTACACAGTTCATATATGTTCACATACATGTTCACATATGTATATATATGTATATGTATATATATATATATATATATATATGTATATGTATATATATATATATATATATGTATATGTATATATATATGTATATATATATATGTTCAGGAGTTTATTTATTTACCTTTACTTTTCACTGAGAAGACTACAGTAGCGTGAGCAAACAAGTGAACTCTGCCTTCTGCTCTATTTTGGCGAGAACTAGAGTGTGGGTGTGCAGGATTTTTAAAAAGTGGTTGAACTCAACATAGAGTGGAGCTGAGATGGTAAATGGCAAGTAGCATCTGGTTTGGTAGAAATATCACAGAAACCCAAAACCAGCCTGAAAGTGAAAGAGAGGTGGCAAGGGTGAAGAGAGGACCAGAAAACAAAAGAGACGTGTCAAAGAACAAGTGTAGAGAACAATGCTTCTTGCACTTGCAAACCAGCAAGGAAATGTGAAGAGTTTGGCTGTTGCTGTTCTGGGTGCCAGCATTCCTAATGAGTCTGTCAGGGCCAGTTAGCGCAGCCAGGACTTCTCGTGTCCCCTCCAGGCCGCAGACAGCTGTTATTAGCCCCGTAATGGCATGCCACAGGGCCAGATTAGCCTGGCACACTGGAGAAATATCAAACATTCACTTACTCCAGCTCCTTCCCAGGCTAAAGCAGCTACTCTGCGAGGCATTCATTTGGCTGCGATGCTGGCAAGCTACCTAACAAGCCACGGAAGAAAAAAAGTCTCCATTGAGAGACGCAGTTAGTGTACAGTAGCTCCTCTGCGGGGTAGAGAGAGAAAAAAAGAAATGTCTGACTAGAGGATGTACAAGACACAACAAACACAGTGCTACTGATTATGACCTATGGTTGCATGGTTTAATGTCAGATCTAGAGATAAATTGCCTAAATCTACTTTTTTTTTTAATGTAGGGAAACCATAAATTCACGTTTTACAAAACATGTTGCAGATCCAGGAGGTTTGATTTCTGTGCCTTTTTAGGTTCAGGACTGTGCAGCGCCAAGGGAAGTTGAAAACACGAGTTCTCTTTATTATTGCTGTGTAATCGTTATGGGAACCATATCGACAGGACGGCCACTGCTGTCTACTCATCTGTTTTCACCTTTCATAATGAGCACAGGAAATCAAAACCTTACACTGCAAGTACTCTGCCTCGGGGGGGGGAGAGCCAGCAGTGTATGTAGTATGTGATCGGCCTGTACCATTAGACCTGCACACTGTTCTGCATAGAACCCTAATTACAGGGTATAAATCATGCTGTTTCAGCCTTCGAATACTTCAATGTGTTTGATGCATTGTATATTACATAGTTCTGGCACACATTGCTTGTGGGTTTCACGGCATGGTAATGACCGTGCATTTAAGCGCATAAACTCAATCTTAAAAGGTGTGTATATGGCAGTTCCATTATAAAACAGGCTTGCGTCGCCCATATGCATTGGACGTGTTTGCCTGCACCATGTGACCGACTTCAGTTAAAAAGCTGGTTCGGTCGGTTCACGGATGGTTTCTCACTCACTTTTTAAATATAGTCAAATACTCTCACTACATAGCAATCTGAGGCCTTGCCCTTGAATGTATTTGTGTCTGCATGATTACATATGTGTCTGGGTGTTTTTGTGTGTTTCTTTGTTTGTGTGTGTTGATGAGGTGACAGAGTCAACGGTAAAGAGGGAAAAGAAAGGGGTGAGACGGAGATAATGTTGTTTTTTTTCTAGATTCCTGCACCATGTTTTTCTCCCTTAATGATCTACATCCCATCCTCATTAAGACATTAAGCAGTAAACATAACAGTCAGTCGCCAAAGTCATTTCCACGTATAAATTCATGTCTTATCCTCTTATTTATGAGAAACCAGTTTCACCCATTGCAGCATTTATTTTAACAACAGTGCACAGACGCTGAAGTCTCTACTATGAGAAAGAAAATTATTAGATAATTTAATCAATTAACACGCACAGGTAATGGGTTTACTTTCATTAGAGGACAGAAACGGCACGCTGTTACCGAACAGAGATATTAATGCAGGATCGACAGGATATCAAGAAATCACAGAGGTGCAGAGTGAATAGAGGAGAGAGATAAAGAGACGCAGTGAGGTAGAGAAAGTGAGATTTGGAGTGAATCCTGGGATGAACCCCCGCTGTGGCTGTGGGCCACGGTGTGAACCCCACTGAGCTGCACCATCTCTCCCTGGCAGGGACCACTTGTTGTGAATCATTAGCTTCCCAACTACTGAGGGCTTTGCCATCACTCTTTCAGCTCGTGTTATATAGAAACCCACACAGAGAAGTACAGGGAAGAACCTATTGCACTCTAATTATTAGCTGTGTAACATATAGAATGATGGAGTCAGATGAATACAGTGGAGCAGAGCACAGGAACCCTGACTACTAAACACAGCGGCTCAGTTCCATTATTCCTGCTACTGAGCCAACCTGATCCAGTTATTGTGTGTGCGTACACCACCATGGGGTGATGTGATTCGACATGGCAGCCAGTGTGCTGCCTCTGAAACTTGACAGAAATGTGTAAAACATAACCCTCACAAAATCAGGACTGTATGAACGACGGAATGTATGATCCCTGCACTGTGGATGAGAAAATACAACTTTGGTACCTTAAACTAAATGACTTTGAAAGACATTTAATTCAAGTCTGGAACTTCTGTTTGTGTTTTTTTTCTTGTTGTTGTTGCATAAATGTCTTTCAAGCTAAATGATGTGTAAAAAGAAAAAAAGAATTTAATATCTCTCTCTCTCTCCTCGTCCTCCTCCAGAGCAGATACGGTGCTGCAGACCGAGGTGTGAGGCTCTACAGTTCCCTCCCCATGCGCCCAAACCCTGATGGGAAGAGACTGCCCTCTACTGGGGTAAGACTCATCTCTCCTAGCCTTCTCTGCCCCCTCACCCCTTCTCACGCACCCCTTGGTCTCATCCACACCTACATTTACATACATGTGCACCTTTATCCAAACGGTGAGAGCCACTGAAGAGACTTTCCCTCGTGTGCACAGCAAGACGGTCCAAACACAGCATAGAAGTGACAGTTCAAAACCAGTGCAGACTTTCACATTTGCAGCATTTCATGAGTGTTTTTTTTTTTTTTTTAATGAACCATGAATTGCCCAGATATGCAGCAACTGGAAGGCCTCGATCCCATGACAGAAAGCTTTTGCTCAGAGGCAACATCTGGACTGAAATTACGGCCAGCACAACCCAAAGCTTCTTACTTAGCTTTATACACATCTTCCTGGACATCTTTCTCATCCTTGACCCCACATACCCCCATGCGCCACATCTAGTTAGCACCCAATGGCCTCTTACCATGCTCCCTCCGATAGACCTGATCAGTCCCCCATCCTCAAACCATCAGTGGCCACCGCAAGGCTCCAAATACAGCCCCCATCTGACTTGGTGGTTTGTGTGGTATCTGCCTGGTAGCTTCTCACTGAAGCGTCTCGCTGCAGCTGATAGGCTAACCAACCATCTCCTGTTGCATTTGTGTTCACACAAAATAAAAGCATGCAATGACTTCCTGGATACACAGCTTCTGCCTCCAACCCATTTGAGGTTAAAAAAAAAAAAGGAAGGAATTGTTGATTACGTGTAGAAATTAAAATATGTTGGCGATTTTGCCTTTAATTCTACGTCTTCGGTTGTAAAGCATGTGTGTTGGGGCATCAAAATCTCAATTCAACTATTTCATTATATAATTATTCATGAGGACCCTCAGATGAAAGAAAAATTTGATGACGTCTATTGAAGTTTAGTGATGCAGCCCTGGCAGTTCTTTGACTTTGACAAAGTGCTGGAGCAGTAAGTCTACTTTGTTTGTGACACCTTTCTCTCGTTTTTTAAAAATATTTTTAAAAAATAATTTAATTTTGTGAAAATCATAATTAGAATCTAGCTTGCTTTGCTCTTATACATTTATGTAACAAAGGAGAGAAAATGAAAGAACAATAGAGTGAAAGGAGAGAGTTTAATTTCATATGTCTCCTTTTTTCATGTTTCATACCATGCGAGTGCTTTTTTGAATTATCTCTTCTCTGCTTCAGGGCTCAATGAGAGGAAGAGTGTGTGAGTGAGGGAGAGAGAGAGAGAGAGAGAGAGACCAAGTGAAAGCTGTAATATTGTCGGTGCGCACCTTTTTTAATTACAACAGAGATTGTATTGATGTCTGAGGCCATATGTCCTCAATCATTTATCAAGGGGGAGAGTGCTAACAAAGCATTTCTAAGAAACCCATCCTCTCCAAGGGCCTGGAATCATACGTTATCTAAAGTGAATATTGTTAATGCTGTTCTGTGGAGAGACCCACTTACAAATCACGGGAACGAGTTCCTTGTCAGTGCATGTATGAGGTGGTAAAGATATATATCCACTTTCATCTGATCCTCTGTTACACAAATTAAAATCTGCATCTAAATCTCTATGCAAGGAGTTTACCAGACGACGAGGGCCGTGGTACAATGATGGATAACATGAATGTCGGGGGGAGAGAATTTCTAGATTAGCAACTTAAAGTCTGCTCCCCTCACATCGGTCAGAATTCATAAATAAATAAAGTTGGTCCAAAAGGAGACAATCTGTGCTATTTTCTCCCCTACTCTTTGTTTTTCTGTCATTTCCGTTTGCCTGTCATTACCTGTGTGTAGCATCGGTACAGTAGCAGACTGCAGCTACAGGCTGCATGGAGAGGAGGAAAACATAAACCACTTAACATGCAAGAGGAAACCAGACGTTTTTCCATTGCACTTATCAGGTGCTGCGGTGAGAGCAAGTGTCAAGGTGCAATAGGTCCCCACCCCCCATTCTCACCCACAGCTCCTCTCACCCCATCCTCTCCTTTCTCCCTTCTTCCTTCCCCCTGCACACCCCTTTCATTTTTCCCTGATCTCTATCTCTGTCTCCCCTCCCCTCGCCTCACCCCACCACAACTCACCACCCTCAGTTCAGTCAAAAGTGGGCTTGGCACTTCCGCAGTGACACCCCCTCTCTCGTCTCTACCAACACCACCACCACTCCTTTTCTCTCTGACAAACTAACCTCCAACTCCTGCTCCTAACTTCTGTTTCCTGTCAAGGTGCACTGCCCAGTTCCCCCTCCCCCCATCCACAACCTCTGCCCCCGCAACCTTTTTCTTTACTTTCTTTCAACATCAATTATGGCTGTAAATGCCTGCAGTTCTTTTTTTCTTTTTTTCTTTTTTTACAATGCTTGGTGCAGAGTTCGTGACCCCCCCACCCCCAGTGCTTTGCACTGACCTTGCCATCCCTGCATGTATACAAATCGTTTGGGGGAGCGGTATTATTCAGTTCTTTAAATGTGAACAGGTGAAAGAATCTGTCCCAAATTACACAAATCCAAGTGCACATCAATATTTGCCATTAGGAATGAATATGTGAGTGAATGAATGAGTGTTGCCTAAGATGTGTTGCCTAAGAGCTATGCATATAGCATAGCTAGGATAATGGAACTTTTTGATCAGGTAAAGGTATTAACCTCACTGACCTAAGTACTTAAAGCAAAGTTAAATGTAAAGCTGGAACCCTAAATTATGGTAGTTTAGCATAAAGAGTAGAAGCAAGTGGAAACAGCTAGCCTGGGTCCAAATATTAAGAAAAATAGCAGCCAGCTCAGTTTGATTTAAAGGTTCACTTTTCTACAGAATGTATGTTTACATTCAGTGTTTTTCACCAAAATGCATTGTTTGTCCTGGAGGTCTAAGATTCTTAACAGGCTGAATAAATTTTCTTCATCATTAAAACATGTGCAAATCCTTTCATTGGAACATCTGAAACATACAATGTTTATTTGTTAAGTCTTCAGCCGCTCTGCCTTTTGCTGGCGCATTTCTTATCACATTTCCCCACATATAGATCAGTGGAATGGGGAGAAATCACGGCAGGAATTTGTATCCCGTCACCCCCTTATGCATGCCCTTATGCTTATGCTTATGCACTCAAGAACGAATAACACGAGGACACACTTATAAAACCTTTCTCTATAGCAGCTCTCAATCAGTTTTACATAAAGCACCCATAAACTAGACACAAATTAGACCACAGGCATTCATTTGGTAAGATTTTGCACCAATCCCTGATCTAATAAGAATTTTCTTTTTAAATGTTTATAACAGAAAGCTTATGAAACCCGTGACCAAAGTTGTCATGCAGTGAAAATAAAACAGTCCCTTTTTTTTTTTGATTGGGGACCCCCTAGAACCATGTCAAGGACCCCTGGAGTTCCCTGGACCCCACCTTGAAAAAACTGCTCCAAATATCTCCAGTGTATCTTTACTGGGTGTTAGTGTGTACTTTACTGTCTGAAAGTATCATAGTGTGTCATGTTTTCTGTAAGACTGCATGTTTGACTTGATTCAGATACCCACTAGAATTTACTGTGGCTTTAAACTGTGGCTGCACAGTTTACAATGACTGACCCACTGGCAGATCAGTTTTAGCTACACTGCATGCATGCACTGTGTCCTGTGTTCAGGTTTTATTGTCATCTCAATAATAGG
The DNA here is from genome assembly GCA_037577475.1 of Chaunax sp. Z400. Classification (NCBI taxonomy): domain Eukaryota; kingdom Metazoa; phylum Chordata; class Actinopteri; order Lophiiformes; family Chaunacidae; genus Chaunax; species Chaunax sp. Z400. The sequence goes on from CM075185.1 coordinate 23,129,759, forward strand.
ATGGAATTATAGGAATCTATACAATGATATTAGATAATGGAATACAATGAGTATTAAAGTTGATGTACAGTGATTCTTAAAGCTGCTCGAGGTTTGTTTTAGCTCCGGTTGGATAAGCATCAGTGTGTTCTTTGCAGGGAGTCAGACTGTTTTAGCTACCATTGCACTTGTTGTTATTGTTGTTGTTGTTTAGCTCCACTGCCTTGACAGTGATACATAGGTTGAAGGTTCAGAGTCTGCTATAGAGCAGAGATGACAGGATTGTTTCAGAACTCCTTCTCTCTCTCTTTCTCCTCTGGTGTGTACATCTCTCTCTCTCTCTCTCTCTCTCTCTCTCTCTCTCTCTCTCTCTCTCTCTCTCTCTCTCTGTCTTCCCCTCTTTCTCCAAGCTGATTTGGAGCCTTGCATAGTCAATTATGTGTGGAGTGAGTGATGGAGTGGGGGCTCTGACTTCCATATTTTGGTGCGATATTAATATTTCATGAGAACAATTCTGTAGTGAATATCTAAGAGACTACCTATTAAGGCAGCTGCAGGAGAGGAATATGACACACACACACACACACACACACACACTGTACATACATACAGAGACAATAGCGGTGAATCAGTCAGGATCACGCTCAGGTTGTTATAATTAGTGTTTTCCACATTTATTTTGGTGGTATGATAAGAGTGACTAATTTTCCTGTTTAATGTGTCATGTTTGTTTATCTTGACATGGCTCATATCACACTGTACAGTGAGTGTGTTTGATGTTGGTGAGAACAGAGTGATCCTCCTCTGTAATTGTGCAAAGAATAGAACATTTTAACCAACTGAGAAAATAAACAGAGACACAGAACAAATGCCCTCTGTAAAAAAAACATTTTTTTCTTAAAACTTGCCTCGATAATTTTGATATTGCAGGGTAGGAGGGATCTGATAGCAGGCTATTTATTTTCTGCCACTGGATGGGTATCAGTGATGCATTCGGTAAGTGTCAACAGTGACAGGCTAAGAAGGTCTTCAGCGATGACTGAGAGGCTCAGGGTAGACACTTGATGCTTCTTGGCTGCTAAGTGTTGGTGACACCGGATGGTCTGTGACAGACATCTCATTTCATGCCACCACAG